>CM071600.1:14250000-14265000 GCA_036435485.1 Saposhnikovia divaricata
AACAGTTCAATGCTCCGACATCAAACACAAAAAACTGTCCAATCCCACTAACACTTAAAAATTCTAGTGCAATCAAATGTCTCGACAAAGTTTTTGTGTTCCTTGCAATATCCTTCAATCTTGCAAAATTAGGAAAGTTCTCGTGCCAAAAACAATAGTGGTTGCTGCCTTATCGACATGCATTAATTTTCCGGGCACAATTATTTATGCAATCACATGCTTGCACAAAGAGTAAATTTGTATATACTTCAACAACTCATATTAATACGTTATAATTTTCCCGTTCTACAGCTTTGCTAATATTAGGAATTAATTTATGCCCAGAGTTCTGCACCACCACGAGATACATTGTGGTGGAGGTGCCGGAACTCATCCTTATAAACAAAGTCAGATACCATGTTCGGACATACCTTTCTCGGCCTTTTGGCTAAGATCAAGTGTAGTATCTGTTCTTATCAGTTTAATATCTGATATGTGGGCCAATGGTCCACACGATATTAAATTAATTTTTAAACGGGGAAGGCCCATCACAATAGCTTGCTATTGGGGTCTTCAAGCGTCGCCCAAGTGTTGCACTACTGCTAGGGCCTGGCGCACCCCCCACCAAATCACTAGATAAATATTTTATGCTCAAGACACCAACTAGTAATCTCTGAGCTGGTAAAACACCGAATGAATTAAAGCCTACTGTTTTGGGTTCTTTACGCAACTAAAAGGTCCATTATTTCTATTCAACTTTTTAAAACAGAAATGCAGGGGCCGTATTTTGCAGGGCAAATATGATAATACAAATGTTTACCATTAAGTTTTAAAATTACAATTCAATTGTGCTTGCTACTTTCAGGTGCACAGAATGTACCTCATTCGTCCGAAACCAACTGACATCACTAGATCATCATCAAAGGAAGGGGCTTCGGTTCTCAACAAACAGAGTTGCGCTGTTCCAAGTTCACTCGAGCCGGTCATTCAAAGCAATTCCACTCAGTAGCCGCAAACTGCAAATATGTGCCCAAAGATGCAAGAAGTTACTTTTGGACATCTAGATATCCTCGCTTTGCATTTTAAACAAATAACTGCCAGATATTGAAATAGAACAATGTCAATCAGATTGCAACTATACTTCAAATTGAAGTAAAAGTACATTATCGCGTTTTACAGTATTATATTATCATCTCGCAAAGCTTCCCACATCGACGGAATAAAGGTCAATGGACTCAGACAATGGTATAAATAAAGATATACAGCCTACATGGCAACATACTTACCTGGATGGGGTCAATGGCTGATCATAAAGGGCCATGGCCTAGGGAAGTGACTTCCATTGCACTTTGGATGGGTGCTTGCCTAAGGTCTACCCAAGTGGTGGAGCCTACATCATAATTTGTGTTAGGGGGGCTTGCGTCCGCGCAGCCCCCGCAATTTTAGTAAAGTATTTTTTTGGTGACACGATATTTTGTTTTCGGTAAATGGTGCCAGAATTATGCAACTCATGACATTCTTTTTTTGGATAAGTTGGGAGGGAGCAAACTCTAAATTCCAACATAATGAGGGAGTACTTATCGTATTTAAGGTTTCTTGTTACGAGCTGAATTACAATTTTAACCATGCTAGTAAAATGAAAAAAAAAACGATAATACTAGTTCAGAAACCTCTATAGATCTTGCATACCACCTCACGCGTCACGCCAATTCATTTTTGGTTGCCCTTCGTTGCATATGATTATTCAAGTCCGAATTTAAAAGAAATCCCACACTGCATGAATAAGGTAAACAACATCGCCAACATCACATATCAAAGAGCTGTTCTGATTTCTTCCAATTAAACGCAGCCATGTGATGAGCACAGAGCGAACTATTCTTTCGCCTTTTACTAAAGAATACCGTGTGCTCGTCACTTATAGTGGCATACGCTTATTTTTGGAGGGGTTTTCTATATGGAGCTCCCTAACAATTCAATCCACAAGATTTATGCAATCCTTTTTTTTTGCCGGTTGATGAGCACTTACATGTGTCCTGATTCGTTAATCAAGGTTGCACTTACATGTGTCCCGATTCGTTAATCAAGGTTGTCTGAAAATTTACCTTCTACTATATGCATCAAGTTATTTCCCATGGTTTCTATTATTTAGTTCAGAGTTCATATCGCAAAACCTAAAGGTAATTACCAAAAATAATGCAATAAGGAAATTCGTTGTTGTGTTGTTTCCATGGTTCACGTGGTGGAGCAAAGCCTTTTTCCTATTTTCCTATTGAACACCTGCCAAGGTTGTGAATTTTAGACCATTCCGTTTTACATTTTTTGAGGGTCTCCTCTTTTCCATTACAGGGTTTAAATTGTCTTCAAGGGTTTACATTAATCTGGTGGGTGTTTGAGGTTACCTGCACTCTAAACTATTTATTCTTATATTTAGTTCTCCTTTATTCTACTGATTTCTACTTACCTACCACATAGAGATACTCTGTGCCTGGAAGTCGAGGAGCTCGGGTCATAATCAACCTCAGACAATCTGTTTAGGCATACCTTTCTCGGCCTTTTGGCTAAGATCAAGTGTAGTATCTGTTCTTATCAGTTTAATATCTGATATGTGGTCCAATGGTCCACACGATATTAAATTAATTTTTTAAGGGGGAAGGCCCACCACAATAGCTTGCTATTGGGGTCTTCACGAGTCGCTCAAGTGTTGCACTACTGCTCGGGCCAAGCTCACCCCACCAAAACATAGTTTAAACCTCATGAGCCCATTTTTATGACCAACATAACATGTTTTTATTTTCTGCTCCGTTGGGACTTAACATTTGAAAATTAATGTAGGCATACTTTTCATCGCTGATATGACTTGCATTAAAAAATTAATTTAACAAAAACAAGCACGTATCATTTAATTTCCATACTAAAAAATGAAATCAAATACTTTCGTATTAATTTGCACGCAAAATATGTGTTTGTCTAATCATAAGATTAAGCACAATTTTAATGTGCACGCAAAATATGTGTTTGTCTAATCATAAGATTAAGCAAAATTTTAATCGTGCACTAAATTTTTTTTGCTTGGAAACTCTATAATTGCAACTATCAATTGACGAATAATATTGAAAAATAATGGCGAAAGAAAGTCTAAGAACAAAATTGAGTTAACATCTAATTACTAATAATCCTCTAAATTTTTAGATTTTATGACTAATAAGTTTATGTTTTATTTATCCACGTTTAAGGTGTAACTATATAACGTATCAGTCCAGAACAAAACCTATTTCTAGTATCCAAAAAAAAAAATTACTCGGATTATTTTAATTTTTATAAAAGAGTTTAAAATGTTTACTATATTAACAAATTTACAAATTATAAATTCTTTCTAATAATTCCTTAAAAATACACAAGTATATTAATATAACATTTATATATTGTAAAGTGATAAATATAATGTAAATTGGGGCGCATTTTCACAATAACGACCCTGAATATACACGTAAACTATGAGCATCATCTTGTAAGCCTGGTTTAGTGCTTTCATATTTCTTAAAGTTTAATGCTTTGTCGTGTCAAAAAAATAACCTGATGGTTTTGCGTTAAAATACCGAAAGTTTGTTGGTTTTTTGTGTGAAATGCTCTTAGCATTAGATTCGACAACCACAAGACGCACCCATCCCATCTTGGGTTGAGAAACATGCATGTACACCTAGGCATGTTGTTTCATTTTCTACAGTTTTCAAGTAGTAACAACAACTTAGTCCCGGAATCAAATTCCAAAGTGAATTCCTGGACCTAGTGTGTGTGTGTATATATATATATATATATATATATATATATATATATATATCATTGTTCTGCCCTAACTAAAAAGGCTCTCACTACTTGAGACTCGTACTTGATTAAAATCATTACTTTGAGGTTGTTCACCCTCTGCTGCTTCGTTGACATAACTAATGACATAATTAATGACTAGAAGGTTTGCTTGAAGGGTTAAACTGATTCCGATTCCTATTTGAGACTTGAGAGTCATCAATGTCCTAAAAGAGAATTCCCACAACGCTATGGATGAAGACACTACAACGTTTATATACTTTCTCCTCCAAACACATCAATGTCCCTTCGGGGACATCCGATAAAATTGGAACGATACAGAGAAGATTAGCATGGCCCCTGCGCAAGAATGACACGCACAAATCGAGAAATGGTCCAAATTTTTTTTTCAAAACAAGGACCTTTCCCTTTAAGGTTGTTTTTTTTTTTAAAAAAATTTCTTTCTTTGTAAAAATGAATATGAGAAGTGCCATACGAGCGTGTAAACGAAACCAAACCATAAGTAAAGCACTCATGTGGTTTCTGACAAAGCTAATTTTGTCATCCTATATGTTTTAGGCGCCCATGTAAGCTTTGCCAGTTTAAGTTTAAAGATAAATCAGAAGTCCCGTAACATATATTACTTAATTTGTTGAGGTCTGGTCGGAAGGAAATTTGCAGCAAGCAATCAAATAAGAGTTCATAAAGCACGAAGGGCGATCTAAAGCAGTCAACTTGAATTATATAGAATTGACAATGCATACATCATCACAAAGTTTAAGAACTGCTCTCCGTACCTGTCTTGCGGAAACATAATACCGACCCTCCTGATCCACCCGGTCTAAACTCCAAAAGCTAGAAGATTGATGAAGAATATGTACTTTTCAGAAGCGATGCTGCATACAAAGACAGTAAGTCAGCAACAGTTCAATGCTCCGACATCAAACACAAAAAACTGTCCAATCCCACTAACACTTAAAAATTCTAGTGCAATCAAATGTCTCGACAAAGTTTTTGTGTTCCTTGCAATATCCTTCAATCTTGCAAAATTAGGAAAGTTCTCGTGCCAAAAACAATAGTGGTTGCTGCCTTATCGACATGCATTAATTTTCCGGGCACAATTATTTATGCAATCACATGCTTGCACAAAGAGTAAATTTGTATATACTTCAACAACTCATATTAATACGTTATAATTTTCCCGTTCTACAGCTTTGCTAATATTAGGAATTAATTTATGCCCAGAGTTCTGCACCACCACGAGATACATTGTGGTGGAGGTGCCGGAACTCATCCTTATAAACAAAGTCAGATACCATGTTCGGTCATACCTTTCTCGGCCTTTTGGCTAAGATCAAGTGTAGTATCTGTTCTTATCAGTTTAATATCTGATATGTGGGCCAATGGTCCACACGATATTAAATTAATTTTTAAACGGGGAAGGCCCATCACAATAGCTTGCTATTGGGGTCTTCAAGCGTCGCCCAAGTGTTGCACTACTGCTAGGGCCTGGCGCACCCCCCACCAAATCACTAGATAAATATTTTATGCTCAAGACACCAACTAGTAATCTCTGAGCTGGTAAAACACCGAATGAATACTGTTTTGGGTTCTTTCCGCAACTAAAAGGTCCATTATTTCTATTCAACTTTTTAAAACAGAAATGCAGGGGCCGTATTTTGCAGGGCAAATATAATAATACAAATGTTTACCACTAAGTTTTAAAATTACAATTCAATTGTGCTTGCTACTTTCAGGTGCACAGAATGTACCTCATTCGTCCGAAACCAACTGACATCACTAGATCATCATCAAAAGAAGGGGATTCGGTTCTCAACAAACAGAGTTGCGCTGTTCCAAGTTCACTCGAGCCAGTCATTCAAAGCAATTCCACTCAGTAGCCGCAAACTGCAAATATGTGCCCAAAGATGCAAGAAGTTACTTTTGGACATCTAGATATCCTCGCTTTGCATTTTAAACAAATAACTGCCAGATATTGAAATAGAACAATGTCAATCAGATTGCAACTATACTTCAAATTGAAGTAAAAGTACATTATCGCGTTTTACAGTATTATATTATCATCTCGCAAAGCTTCCCACATCGACGGAATAAAGGTCAATGGACTCAGACAATGGTATAAATAAAGATATACAGCCTACATGGCAACATACTTACCTGGATGGGGTCAATGGCTGATCATAAAGGACCATGGCCTAGGGAAGTGACTTCCATTGCACTTTGGATGGGTGCTTGCCTAAGGTCTACCCAAGTGGTGGAGCCTACATCATAATTTGTGTTAGGGGGGCTTGCGTCCGCGCAGCCCCCGCAATTTTAGTAAAGTATTTTTTTGGTGACACGATATTTTGTTTTCGGTAAATGGTGCCAGAATTATGCAACTCATGACATTTGTAGTGTTTCTTTTTTTGGATAAGTTGGGAGGGAGCAAACTCTAAATTCCAACATAATGAGGGAGTACTTATCGTATTTAAGGTTTCTTGTTACGAGCTGAATTACAATTTTAACCATGCTAGTAAAATGAAAAAAAAAACACGATAATACTAGTTCAGAAACCTCTATAGATTTTGCATACCACCTCACGCGTCACGCCAATTCATTTTTGGTTGCCCTTCGTTGCATATGATTATTCAAGTTTTCCCGAATTTAAAAGAAATCCCACACTGCATGATTAAGGTAAACAACATCGCCAACATCACATATCAAAGAGCTGTTCTGATTTCTTCCAATTAAACGCAGCCATGTGATGAGCACAGAGCGAACTATTCTTTCGCCTTTTACTAAAGAATACCGTGTGCTCGTCACTTATAGTGGCATACGCTTATTTTTGGAGGGGTTTTCTATATGGAGCTCCCTAACAATTCAATCCACAAGATTTATGCAATCCTTTTTTTTTTGCCGGTTGATGAGCACTTACATGTGTCCTGATTCGTTAATCAAGGTTGCACTTACATGTGTCCTGATTCGTTAATCAAGGTTGTCGGAAAATTTACCTTCTACTATATCCATCAAGTTATTTCCCATGGTTTCTATTATTTAGTTCAGAGTTCATATCCCAAAAGCTAAAGGTAATTACCAAAAATAATGCAATAAGGAAATTCGTTGTTGTGCTGTTTCCATGGTTCACGTGGTGGAGCAAAGCCTTTTTCCTATTTTCCTATTGAACACCTGCCAAGGCTTTGAATTTTAGACCATTCCGTTTTACATTTTTTGAGGGTCTCCTCTTTTCCCTTACAGGGTTTAAATTGTCTTCAAGGGTTTACATTAATCTGGTGGGTTTTTGAGGTTACCACTTACCTGCACTCTAAACTATTTATTCTTATATTTAGTTCTCCTTTATTCTACTGATTTCTACTTACCTACCACATAGAGATACTCTGTGCCTGGAAGTCGAGGAGCTCGGGTCATAAGCAACCTCAGACAATCTGTTTAGGCATACCTTTCTCGGCCTTTTGGCTAAGATCAAGTGTAGTATCTGTTCTTATCAGTTTAATATCTGATATGTGGTCCAATGGTCCACACGATATTAAATTAATTTTTTAAGGGGGAAGGCCCACCACAATAGCTTGCTATTGGGGTCTTCACGAGTCGCTCAAGTGTTGCACTACTGCTCGGGCCAGGCTCACCCCACCAAAACATAGTTTAAACCTCATGAGCCCATTTTTATGACCAACATAACATGTTTTTATTTTCTGCTCCGTTGGGACTTAACATTTGAAAATTAATGTAGGCATACTTCTCATCGCTGATATGACTTGCATTAAAAAATTAATTTAACAAAACAAGCACGTATCATTTAATTTCCATACTAAAAAATGAAATCAAATACTTTCGTATTAATGTGCACGCAAAATGTGTTTGTCTAATCATAAGATTAAGCACAATTTTAATGTGCACGCAAAATATGTGTTTGTCTAATCATAAGATTAAGCAAAATTTTAATCGTGCACTAAATTTTTTTGCTTGTAAACTCTATAATTGCAACTATCAATTGACGAATAATATTGAAAGACAATGGCGAAAGAAAGTCTAAGAACAAAATTGAGTTAACATCTAATTACTAATAATCCTCTAAATTTTTAGATTTTATGACTAATAAGTTTATGTTTTATTTATCCACGTTTAAGGTGTAACTATATAACGTATCAGTCCAGAACAAAACCTATTTCTAGTATCCAAAATAAAAAATTACTCGGATTATTTTAATTTTTATAAAAGAGTTTAAAATGTTTACAATATTAACAAATTTACAAATTATAAATTCTTTCTAATAATTCCTTAAAAATACACAAGTATATTAATATAACATTTATATATTGTAAAGTGATAAATATAATGTAAACTGGGGCGCATTTTCACAATAACGACCCTGAATATACACGTAAACTATGAGCATCATCTTGTAAGCCTGGTTTAGTGCTTTCATATTTCTTAAAGTTTAATGCTTTGTCGTGTCAAAAAAATAACCTGATGGTTTTGCGTTAAAATACCGAAAGTTTGTTGGTTTTTTGTGTGAAATGCTCTTAGCATTAGATTCGACAACCACAAGACGCACCCATCCCATCTTGGGTTGCGAAACATGCATGTACACCTAGGCATGTTGTTTCATTTTCTACAGTTTTCAAGTAGTAACAACAACTTAGTCCCGGAATCAAATTCCAAAGTGAATTCCTGGACCTAGTGTATATATATATATATCATTGTTCTGCCCTAACTAAAAAGGCTCTCGCTACTTGAGACTCGTACTTGATTAAAATCATTACTTTGAGGTTGTTCACCCTCTGCTGCTTCGTTGACATAACTAATGACATAATTAATGACTAGAAGGTTTGCTTGAAGGGTTAAACTGATTCCGATTCCTATTTGAGACTTGAGAGTCATCAATGTCCTAAAAGAGAATTCCCACAACGCTATGGATGAAGACACTACAACGTTTATATACTTTCTCCTCCAAACACATCAATGTCCCTTCGGGGACATCCGATAAAATTGGAACGATACAGAGAAGATTAGCATGGCCCCTGCGCAAGGATGACACGCACAAATCGAGAAATGGTTCAAATTTTTTATTCAAAACAAGGACCTTTCCCTTTAAGGTTGTTTTTTTTAAAAAAAATTCTTTCTTTGTAAAAATGAATATAAGAAGTGCCATACGAGTGTTTATCGAAACCAAACCATAAGTAAAGCACTCATGTGGTTTCTGACAAAGCTAATTTTGTCATCCTATATGTTTTAGGCGCCCATGTAAGCTTTGCCAGTTTAAGTTTAAAGATAAATCAGAAGTCCCGTAACATATATTACTTAATTTGTTGAGGTCTGGTCGGAAGGAAATTTGCAGCAAGCAATCAAATAAGAGTTCATAAAGCACGAAGGGCGATCTAAAGCAGTCAACTTGAATTATATAGAATTGACAATGCATACATCATCACAAAGTTTAAGAACTGCTCTCCGTACCTGTCTTGCGGAAACATAATACCGACCCTCCTGATCCACCCGGTCTAAACTCCAAAAG
The DNA here is from genome assembly GCA_036435485.1 of Saposhnikovia divaricata. NCBI lineage: Eukaryota > Viridiplantae > Streptophyta > Magnoliopsida > Apiales > Apiaceae > Saposhnikovia > Saposhnikovia divaricata. The sequence continues at coordinate 14,259,311 of CM071600.1, forward strand.
CTAGAAGATTGATGAAGAATATGTACTTTTCAGAAGCGATGCTGCATACAAAGACAGTAAGTCAGCAACAGTTCAATGCTCTGACATCAAACACAAAAAACTGTCCAATCCCACTAACACTTAAAAATTCTAGTGCAATCAAATGTGTCGACAAAGTTTTTGTGTTCCTTGCAATATCCTTCAATCTTGCAAAATTAGGAAAGTTCTCGTGCCAAAAACAATAGTGGTTGCTGCCTTATCGACATGCATTAATTTTCCGGGCACAATTATTTATGCAATCACATGCTTGCACAAAGAGTAAATTTGTATATACTTCAACAACTCATATTAAAACGTTATAATTTTCCCGTTCTAAAGCTTTGCTAATATTAGGAATTAATTTATGCCCAGAGTTCTGCACCACCACGAGATACATTGTGGTGGAGGTGCCGGAACTCATCCTTATAAACAAAGTCAGATACCATGTTCGGTCATACCTTTCTCGGCCTTTTGGCTAAGATCAAGTGTAGTATCTGTTCTTATCAGTTTAATATCTGATATGTGGGCCAATGGTCCACACGATATTAAATTAATTTTTAAACGGGGAAGGCCCATCACAATAGATTGCTATTGGGGTCTTCAAGCGTCGCCCAAGTGTTGCACTACTGCTAGGGCCTGGCGCACCCCCCACCAAATCACTAGATAAATATTTTATGCTCAAGACACCAACTAGTAATCTCTGAGCTGGTAAAACACCGAATGAATTAAAGCCTACTGTTTTGGGTTCTTTCCGCAACTAAAAGGTCCATTATTTCTATTCAACTTTTTAAAACAGAAATGCAGGGGCCGTATTTTGCAGGGCAAATATAATAATACAAATGTTTACCACTAAGTTTTAAAATTACAATTCAATTGTGCTTGCTACTTTCAGGTGCACAGAATGTACCTCATTCGTCCGAAACCAACTGACATCACCAGATCATCATCAAAAGAAGGGGCTTCGGTTCTCAACAAACAGAGTTGCGCTGTTCCAAGTTCACTCGAGCCGGTCATCCAAAGCAATTCCACTCAGTAGCCGCAAACTGCAAATATGTGCCCAAAGATGCAAGAAGTTACTTTTGGACATCTAGATATCCTCGCTTTGCATTTTAAACAAATAACTGTCAGATATTGAAATAGAACAATGTCAATCAGATTGCAACTATACTTCAAATTGAAGTAAAAGTACATTATCGCGTTTTACAGTATTATATTATCATCTCGCAAAGCTACCCACATCGACGGAATAAAGGTCAATGGACTCAGACAATGGTATAAATAAAGATATACAGCCTACATGGCAACATACTTACCTGGATGGGGTCAATGGCTGATCATAAAGGGCCATGGCCTAGGGAAGTGACTTCCATTGCACTTTGGATGGGTGCTTGCCTAAGGTCTACCCAAGTGGTGGAGCCTACATCATAATTTGTGTTAGGGGGGCTTGCGTCCGCGCAGCCCCCGCAATTTTAGTAAAGTATTTTTTTGGTGACACGATATTTTGTTTTCGGTAAATGATGAAACTCATGACATTTGTAGTGTTTCTTTTTTTGGATAAGTTGGGAGGGAGCAAACTCTAAATTCCAACATAATGAGGGAGTACTTATCGTATTTAAGGTTTCTTGTTACGAGCTGAATTACAATTTTAACCATGCTAGTAAAATGAAAAAAAAAACACGATAATACTAGTTCAGAAACCTCTATAGATTTTGCATACCACCTCACGCGTCATGCCAATTCATTTTTGGTTGCCCTTCGTTGCATATGATTATTCAAGTTTTCCCGAACTTAAAAGAAATCCCACACTGCATGATTAAGGTAAACAACATCGCCAACATCACATATCAAAGAGCTGTTCTGATTTCTTCCAATTAAACGCAGCCATGTGATGAGCACAGAGCGAACTATTCTTTCGCCTTTTACTAAAGAATACCGTGTGCTCGTCACTTATAGTGGCATATGCTTATTTTTGGAGCAATCCTTTTTTTTTGCCAGTTGATGAGCACTTACATGTGTCATGATTCGTTAATCAAGGTTGCACTTACATGTGTCTGGATTCGTTAATCAAGGTTGTCTGAAAATTTACCTTCTACTATATCCATCAAGTTATTTCCCATGGTTTCTATTATTTAGTTCAGAGTTCATATCGCAAAAGCTAAAGGTAATTACCAAAAATAATGAAATAAGGAAATTCGTTGTTGTGTTGTTTCCATGGTTCACGTGGTGGAGCAAAGCCTTTTTCCTATTTTCCTATTGAACACCTGCCAAGGCTTTGAATTTTAAACCATTCCGTTTTACATTTTTTGAGGGTCTCTCCTCTTTTCCCTTACCGGGTTTAAATTGTCTTCAAGGGTTTACATTAATCTAGTGGGTGTTTGAGGTTACCTGCACTCTAAACTATTTATTCTTATATTTAGTTCTCCTTTATTCTACTAATTTCTACTTACGTACCACATAGAGATACTCTGTGCCTGGAAGTCGAGGAGCTCGGGTCATAAGCAACCTCAGACAATTTGTTTAGGCATACCTTTCTCGGCCTTTTGGCTAAGATCAAGTGTAGTATCTGTTCTTATCAGTTTAATATCTGATATGTGGTCCAATGGTCCACACGATATTAAATTAAATTTTTAAGGGGGAAGGCCCACCACAATAGCATGCTATTGGGGTCTTCACGAGTCGCTCAAGTGTTGCACTACTGCTCGGGCCAGGCTCACCCCACCAAAACATAGTTTAAACCTCATGAGCCCATTTTTATGACCAACATAACATGTTTTTATTTTCTGCTCCGTTGGGACTTAACATTTGAAAATTAATGTAGGCATACTTTTCATCGCTGATATGACTTGCATTAAAAAATTAATTTAACAAAAACAAGCACGTATCATTTAATTTCCATACTAAAAAATGAAATCAAATACTTTCGTATTAATGTGCACGCAAAATATGTGTTTGTCTAATCATAAGATTAAGCACAATTTTAATGTGCACGCAAAATATGTGTTTGTCTAATCATAAGATTAAGCAAAATTTTAATCGTGCACTAAATTTTTTTTGCTTGGAAACTCTATAATTGCAACTATCAATTGACGAATAATATTGAAAAATAATGGCGAAAGAAAGTCTAAGAACAAAATTGAGTTAACATCTAATTACTAATAATCCTATAAATTTTTAGATTTTATGACTAATAAGTTTATGTTTTATTTATCCACGTTTAACCTATGTTACTCGGACTCGGCTATAAGTGTCCGACATGGGTACGTGTCCAAGTATCAGACTCGACAACATTTTGAAAAATTTAAATGTTTTTGGTTTAAAATAAGTGTCCAAGTCCGAGTGTCCATTTCCGAGTGTCGAGTGTCCGACACCGGTACTCCAAGGTAAAATGAAGAGTCCGAGTAACATAGCGTGTAACTATATAACGTATCAGTCCAGAACAAAACCTATTTCTAGTATCCAAAAAAAAAAAAATTGCTCGGATTATTTTAATTTTTATAAAAGAGTTTAAAATGTTTACTATATTAACAAATTTACAAATTATAAATTCTTTCTAATAATTCCTTAAAAATACACAAGTATATTAATATAACATTTATATATTGTAAAGTGATAAATATAATGTAAACTGGGGCGCATTTTCACAATAACGACCCTGAATATACACGTAAGCTATGAGCATCATCTTGTAAGCCTGGTTTAGTGCTTTCATATTTCTTAAAGTTTAATGCTTTGTCGTGTCAAAAAAATAACCTGATGGTTTTGCGTTAAAATACCGAAAGTTTGTTGGTTTTTTGTGTGAAATGCTCTTAGCATTAGATTCGACAACCACAAGACGCACCCATCCCATCTTGGGTTGAGAAACATGCATGTACACCTAGGCATGTTGTTTCATTTTCTACAGTTTTCAAGTAGTAACAACTTAGTCCCGGAATCAAATTCCAAAGTGAATTCCTGGACCTAGTGTATATATATATATATCATTGTTCTGCCCTAACTAAAAAGGCTCTCGCTACTTGAGACTCGTACTTGATTAAAATCATTACTTTGAGGTTGTTCACCCTCTGCTGCTTCGTTGACATAACTAATGACATAATTAATGACTAGAAGGTTTGCTTGAAGGGTTAAACTGATTCCGATTCCTATTTGAGACTTGAGAGTCATCAATGTCCTAAAAGAGAATTCCCACAACGCTATGGATGAAGACACTACAACGTTTATATACTTTCTCCTCCAAACACATCAATGTCCCTTCGGGGACATCCGATAAAATTGGAACGATACAGAGAAGATTAGCATGGCCCCTGCGCAAGGATGACACGCACAAATCGAGAAATGGTTCAAATTTTTTATTCAAAACAAGGACCTTTCCCTTTAAGGTTGTTTTTTTTAAAAAAAATTCTTTCTTTGTAAAAATGAATATAAGAAGTGCCATACGAGTGTTTATCGAAACCAAACCATAAGTAAAGCACTCATGTGGTTTCTGACAAAGCTAATTTTGTCATCCTATATGTTTTAGGCGCCCATGTAAGCTTTGCCAGTTTAAGTTTAAAGATAAATCAGAAGTCCCGTAACATATATTACTTAATTTGTTGAGGTCTGGTAGGAAGGAAATTTGCAGCAAGCAATCAAATAAGAGTTCATAAAGCACGAAGGGCGATCTAAAGCAGTCAACTTGAATTATATAGAATTGACAATGCATACATCATAACAAAGTTTAAGAACTGCTCTCCGTACCTGTCTTGCGGAAACATAATACCGACCCTCCTGATCCACCCGGTCTAAACTCCAAAAGCTAGAAGATTGATGAAGAATATGTACTTTTCAGAAGCGATGCTGCATACAAAGACAGTAAGTCAGCAACAGTTCAATGCTCCGACATCAAACACAAAAAACTGTCCAATCCCACTAACACTTAAAAATTCTAGTGCAATCAAATGTCTCGACAAAGTTTTTGTGTTCCTTGCAATATCCTTCAATCTTGCAAAATTAGGAAAGTTCTCGTGCCAAAAACAATAGTGGTTGCTGCCTTATCGACATGCATTAATTTTCCGGGCACAATTATTTATGCAATCACATGCTTGCACAAAGAGTAAATTTGTATATACTTCAACAACTCATATTAATATGTTATAATTTTCCCGTTCTACAGCTTTGCTAATATTAGGAATTAATTTATGCCCAGAGTTCTGCACCACCACGAGATACATTGTGGTGGAGGTGCCGGAACTCATCCTTATAAACAAAGTCAGATACCATGTTCGGTCATACCTTTCTCGGCCTTTTGGCTAAGATCAAGTGTAGTATCTGTTCTTATCAGTTTAATATCTGATATGTGGGCCAATGGTCCACACGATATTAAATTAATTTTTAAACGGGGAAGGCCCATCACAATAGCTTGCTATTGGGGTCTTCAAGCGTCGCCCAAGTGTTGCACTACTGCTAGGGCCTGGCGCACCCCCCACCAAATCACTAGATAAATATTTTATGCTCAAGACACCAACTAGTAATCTCTGAGCTGGTAAAACACCGAATGAATTAAAGCCTACTGTTTTGGGTTCTTTCCGCAACTAAAAGGTCCATTATTTCTATTCAACTTTTTAAAACAGAAATGCAGGGGCCGTATTTTGCAGGGCAAATATAATAATACAAATGTTTACCACTAAGTTTTAAAA
>CM071600.1:15470000-15882500 GCA_036435485.1 Saposhnikovia divaricata
CTCGATTTGTGCGTGTCATCCTTGCGTAGGGGCCATGCTAATCTTCTCTGTATCGTTCCAATTTTATCGGATGTCCCCGAAGGGACAAAGCTAATGGCAGTTGTCCAGCTATATGAAAAGCAAAAGTTTCATTCGATTCAGCGATGTGGGAGCTTAGATACACAAAACAATTGAACTGTCCTTGCAATTCAAACTTAAGAAACAGTCTTTCTTTTTTCGTGGAGTAGAACATATCTTTGGTTCGATTTACATACCTCCCTGGCTTCCTTTTTTCAGAACAGTGGCACAAGTACTTGGGTTTGTTGTTTTAGTTTTGGGTTAAACAGCAAAGTCCTTTAATACGAGTAAAGAGTTTGTGGAGCTCGTTTTAGGAGTATTTTTTTACTCTGTTTCTTATGGCTTCCGGTTCTCAGAACAAAATGGCACAGGTACTTGGTTTCTTGTTCTTTGTTTTGGGTCCAACAGCAAAATAGTCAAGGTGCATCCATCCGTTTTGTTTAATACAAAATTTCAACTTAGATTTAGGGTGGGGTGCGCCTGGCCTGGCCAAAGCAGTAGTGCAACGCTTAGGCGACGCTCGAGGAACCCAATAGCAAGCTACTGTGACGGAACCTCCCCCTCAAAAAACAAATTTAATATCGTGTGAACCAATGGCCCACATATCAGATATTAAACTGATAAGAACAGATACTACACTTGATCTTAGCCAAAAGGCCGAGAAAGGTATGACTTGGGTGGATGGGGGACTCTTCCTTTTAAAGCTTTGCTCTTGTCCCAGCAACATAACCATCTCGATGTGGTACAAAACTGGGCAATGAAATTAAGGTTCTAGCATTAACCTTTTCCTCTTTGAGACATCAAACAAACTCCCTTTCTCTTCTCCTTTCAATCAAAAGGAAAGTAACAATCTCTGGTTTTGTTTCTGTACCTACAGCTGCTTCTAAACACTACTACTACGACACCAGAATCTATTTTTGATTAAAACACATATAGCTATTTCTTTTGAACCTATCTTTGACACCTAATTATTATAAAATCTATTTTAAATTTTTTTGATTATTTCTTAAATTTTATCATAATTAGAAAACAACAAAAATTAATATAGTTAAATGTATGATGAGCTAACTAATATTAAAAAAATAACATGTGTGTATCACACGAATTATAAGCTAAATATAAATAAGTAATTTGAAACCGGAACAAAGGTAAGTGTTTATCTCAAGATAAATTTGGTGGTCAAATGATTTGATTTCGATGAATTTTCATTCAAATAAAATTTTTCTCCTCCCGAACAATTTTTTTTTTTAAGCATACGAATTTACCAATAAGTTCTCTACACACAAATTTCTAGAGTCTAGTCAAGCTTTGTCCTCCCTTATTTTTCTAGTTTTATAAATTCGAAAAAAATGCAAAAAATACATTAACTTAGAAGCGGCTATAATTATTACGATCGTAATCTTTATAATGTGTTGGTTATATCGTTTAATTTCATTGATCTTTCATTGTTTTTTGAATAATTTTGTTTTGTTTCCGATGCCTCCTAGTCAAAATTTGGCCATCGTTATTTGTTAATTTTAAAAATTTTGAACAAATGCAGTGAATCAACTTGAGAAATGTCGACGATTATGACGCCATAATCTTAGTACTTTTCTGGTTAAATCATCAAATTTCAATAAATTTTCAATTTTTTTAATATTTTTTTTTTCGATCTTTGAGAAATTTCAAGCCTACGAAACTACTTGTAACTTCGCACTCCAAAAATTTCTAGAGCCCACCCAAACATTGACGGCCCCTATTTTTAAATCCTTTAGATTCGGAAAGATTCAACAAATTAATTTAAAAATTGCCGAGTACGGAAAAAATCACAATCGCCATAATTTTTCGGTTGATCCGTTTAGTTTTCCTGACTCTTAAAGTCCCATTAATTGTTTTCTATTTCTAGAGCTTAGTCGAACTTTGACCGCCCTTATTTTTTAATTTTAAAAATTTGGAAAAACGCAAAACAAATTAACTTAAAAACGACTATGAATATTGAATCGTGATCTTTATTATTTGTCGGTTAAATAAATAGTTCAATTTCAACTATTTTTCATTTTTTTAATAATAATAATTTTATTTTTGTTGTCGATCTTCGCATAACTTTTTGTCTAAAATTCAAATTTGAATATATCGATTCTACGCACTTAAAAACTTATTGACCAAGTGATTGAATGTTGATCAACATTGTGTATCGTTTGTCGCGGCCTTGCATGCCATTAGCTTCGGATGTCTTATAATATAAGGAACAAAACACTCTCGTCGCAATTACCTAAAAAAAAAAAAATACAGAAGAAAGAAAATAATCTCTTACCATAACTTGTTCGAACCAGACCTGGATCAGAAGTTATCTTTGTCTCGTTGCAGCATAATCGCCTAATGTATTTGGCAAGAAGATGGACCATATTACTTGTGTGTGTATGAGATTTGTTCCTCGTTTGAAAAAACACAAGAGTTTCAAAACGCGAATGAGATGTGATTCATTTGTGTTACATCGACGCTTTTCGACCAAAATCCGAGATGCTTGGTTAGGAAACCACAACACGTCTATGCACAGGAATTGCTACTGACGTCAATGCGGTTCCTTTTATGATCAAAAGATTCATGGCTACATCTAACGGATGGATATTACAACGAAACTCATGACGTTGTAGAGTTGATTTCGGGCGGATTTAGGTTGAGAACGGTCGAAAGTTTTTGACATATTAAATTGAGCAATCATAATTTCACTAACTCAATCGGAAAGTAAAAATCATAATTTCACTAACTTACGAATATAAATCAATTATTTTGTTATGAAAAATTAAGGAAAAGGTAGATTATTCGAATTTTTCTTGAAATTAAAAAAAAATTATCAAATTTGGCGAAAGAAAAGGCGAACAAAAATAATCAAAAGAATGAAAAATCATCAAAAAAATTTGGACCATTTCTCGATTTGTGCGTGTCATCCTTGCGCAGGGGCCATGCTAATCTTCTCTGTATCGTTCCAATTTTATCGGATGTCCCCGAAGGGACAAAGCTAATGGCAGTTGTCCAGCTATATGAAAAGCAAAAGTTTCATTCGATTCAGCGATGTGGGAGCTTAGATACACAAAACAATTGAACTGTCCTTGCAATTCAAACTTAAGAAACAGTCTTTCTTTTTTCGTGGAGTAGAACATATCTTTGGTTCGATTTACATACCTCCCTGGCTTCCTTTTTTCAGAACAGTGGCACAAGTACTTGGGTTTGTTGTTTTAGTTTTGGGTTAAACAGCAAAGTCCTTTAATACGAGTAAAGAGTTTGTGGAGCTCGTTTTAGGAGTATTTTTTTACTCTGTTTCTTATGGCTTCCGGTTCTCAGAACAAAATGGCACAGGTACTTGGTTTCTTGTTCTTTGTTTTGGGTCCAACAGCAAAATAGTCAAGGTGCATCCATCCGTTTTGTTTAATACAAAATTTCAACTTAGATTTAGGGTGGGGTGCGCCTGGCCTGGCCAAAGCAGTAGTGCAACGCTTAGGCGACGCTCGAGGAACCCAATAGCAAGCTACTGTGACGGAACCTCCCCCTCAAAAAACAAATTTAATATCGTGTGAACCAATGGCCCACATATCAGATATTAAACTGATAAGAACAGATACTACACTTGATCTTAGCCAAAAGGCCGAGAAAGGTATGACTTGGGTGGATGGGGGACTCTTCCTTTTAAAGCTTTGCTCTTGTCCCAGCAACATAACCATCTCGATGTGGTACAAAACTGGGCAATGAAATTAAGGTTCTGGCATTAACCTTTTCCTCTTTGAGACATCAAACAAACTCCCTTTCTCTTCTCCTTTCAATCAAAAGGAAAGTAACAATCTCTGGTTTTGTTTCTGTACCTACAGCTGCTTCTAAACACTACTACTACGACACCAGAATCTATTTTTGATTAAAACACATATAGCTATTTCTTTTGAACCTATCTTTGACACCTAATTATTATAAAATCTATTTTAAATTTTTTTGATTATTTCTTAAATTTTATCATAATTAGAAAACAACAAAAATTAATATAGTTAAATGTATGATGAGCTAACTAATATTAAAAAAATAACATGTGTGTATCACACGAATTATAAGCTAAATATAAATAAGTAATTTGAAACCGGAACAAAGGTAAGTGTTTCTCTCAAGATAAATTTGGTGGTCAAATGATTTGATTTCGATGAATTTTCATTCAAATAAAATTTTTCTCCTCCCGAACAATTTTTTTTTTTTTTTTAAGCCTACGAATTTACCAATAATTTCTCTACACACAAATTTCTAGAGTCTAGTCAAGCTTTGTCCTCCCTTATTTTTCTAGTTTTATAAATTCGAAAAAAATGCAAAAAATACATTAACTTAGAAGCGGCTATAATTATTACGATCGTAATCTTTATAATGTGTTGGTTATATCGTTTAATTTCATTGATCTTTCATTGTTTTTTGAATAATTTTGTTTTTTGAATCCAAGCATACAATATTAGCAAGTGATTGATATGCAACAACCGTCTTTCCGATAATCATGTTAGTATTGTGGGCTATATTGTGGTTAAAAATGCAAGTGTAATTTTACATTAATCCAAGTTAAATGCTATCACTTTTTTTGGTTGTGAATTTTCATTATTTCTGTAAATTAAAGTGATCAAAATTAACTAGAACTTTGGTTGACGAGTACCTGAAAAACTTTCAGCAACATAATAACTCTTGTTTAATTACTTGAACAAAATGAACTATATTTAGGCACTAGAATGTAGCAAATCAAAACCGATATATTACGTTACATAGGTAGGGACTGGGATGAGACTGTTCAACCCTGTTCAGACACCAAAACTATTGCAGACAATCATCTCTCTCTCTCTCTCAATAATCTGTGAATACTCAGCATAATCTTTCTGTCAATTATTCAACCCTATTCAGACACCAAAACTGATATATTACGTTACATAGACTGGGATGAGATTGTTGTGATTTTGAGAAATTTTAGGAGTTACTTGGGACGAGACACAAGTGTATGTGGATGTCGAGACTTCATAAACAAATACTCAGCATTGGTCATCTACTTAGATACTCCACAATTGGCTGTTCAAGCACATAAACTACTCGAACACACGTTGTAACATTCCTGTTCCTAATCTAAATCATACTGAATATTTTGATTGATGCAAATTCCAAATCAATTAAAGATTGCGGGCCTTAAATTTCCAAGGTAGTTAAAAAATCAGATCTAGATCAAACTGAATATTTTGATTGACTTCTAGTGTACGAGATAATAAAAACACGTAACCATCAGTGATCTGAAAATTATGTCAAATGGTAAACAAATTGTTTAATTTAGATGGTGGTGACCGACTTGAGTGAAAAATATTTAACTAAATTGTAGGGCTTTACCCTCGATTAGAGGGAGCCCTTCCAGAAATTCTCGATGGCACAAGGCAGAGCCAAGACCAAAGAGGGGGTATGGAAATAGTTTTCAACCAGCAATTGACGCGCCTCGGTTAGTACCTCACTAGCTGCGTCATTGCCCCAAGCGCAAAGATGCTTAACTAACTGGCTTCCATTGGCTTTTAAAGAATTATTTTTGACACGATTTGAAATGTAAGCGATGTGGTATCAAAGATACTTACTAAACTGGCTTCCATTTGGAGCTTGTCATCAAATTGTACACTAAAAGCCTGTCAAAATATGCTCGAACCAGGCGTGCAAACAAAAAAGATATTTCGCTCACCTAATTTAGATTTTCATGCCGACAAGTTTAGTCCAAATGGTCAGAGAGCAGCTAACTTACTTTAACTTACTTAATTAAAGAACAAAATTTAGTAACTACATTGTAGGGGATTCTCTCAAGGAAAACCCCTCCAAAAATAGGCGTATGCCACTATGAGTGACGAGCACACGGTATTCTTTAGTAAAAGGCGAAAGAATAGTTCGCTTTGTGCTCATCACATGGCTGCGTGAGTTGCAAAGACAACAGATGGCTGCTTTTATAACAGCGTGAGAAGATGTCCTTCATTTAACTTGCGATGTGGGAACTAAAATTGTTATGCAAGCAGTATGACCTAAGCAAGTACTCCTACGTTACCAGTTCATTCAACTTACAAGCAAGATCTCATAACAATATACTTTTGGTAATTTGGAGATATATTAATTGATTGCTTTGTAATTTTATCAAAGACTTGTCAAAGAGAAGCCAAAAATGTAACTTCGTCAAAACTCAGACGTGCTCATTCCAGTAAGAGAAACAATAGATCTCCCAATACTTCTTTTTTTGAACTTTGAACCATCATTTTGTTATACGTAAATTAATAAGTTAAATTATGCTTATTACCTGGTTGATGATATTATTTTTATAAAAAAATGGTACAAAACTAGAATAAGTCATTTTGCAAGATAACTTGAGTGTTTATTTTGATATATTTGGTTCCTAAAGAATGGCACAACAAAGGTAAAAAGACTTGTTCATACCTGTTCAAGGAATGAGTGTCTGAAAAGAATGAAGAAGTTGGACGTTTCACAGCTTTGGTTACAAGTTTGTTGTCGAACCTTCAGTTTCTACCATAAAAGAGTCGTTTATGTTGTCTACAATAGTGGATCCAAATGTAGTAGCACGGCTGATAATGCATTGATCATCAAAATTGTTCTAGATATAATATTGCATTGATCATCAAAATATTACAGGTTGAAAGTTTTTACTCCATTAAGCTAAGCACCTCTACTAAATACTGCAGGATATTGGAGCAAGTCCGATTGAGATGAAATCCAGGGACATCGGAGCCTCTATCTCAACTCCAATGAAAGATGGACATACAGGAAAGTTAGAAGAAATTACTATGCAAAGTTCTCTAGAAATACATACCACGACCACAGAGGTTTCCACGACCACAGAGGTTTCATCGACCATGGACTTCAAGTTTATATTGGTCATAGCTTTTGTTTCAGTGATCATAGGCGCGATTCTTGGGAAACGATACTAAGTACCAATCATAGATTCCGATTCTACTTTGTTAAAGCTCAAGGTTAAAAGTTGGTCAAGGGACATAGTTTTTGTTTAAGGTTCTTGGTTTGATGATGTTGCGAAACAATTTGCCTTGCTTAATTCTTTAGTAATCAAATACATGCTGATAAACATTCAGGATAAATAGTTAATGCTGAATGAAGATCCTACTATAAGATGTAAAAAACAAATGCTATTAGAAGAAGAGAGAACCTTGACCTAAGCTCAACAGAGTCCTTGCTTTTTTTCTTATTTAGATTTAGTTGGCAATGTTTTTAGTGTCAATCAAGATTTCACTTTGTGAGTACCTAAAATACAAATATATGCAGAACTCATATGTGATACACCCATAGGCTGTGACTCCGTAATTTGTTTCGGCTCAACCCTGAGATAAATCAAATCAGCAACTGCATATTTCATCTGGATTGCACACGAATGCTTATACCCGACTTTTCCATTCCATGAAGAATATGGATAGCCCTTCTGTAGTCAAACAGTGACATTTCCATTCCATGAAGAATATGGATAGCCCTTCTGGTTAAAGATGTCTACATTAGACAATTCCACCTTTCAAAAGTCTCTATATATTTATAAAATATTTTTTACGCATGACATTTATATTTAGAGTGCAGAAAATTAATGCTCATCTCCACTTGAGCCGGTTTCGATTTTCAGGTTGGCATAGATAATATGCTTGCTGAAGTGCTTGCTGAAGTGGTGTGACTGTGCCGCGTGAACAGGTTGTATCTACAAGCTGAAAGGAGAACAGATTGTTGACATCGCTGACCTGTCTTTGTGCCGCTATTTATCTTTTTGTTGTGTTCACTGCTTTCTGAAGGATATTCTTAAATTTAAGAGTCCTGTCAGCAACATCTTTGCATGAAGCCATCCACTTTAATGCAAGTAGGCTACTCTCTTTGTTATTGAGGTTTCATCAAGTCATTCAGATGAACAGAATCTAATGACCAGCTACAGAAATCATCCGGTACCGCCTGCCACGTTAGACCTTATTACTGACGCGATCTGTAGCAAACCTGACCACTTATCATTGTACTGAATTGAGGCACCAAATTGGTTGGTCTGAGACCAACCCTCGCTTAATTCGTTGAATTTAGGCGTTTATGAAGTTGTTGTGTTGTCCAGAAGCTTTAATTTTTAATCTTTGCAACACTGAATTGACATATCCATGTCATATACCATACATGATTTGTGACGAAGCTACCATTCCTCGATCCATGTTCAGACAACATCACTTCTTAAATTTCTTTACCTCATGTGGTCTGCTGTTTGATAGCAGAATGTGCGGAAAGTACAAAAATGAGATTCAACAGCTTTTATAACTCAAGTGATGTTGTGTGATGAAACCATACTGCTACCAAATAATGCACAACCATCTCAGTTTGGCTGGTCATCTTTGCAGATGAATAAAAGTTTGATTGTTCGAATAACTTGCTTTGAGCTCCATTTTTTCAGAGTAGGCCACATGCTTGAGCCATCACCCAGAAAACACATACTATGCTCCATTGTTTCTGCCTTCTCCTTGTTGACTGACTGTCGCACAATTTAGCTGTCATTTCGTGGTTGCTTTTTGTCTGATGCGTGTCTGTGGTGTTTTGTCCTTGCAAGTGAATGCTCTTTGCAGACGAATAAAAGTTTGATTGTTCGAATAACTTGCTTTGAGCTCTATTTTTTCAGAGTAGGCCACATGCTTGAGCCATCACCCAGAAAACAAGTACTATGCTCCTTTGTTTTTGCCTTCTCCTTGTTGACTGTAACATAATTTAGCTGTCATTTCGTGGTTGCTTTTTGTCTGATGCGTGTCTGTGGTGTTTTGTCCTTGCAAGTGAATGCAACAACTCAGATCTTCTGCAAGTTCTTCACTTGAAGCATGCAGCTTCTTTCATATTCTTTGGAGAGACTTTCTTTGACAGTTATGGTTCACCAGGTTTCAGGAAAGAAATGCAATAGCAATGGTGTTAAATTCCTGTCCATAGCGCTTATCAAACATATTTTGAAGCATGCTGAACACTGTCAGTTCTCCGCATTTCACAGATGCAAATACAAGAATCAGAGCTGCCTCGTTGATTTCATTAAGAGTTAAGACAGTCCATAACCATTTGTAATATGATTGATCGGATGTAGTAATTTTGAAGCCAAAATTTAACCCATCAATTCAGTAAAGATTTTGTCTCTGAACCTGCATGCCTTTGTCATATATTTTTTGATGCTTCTGTTGATCTCATAGGAAGCAGATTTTGTAGAGAGCTTGGACTGAGAGTGCAACTAAAGTCACATGCTTCTTTTTCTTGATGATCTCCCTGCCGTCAAGTTATGTTAGTTTGATAAATGATATCATTATCCTATCAATATTCGTGATTAAATTTTGATACCAGAAGAGAAGTTTAACACGGTCATGTGGGATCAATCCCACTTCGACAAATAGGGTTTATATTATAAGTAAAAAGATTTTTCACACGATTCATAAGCCCAACCTTCGTTGTCCCAGGACCTAGGTTCGACTCACATAGAAATAAGTTGGTGAAACTTGGAAGAAAAATGTTGGCATTATTGTATCAAAAACATACACAACTGCATACATTTGCCTAAACACAGATTACCATCAATAATGATTTAACTATTTAAGACATCTTCTACAAGCATATAAAAATCAATAGTCAGAAGGCGAAATGACATCATCAATCTTCAAGATCATCTTTGACAACCTGTGTTGCAAGTAAGAGTTGCTGCTGTTTCCCAATAAGAGCCTCAAAGACATTCTGCTGACGCATGTCATTCGTGCCAACATCATTACACTAGTCTACGCCACCCCAAGGATATTTCATATTTCTCCTGCACACATAAAACCAAATGAATGCTATATGTTGTTGGAGGAATTTCGTAACAACACGCAATCGGAGGGGTGCTGGAATAATAGAGCGAAATTATGAGTATGTGGCTGTTTTATGGGATTAGGGTTTGTAAAAAAGAGAGGGGCTGAACTTGGTTGGTGTCTTGATTTGTCTCGTGTATCGGATTCCATATGCCAAGATGCCTACGTACCTATGTTTATATAGGATAAAGCCCACGTAGTTCTGTGCAATTGTGTTTATCCCTGAGAGACTTTAGCGATAAATTTCGTTAATGTGGTAATTACTGATTTTATCTGATTTAATCTTGTCGTTGTGATATCTTCATGATTTGAAGAATATCATTTGGAGATATTTTCCATTATTGATTGATTGAGATTGATTCTTTCCTCATTTCAGAGAGAGGATAAAATTTAGAGGTTAAGTAATAATTATTAATCTGAATTAATAATTAATAAATATTAGAAATTTGGGAGATTATTAGACATGCCAAAAATATGGCATAACAACTAGCCCCCAGTTCTTCGGTGTAGCTTACTGCAGTGGAGAACTAAAAATTCTTCAAGCTTCCAAATTTCTTAAGTCCCTGAAAAAAACTGAAAGTAGATGATTAACAAAACATTTAAAGCACCATAGTGCTCGCTAGGCGTATGCCGATGCAAGTGTGACACCATGCGATGACTAGTAGAAGATACATTTATTTGCCAAGGTTTTCAAATGTGCGAGCATAAATAATATTTTTGAAATCCTTTGTGATCCTTATTGTCTAGTTAAGACCTTAGCACTTGTATATATCCCGAATTGGCATACACGCTTTTCAAGTATCTGATGCAACCACATAAGGATGTGTCTTCGTTTCTGGCGGGACTATCAATAAGAGTTGTAATCCTTGCGAACCTCGCACGCGTCCCTTCTTGGGCTGGCGCACGCATCCCTTCTTGGGTTGGCTGTGCTATGAGGTTTCCTGGCGAACCTCGCACGCGTCCCTTGTTGGGCTGGCGCACGCTTTCCTTGTTAGGCTAGCTGTGCTATAAGGTCTTAAAGATATTGCATAAGGATGCCTCCACCCATGCTACCTTGAGCTCAAGATCTGTTCATGGGCCTTCAATAATAATCCAGTGGGTACTACACTTTACTCAAACGTGTAGCATTGCGAGATTTATAGCTTGTCCAGGCTACCCTACTTGACAATTTAGTTTGCAAGTTTGAAAATATTTTTGACATATATATACTATCGCGACGAATATATGAAAAATATTTTACAAATCCATATGCAATAATAAATATGCTCTTTTAAGAATGTCGCGACTTTTATTTTCGAAAATAATGCTCTTTATTTTGTAGAAAATCTTTTTCAAAATAATGCATCTCGCATATATAATTTTTTCTCGTCGAAACATGCAGCTCGTACGGAATTGTAAAATATCCACAATCAATCAACATAAATATCCGCAATTCATCCACATAAATATCTCGTACGATATTTTCCAAAAATCGTAATAGTTTTACAAGAATAAAAATATAACTCGCACAAATTTTAAATAATAAATATTTTCTTGAAAAATATCTAAAAACATAAATTTAATATGCAAGCATGGCAAGATAGAATTATTTGCAGAAAATTAAATCGAGGAGAGTAAATAAAACGTATCTTTATTTTTCGGTTCCTGCCCATTCTGAATTTCCAAGCATTACTTCTTGTTGCTTCGTGTGGCCACATGTTGCTTCCATGTGCTTTTCCCTTGTTTTTTAATCTGGTTGACCTCTGCCACGCCTTTTCTTTTTATTATTATTTTTTCTTTCCTCCTTTTACATTTGCCATTCTCGCCTGATGTTGAATCACGCGCGGGCCCACCATTATCTTGCGATATATCTTCTTCTTTTTTCATTTGCTCCAATGGTATGTTTCATCCTTGTAGTGGTTATTGATGCTTGATGCCGTCGTTATTCCACGTTTTCACCGTAGAAAATTTCCCCTGTTAATGCTTCTTAACTGTGCCACCGTCTTGTTTATAATTTTGTCGCCAAACTCTATTAAAACTCCTCCGTAGCTTCTCGTCGCCACCATTGAACAGTCGCATGGGACAAAATTGCCGCAAATAATTATTTTTTTATAGCCCCTGAATGTATGGATTAAAAAATAAACCCAAAACCCTCCATACTGAATAAATTATCTGTCCTCCACGGATAACAATAATCCCTTCCTTCTCGTGCCAAATGTTGTTGGAGAAATTTCGTAACAACACGAAATCGGAGGGGTGCTGGAATAATAGAGCAAAATTATGAGTATGTGGCTCTTTTATGGGATTAGGGTTTGTAAAAAAGAGAGGGGCTGAACTTGGTAGGTGTCTCGATTTGTCTCGTGTATCGGATTCCATATGCCAAGATGCCTACGTACCTATGTTTATATAGGATCAAGCCCACGTAGTTCTGTGCAATTGTGTTTATCCCTGATAGATTTTAGGGATAAACTTCGTTAATATGGTAATTACTGATTTTATCTGATTTAATCTTGTCGTTGTGATATCTTCCAGATTTGAAGAATATCGTTTGGAGATATTTCCATTATTGATTGATTGAGATTGATTCCTCTATCATCATCTTGTTACCTATAGCATTTAGTTGTGAAAATAAGTTGTCAGGTTATTTTTTTTATACTGCTAAACAGAAGTCACTTCTAAGAATTTTAAGTTGGAGCTAACAAGACACCGACCTGTGGCTATAGCTATCAAATAATGTGATGAACAATAATAATTTATTAAATACCTCCAACTTAACAGAAAGGAACAGATAAATTTCCCAGCCCTTGTTACGACTCTCAACAAAGGTAAAATGATACAGAAGCAATTTTATATGAACGGACATGCAATCATTCGTATTCTTAATTTTTCTCACTAAAAAATGTTTCCCAAATTTTTTCCATGTATAAATTATTCATGTGTTTTCTTGATTAACCACGTTCATCCAGTTGCGTGTTGCATTACCTTTCATCCCACCATTACCATTCAAATCAACCGAATCAAAATTCCTAAATGGATGCTCGCAAACTGAATTGGAACTTGAACTCTTACCAAGAAACTAAACTGAATACAATTCATGTTTAATAGTAAAATCTTGACCAGATATGATAGTATCAGTTGGATCATCGGCCTCCTACAATTTCACTTTCATTTTCAAGTTCAAAATTAACCGAATCTTTAAGCCCAACACAAGTAGTCAGTAGTATTTTATAGCAAAACGACAAGACCATCCATTGACTAGCCGGAGATTGCTATAAATATGAAAATTAAATATAATTGATAAGGATTGTTAAAAAAATATTAATACTAAAAATATGGTGCCGGTAGAATGAAAAAATGAATGTACATTTTTTTTCCAATGAGAACTAAATCCTTGTCATTTTGAGGTGAAAGATGGAAACTAAGTGAGCTTACACTATATCATACTTCTCATTTTGAGGGGAATTTCACAATTTTGGGTAAAAAAAATGCCATATTTCTTTTTCTTAATCCCAAGTTTATTTTTGTACTTTGTTGTGTTTGAACCATCCAAACATATAGAAGTTATCAAATAGGTCACCCCATAAACAGGGAACCAAGACTGCAGGGAAAGATTTTGCAATGACACACATTAAAGCCAAGCACCAGCATGTGCCCATTCGTGATTAACAATCATGCTCAAAACAATTGTAAAACATGATAGTTGACGATCAAGCAGACAAGTTGGTAAATCACAACTTAGCATCAAATACAAAACCAATCTAACACTACATGCATGGTGGCCATTATTAATCTATTTCAACAATGTTGAGAGGACATAATTTAACAATGCACCTAAAGTCGAAACGAATACTAGACACTGTATTTCTGTTCAAAAAATAGCAAGTCTGACTAACAATAAACTAATATAACAAAAAAAACACAAAAGAAAGAAAATAATCTCTTACAATAACTTGTTTGAACCAGACCTGGGACAAAAGTTATCCTTGTCTCATTGCAGCATAATCGCTAATGTATTTGACAAGAAAATGGACCTTATAACTTCTGTATGAGATTAATTCTTCGTTAGAAAACACAAGAGTATGAAAACACGGATGAGATGTGATTAATTTGTGTTACATGGACGCTTTTCGACCAAAATTCGAGATGCTTGGTTAGGAAACCACAACAAGTTTATGCAAGGGAATTGCTATTGACGTAAATGCAGTTCCTTTTATGATCAAGATTCATGATTACATCTAACAATTGGGTATTTCAACAAAACTTATGACATTGTCGAGTTGATTTCAGGCGGGTTTAAGTTGAGAACGGTCAAATTTTGACAGATTAACTTGAGTAATCAAACACTAACTCAATCGGATAGTAAAATCTATTTTATGAGCTCTATTATGTGGAACTTATTATAACGGGCCTAAATTTTACAATTCTGTTTTGATTAAACTTTAACAAAAGAATTAGAAATTGTAAGGTGAGATTGCAACGGCTTCGTGGTGCACGAGATGTCCAGTCTACAAGGTTGTATAAGGAAGCAAAACAGGAGCTGTTCTTGATTCTGGACCAAAAGGAAATTTACTGGAGACAAAGATCCAAACAGTTATGGTTGCAGTCGGGAGACATAAATACAAAATTTTTTCATGCATCTTGTAACATCAGACGTCGTACAAACCATATTCAGAAACTAAAAGACAACAATGGCAGGTGGGTGGATTGGCAGAATGATTTGCAGCAGCTAATCACTACATACTATCAAGATCTTTTCACTATTACTGTCACTGATAATGCAGAGGTGATCGACTGTGTTAACGAAATAGTCAATCAAGCTCAGAACTCAAAGCTTTTGAGAGCAGTTTCAGACATCGAAGTAAAGGAAGCCCTTTTCCAAATGAACCCAGACAAGGTGCCAGGCCCGGATGGCATGCCGCCAGGTTTCTTCTAGAAGCACTGGGGGATAGTTGGGGAGGACATCACTAAGCTCATAAAGGATTTTTTTACTACCGGGGAAGTTCTTCAAGGCCTCAATGATACAAACTTGGTGCTAATTCCAAAAAAGAAAAATCCGACAATAATAGGTGAGCTCCGTCCTATAGCATTGTGCAATGTGTTAATGAAAATTATTACAAAAGTAATGGCTAATAGGTTAAAGGAAATCCTTAATGATGTAGTGTCAGAAACGCAAAGTGCATTCATTCCAGGCCGATTAATTTCGGATAACATCATGATAGCCTATGAAGTCATGCATTACCTCAAATGCAAAAAAGTTGGGAAGGATGGATTCATGGCATTAAAATTGGATATGAGCAAAGCATACGACCGCATTGAATGGAAGTTTCTGCGAGCTATTTTATTAAAGATGGGATTTTCGACGTGGTGGGTTCATTTGGTTCTTCAAAGTGTCACTACGGTGAAATATTCTATTACTCATGGTGAACACGAGATGGGTCCAATAATTCCTACAAATTGGATATGAGCAAAGCATACGACCGCATTGAATGGAAGTTTCCTCTCTCCTTATCTGTTTATCATCTGTGCGGAGGGCCTGTCTTCCTTGATGCGTAGGTCTGAGCGTATGCGCTGGATTCATGGGATTAAAATTTGTCGCAGGGCTCCTTCAATCTCTCACATGTTCTTTGCCGATGACAGTTATTTTTATTGCAAAGCAAACAACGATGAAGCCTCGAAGGTTTTAGAACTGTTAAATGCTTACGAGAAGGCTTCTGGTCAAAAGGTAAACATCGGAAAATCTTCTGTCTTTTTCAGCACAAATGTTATCGACTTCAAGAGACAAAACATTTGTTTAAGGTTTCAAATGAGGGAGGCTGATGAACATGGTACATATTTGGGTCTGCCAAATGTAATAGGGAGAAATAAATCAGCAATTTTGGGATTTTTAAAAGATAGAGTTCATTCGAAAATCAGAAGTTGGGATGGTAAAAATATGGCCAGGTCAGGAAAAGAAATCTTGGTGAAGTCGGTGGTGCAAACTCTTCCATCCTACGCCATGTCTGTTTTCTTGTTGCCACTCGAGATCACAAAGAATTTTGAGAAAAGCCTGTCCAAATTTTGGTGGAACTTCAAGCAAACGAACTCCTCGCACATAAGTTGGATGGCATGGGATAGGCTAGCGAAACATAAAGCTGCAGAAGGAATGGGGTTCAGAAATTTCAGAGATTTCAACTTAGCCATGCTGGGGAAGCAAGGCTGGCGTTTTATCACCAATTCTGAGAGCCTAGTTTCGAGAATATACAAGTCCAAATACTTTGCTGGGGGGATTTTTTTAGCTCTACCATGGGGCACAATCCAAGTTTTATTTGGAGGAGCATTTATGCAGCAAAACAACTTCTCTTGGATGGAGTAAAATGGCGAATTGGCAGTGGAGAAAACACATGCATATCTGGTCAACCATGGCTCCTTGATGAAGCCAATCCGTATATTTCTACAATCTCTCTGGTAATTGAAAGCCAAAAGGTCTCATCTCTGTTTTGTCCAGATAAGAAAGAATGGGATGTTGAGGTTATCAAAGATGTTTTTAACGACAGAGACCAAAGGGAAATTTTGGCCATCCGGTTAAATGAAACAACCCATGAGGACTTGTTGTACTGGTCCTTGGAGAATTCAGGTATATACTCTGTCAGAAGTGCATACAAATTGATCCAAACTCAGAAGGGTGCATGGTGCGCTCAAGATAATCCCGACATATGGAAGTTGTTATGGAGCGTCAAAGCACCACCCAAGGCGCTGAATCTGGTTTGGCGTGCGTTATCCCGGTGTTTACCCACTCTGTCTCAACTTCAAAGCAAACGAGTCCCGATTCAAACTCTCTGTCCAGTTTGTCATGGAGAGGACGAGACTATAATGCATGGTTTGGTTTCTTATCCGTTCGCTAGACATTGTTGGAGCATTATGAACATAAAAGTTACTGGGGTTCACAATATGGATTATATGAGATAGATGGAGATGACATTGGGCTCGGGATCAGTAAAGAAAAGAGCTGAGATCATAACATTATGTTGGGCCATATGGAGGTCTCGTAACGATCTAGTCTGGAACCAGAAATTTACATCTGTTAATAAAGTAGTAGCAGCAGCGAAACAGTACCTTAGACAATGGACAATCGCCCAGAGCAGTTGGTTTCGGAATGGTTGCACGAGATTCAGACGATTTGTTGATAGAAGCTAAAGTGTTGTACCAACCAGAGCTAGTAACACCAGTTCTTGCAGAGGCTATGGCTATCAAAGAAGCCTTAAGTTGGATTGATCACAACAAATGGCCTATGGTCACACTGGAGACTGATTGCTTGGTTGTGGTCCAAGCTATCAGGTCTGTAACACCAATGAGGTCTCGTCTGGGACAAATTATTTCGGAATGTCGGAACCTCATGCGTCGCTTAAACAATATTCAATTGTTATTTGTCAAACGGTCTGCAAATATGGTCGCCCATCAACTTGCTAGGGAATCATATAGTTACCCAGATCGTACTTTTGATAGGTTTTCTGTTCCTATCACTATCCAAGCTTGCATTGTAACGGATTTATTAAGTTATTAAATTTTTCAGCTTTTTGTCAAAAAAAAAACACATATAATTATTTGATTTGAACTTATCTTTGACACCAAATTATTATAAAATCTATTTTAAAAAGTTTGATTATTTCTAAAATTTTGTCATAACTAGAAAACAACAAAAATTAATATAAAATATGATGAACTAACAAATATTAAAAAATAACATGTGTGTATCACACGAATTATAAGCTAAATATAAATAAGTAATTTGAAACCAGAACGAAGGTAAGTGTTTCTCTAAAGATAAATTTGTTGGTCAAATGATTTAATTTCGATGAATTTTCATTCAAGTAAATTTTTCTCCACTCGATTTTTTTTAAGCCTACGAATTTACAAGTAATTTCGCTACACACAAATTTCTAGAGTCTAGTCAAGCTTTGTCCTCCCTTATTTTTGTAGGTTTATAAATTCGAAAAAATGCAAAAAATACATTAACTTAGAAGCGACTATAATTATTACGATCATAATCTTTATAATGTGTTGGTTAGATCGTTTAATTTCATTGATCTTTCATTTTTTTTAATAATTTTGTTTTGTTTCCGATGCCTCCTAGTCAAAATTTGGCCATCGTTATTTGTTAATTTTAAAAATTCTGAACAAATGCAGTAAATCAATTTGAGAAATGTCGATGATTATGCTGATTATGAAAAAAATCACAATCCCCATAAATTTTCAGTTGAACCGTTTAATTTTACTGATTCTTAATTAATTGTACTCTATTTCTAGAGTTTAGTCAAACTTTGACCGCCCTTATTTTTTAATTTTAAAAATTTGAAAAAACGCAAAACAAATTAACTTAAAAACGACGATGAATATTAAATCATGATCTTTATTATTTGTCGGTTAAATAGTTCAATTTCAACTATTTTTCATTTTTTTAATAATAATAATTTTATTTTTGTTGTCGATCTTCGCATAACTTTTTGTCTAAAATTCAAATTTAAATATATCGATTTTACGCACTTAAAAACTTATTGACCAAGTGATTGAATGTTGATCAACATTGTGTATCGTTTGTTGCGGCCTTGCATGATATTAGCTTCGGATGTCTTATAATATATTGAACAAAACACTCTCGTAGCAATTACCGAAAAAAAAAATAATAACATAAAAAAAATATAGAAGAAAGAAAATAATCTCTTACAGTAACTTGTTCGAACCAGGCCTGGATAAGAAGTTATCTTTGTCTCGTTGCAGCATAATCGCTAATGTATATGGCAAGAAAATGGACCATAATACTTGTGTGTGTATGAGATTATTTCTTCGTTAGAAAATGCACAAGAGTTTGAAAACGCGAATGAGATGTGATTCATTTGTGTTACATCGACGCTTTTCGACCAAAATCCGAGATGCTTGGTTAGGAAACACAACATGTTTAGGCAAAGGAATTGCTATTGACGTCAATGCAGTTCCTTCTGTGATCAAAATATTCATGACTACATCTAACAGATGGGTATTTCAACAAAACTCATGACGTTGTAGAGCTGATTTCGGGCGGATTTAAGTTGGGAACGGTCGAATGTTTTTGACATATTAAATTGAGCAATCAAACACTAAATTAATCGGATAGTAAAATCATAATTTCACTAACTTACAAATATAAATCAATTATTTTGTTATGAAAAATTAAAGAAAAGGTATATTCTTCGAATTTTTCTTGAAATTAAAATAATTATCAAATTTTGAGAAAGAACAGGCAAATAAAATAATCAAATGAATGAAAAATCGTCAAAAATTTTTGGACCATTTCTCGATTTGTGTGTGTGTCATCCTTGCGTAGGGGCCATGCTAATCTTCTCTATATCGTTCCAATTTTATCGGATGTCCACGAAGGGACAAAGCTAATGGCAGTTGTCCAGCTATATGGTAAGTGTTTCTCTAAAAATACTCAAAATCACCATAAAAATATGGTTTCAAATAGTATGCAACCTTAGCTGTTGTTTACCTTTTTGTCACATTCCTGTTTCTTTTGTGTTTTTGCATTTCAACTTGTACAGAAAGAGAGATTGCAATCTCCAAAAAAGAGGAAAAAGGTAGGGTCTGTCTGACAACTGCAAGACCGCCCAAGCAGGGTGGAAACCCGGCTGGGGTAAAATCATAATTTCACTAACTTACGAATATAAATCAATTATTTTGTTATGAAAAATTAAAGAAAAGGTAGATTCTTCGATTTTTTCTTGAAATTAAAATAATTATTAAATTTGGAGAAAGAACAGGCAAATAAAATAATCAAATGAATGAAAAATCTTCAAAAAAATTTGGACCATTTCTTGATTTGTGTGTGTCATCCTTGCGCAGGGACCATGCTAATCTTCTCTGTGTCGTTCCAATTTTATCGGATGTCCACGAAGGGACAAAGCTATGGCAGTTGTCCAGCTATATGGACTATGGTAAGTGTTTCTCTAAAAATATACTCAAAATCACCACAAAAAGTGTTTCTATAAAAATATACTCAAAATCACCACAAAAATATGGTTTCAAATAGTATGCAACCTTAGCTGTTGTTTACCTTTTTGTCACATTCCAGTTTCATTTGTGTTTTTGCATTTCAACTTGTACAGAAAGAGAGACCGCAGTCTCCAAAAAAGATGAAAAAGGGTAGGTGGAAACCCGGCTGGGGTAAAATCATAATTTCACTAACTTACGAATATAAATCAATTATTTTGTTATGAAAAATTAAAGAAAAGGTAGATTCTTCGATTTTTTCTTGAAATTAAAATAATTATTAAATTTGGAGAAAGAACAGGCAAATAAAATAATCAAATGAATGAAAAATCTTCAAAAAAATTTGGACCATTTCTTGATTTGTGTGTGTCATCCTTGCGCAGGGACCATGCTAATCTTCTCTGTGTCGTTCCAATTTTATTGGATGTCCACGAAGGGACAAAGCTATGGCAGTTGTCCAGCTATATGGACTATGGTAAGTGTTTCTCTAAAAATATACTCAAAATCACCACAAAAAGTGTTTCTATAAAAATATACTCAAAATCACCACAAAAATATGGTTTCAAATAGTATGCAACCTTAGCTGTTGTTTACCTTTTTGTCACATTCCAGTTTCATTTGTGTTTTTGCATTTCAACTTGTACAGAAAGAGAGACCGCAGTCTCCAAAAAAGATGAAAAAGGGTAGGTGGAAACCCGGCTGGGGTAAAATCATAATTTCACTAACTTACGAATATAAATCAATTATTTTGTTATGAAAAATTAAAGAAAAGGTAGATTCTTCGATTTTTTCTTGAAATTAAAATAATTATTAAATTTGGAGAAAGAACAGGCAAATAAAATAATCAAATGAATGAAAAATCTTCAAAAAAATTTGGACCATTTCTTGATTTGTGTGTGTCATCCTTGCGCAGGGACCATGCTAATCTTCTCTGTGTCGTTCCAATTTTATTGGATGTCCACGAAGGGACAAAGCTATGGCAGTTGTCCAGCTATATGGACTATGGTAAGTGTTTCTCTAAAAATATACTCAAAATCACCACAAAAAGTGTTTCTATAAAAATATACTCAAAATCACCACAAAAATATGGTTTCAAATAGTATGCAACCTTAGCTGTTGTTTACCTTTTTGTCACATTCCAGTTTCATTTGTGTTTTTGCATTTCAACTTGTACAGAAAGAGAGACCGCAGTCTCCAAAAAAGATGAAAAAGGGTAGGTGGAAACCCGGCTGGGGTAAAATCATAATTTCACTAACTTACGAATATAAATCAATTATTTTGTTATGAAAAATTAAAGAAAAGGTAGATTCTTCGATTTTTTCTTGAAATTAAAATAATTATTAAATTTGGAGAAAGAACAGGCAAATAAAATAATCAAATGAATGAAAAATCTTCAAAAAAATTTGGACCATTTCTTGATTTGTGTGTGTCATCCTTGCGCAGGGACCATGCTAATCTTCTCTGTGTCGTTCCAATTTTATCGGATGTCCACGAAGGGACAAAGCTATGGCAGTTGTCCAGCTATATGGACTATGGTAAGTGTTTCTCTAAAAATATACTTAAAATCACCACAAAAAGTGTTTCTATAAAAATATACTCAAAATCACCACAAAAAGTGTTTCTCTAAAAATGTACTCAAAATCACCACAAAAATATGGTTTCAAATAGTATGCAACCTTAGCTCTTGTTTACCTTTTTGTCACATTCCAGTTTCATTTGTGTTTTTGCATTTCAACTTGTACAGAAAGAGAGACCGCAGTCTCCAAAAAAGATGAAAGAGGGTAGGGCATGTCAGGCGCAAGACCACCACCCCAGCCGGGGACCTAAGCAAGTACTCCTACGTTACCAGTTCATTCAACTTACAAGCAAGATCTCATAACAATATACTTTTGGTAATTTGGAGATATATTAATTGATTGCTTTGTAATTTTATCAAAGACTTGTCAAAGAGAAACCAAAAATGTAACTTCGTCAAAACTCAGACGTGCTCATTCCAGTAAGACAAACAATAGATCTCCCGATACTTCTTTTTTTGAACTTTGAACCATCATTTTGTTATACGTAAATTAATAAGTTAAATTATGCTTATTACCTGGTTGATGATATTATTTTTATAAAAAAATGGTACAAAACTAGAATAAGTCATTTTGCAAGATAACTTGAGTGTTTATTTTGATATATTTGGTTCCTAAAGAATGGCACAACAAAGGTAAAAAGACTTGTTCATACCTGTTCAAGGAATGAGTGTCTGAAAAGAATGAAGAAGTTGGACGTTTCACAGCTTTGGTTACAAGTTTGTTGTCGAACCTTCAGTTTCTACCATAAAAGAGTCGTTTATGTTGTCTACAATAGTGGATCCAAATGTAGTAGCACGGCTGATAATGCATTGATCATCAAAATTGTTCTAGATATAATATTGCATTGATCATCAAAATATTACAGGTTGAAAGTTTTTACTCCATTAAGCTAAGCACCTCTACTAAATACTGCAGGATATTGGAGCAAGTCCGATTGAGATGAAATCCAGGGACATCGGAGCCTCTATCTCAACTCCAATGAAAGATGGACATACAGGAAAGTTAGAAGAAATTACTATGCAAAGTTCTCTAGAAATACATACCACGACCACAGAGGTTTCCACGACCACAGAGGTTTCATCGACCATGGACTTCAAGTTTATATTGGTCATAGCTTTTGTTTCAGTGATCATAGGCGCGATTCTTGGGAAACGATACTAAGTACCAATCATAGATTCCGATTCTACTTTGTTAAAGCTCAAGGTTAAAAGTTGGTCAAGGGACATAGTTTTTGTTTAAGGTTCTTGGTTTGATGATGTTGCGAAACAATTTGCCTTGCTTAATTCTTTAGTAATCAAATACATGCTGATAAACATTCAGGATAAATAGTTAATGCTGAATGAAGATCCTACTATAAGATGTAAAAAACAAATGCTATTAGAAGAAGAGAGAACCTTGACCTAAGCTCAACAGAGTCCTTGCTTTTTTTCTTATTTAGATTTAGTTGGCAATGTTTTTAGTGTCAATCAAGATTTCACTTTGTGAGTACCTAAAATACAAATATATGCAGAACTCATCTGTGATACACCCATAGGCTGTGACTCCGTAATTTGTTTCGGCTCAACCCAGAGATAAATCAAATCAGCAACTGCATATTTCATCTGGATTGCACACGAATGCTTATACCCGACTTTTCCATTCCATGAAGAATATGGATAGCCCTTCTGTAGTCAAACAGTGACATTTCCATTCCATGAAGAATATGGATAGCCCTTCTGGTTAAAGATGTCTACATTAGACAATTCCACCTTTCAAAAGTCTCTATATATTTTTAAAATATTTTTTACGCATGACATTTATATTTAGAGTGCAGAAAAATTAATACTCATCTCCACTTGAGCCGGTTTCGATTTTCAGGTCGGCATAGATAATATGCTTGCTGAAGTGCTTGCTGAAGTGGTGTGATTATGCCGCGTGAACAGGTTGTATCTACAAGCTGAAAGGAGAACAGATTGTTGACATCGCTGACCTGTTTTTGTGCCGCTATTTATCTTTTTGTTGTGTTCACTGCACTCTGAAGGATATTCTTAAATTTAAGAGTCCTGTCAGCAACATCTTTGCATGAAGCCATCCACTTTAATGCAAGTAGGCTACTCTCTTTGTTATTGAGGTTTCATCAAGTCATTCAGATTAACAGAATCTAATGACCAGCTACAGAAATCATCCGGTACCGCCTGCCACGTTAGACCTTATTACTGACGCAATCTGTAGCAAACCTGACCACTTATCATTGTACTGAATTGAGGCACCAAATTGGTTGGTCTGAGACCAACCCTCGCTTAATTCGTTGAATTTAGGCGTTTATGAAGTTGTTGTGTTGTCCAGAAGCTTTAATTTTTAATCTTTGCAACACTGAATTGACATATCCATGTCATATACCAAACATGATTTGTGACGAAGCTACCATTCCTCGATCCATGTTCAGACAACATCACTTCTTAAATTTCTTTACCTCATGTGGTCTGCTGTTTGATAGCAGAATGTGCGGAAAGTACAAAAATGAGATTCAACAGCTTTTATAACTCAAATGATGTTGTGTGATGAAACCATACTGCTACCAAATAATGCACAACCATCTCAGTTTGGCTGGTCATCTTTGCAGATGAATAAAAGTTTGATTGTTCGAATAACTTGCTTTGAGCTCCATTTTTTCAGAGTAGGCCACATGCTTGAGCCATCACCCAGAAAACACATACTATGCTCCATTGTTTCTGCCTTCTCCTTGTTGACTGACTGTCGCACAATTTAGCTGTCATTTCGTGGTTGCTTTTTGTCTGATGCGTGTCTGTGGTGTTTTGTCCTTGCAAGTGAATGCTCTTTGCAGATGAATAAAAGTTTGATTGTTCGAATAACTTGCTTTGAGCTCTATTTTTTCAGAGTAGGCCACATGCTTGAGCCATCACCCAGAAAACAAGTACTATGCTCCTTTGTTTTTGCCTTCTCCTTGTTGAATGTAACATAATTTAGCTGTCATTTCGTGGTTGCTTTTTGTCTGATGCGTGTCTGTGGTGTTTTGTCCTTGCAAGTGAATGCAACAACTCAGATCTTCTGCAAGTTCTTCACTTGAAGCATGCAGCTTCTTTCATGTTCTTTGGAGAGACTTTCTTTGACAGTTATGGTTCACCAGGTTTCAGGAAAGAAATGCAATAGCAATGGTGTTAAATTCCTGTCCATAGCGCTTATCAAACATATTTTGAAGCATGCTGAACACTGTCAGTTCTCCGCATTTCACAGATGCAAATACAAGAATCAGAGCTGCCTCGTTGATTTCATTAAGAGTTAAGACAGTCCATAACCATTTGTAATATGATTGATCGGATGTAGTAATTTTGAAGCCAAAATTTAACCCATCAATTCAGTAAAGATTTTGTCTCTGAACCTGCATGCCTTTGTCATATATTTTTTGATGCTTCTGTTGATCTCATAGGAAGCAGATTTTGTAGAGAGCTTGGACTGAGAGTGCAACTAAAGTCACATGCTTCTTTTTCTTGATGATCTCCCTGCCGTCAAGTTATGTTAGTTTGATAAATGATATCATTATCCTATCAATATTCGTGATTAAATTTTGATACCAGAAGAGAAGTTTAACACGGTCATGTGGGATCAATCCCACTTCGACAAATAGGGTTTATATTATAAGTAAAAAGATTTTTCACACGATTCATAAGCCCAACCTTCGTTGTCCCAGGACCTAGGTTCGACTCACATAGAAATAAGTTGGTGAAACTTGGAAGAAAAATGTTGGCATTATTGTATCAAAAACATACACAACTGCATACATTTGCCTAAACACAGATTACCATCAATAATGATTTAACTATTTAAGACATCTTCTACAAGCATATAAAAATCAATAGTCAGAAGGCGAAATGACATCATCAATCTTCAAGATCATCTTGACAACCTGTGTTGCAAGTAAGAGTTGCTGCTGTTTCCCAATAAGTGTCTCAAAGACATTCTGCTGACGCATGTCATTCGTGCCAACATCATTACACTAGTCTACGCCACCCCAAGGATATTTCATATTTCTCCTGCACACATAAAACCAAATGAATGCTATATGTTGTTGGAGGAATTTCGTAACAACACGCAATCGGAGGGGTGCTGGAATAATAGAGCGAAATTATGAGTATGTGGCTGTTTTATGGGATTAGGGTTTGTAAAAAAGAGAGGGGCTGGACTTGGTAGGTGTCTTGATTTGTCTCGTATATCGGATTCCATATGCCAAGATGCCTACGTTCCTATGTTTATATAGGATCAAGCCCACGTAGTTCTGTGCAATTGTGTTTATCCCTGAGAGACTTTAGCGATAAATTTCGTTAATGTGGTAATTACTGATTTTATCTGATTTAATCTTGTCGTTGTGATATCTTCATGATTTGAAGAATATCATTTGGAGATATTTTCCATTATTGATTGAGGATAAAATTTAGAGGTTAAGCAATAATTATTAATCTGAATTAATAATTAATAAATATTAGAAATTTGGGAGATTATTAGACATGCCAAAAATATGGCATAACAACTAGCCCCCAGTTCTTCGGTGTAGCTTACTGCAGTGGAGAACTAAAAATTCTTCAAGCTTCCAAATTTCTTAAGTCCCTGAAAAAAACTGAAAGTAGATGATTAACAAAACATTTAAAGCACCATAGTGCTCGCTAGGCGTATGCCGATGCAAGTGTGACACCATGCGATGACTAGTAGAAGATACATTTATTTGCCAAGGTTTTCAAATGTGCGAGCATAAATAATATTTTTGAAATCCTTTGTGATCCTTATTGTCTAGTTAAGACCTTAGCACTTGTATATATCCCGAATTGGCATACACGCTTTTCAAGTATCTGATGCAACCACATAAGGATGTGTCTTCGTTTCTGGCGGGACTATCAATAAGAGTTGTAATCCTTGCGAACCTCGCACGCGTCCCTTCTTGGGCTGGCGCACGCATCCCTTCTTGGGCTGGCTGTGCTATGAGGTTTCCTGGCGAACCTCGCACGCGTCCTTTGTTGGGCTGGCACACGCTTTCCTTGTTAGGCTAGCTGTGCTATAAGGTCTTAAAGATATTGCATAAGGATGCCTCCACCCATGCTACCTTGAGCTCAAGATCTGTTCATGGGCCTTCAATAATAATCCAGTGGGTACTGCACTTTACTCAAACGTGTAGCATTGCGAGATTTATAGCTTGTCCAGGCTACCCTACTTGACAATTTAGTTTGCAAGTTTGAAAATATTTTTGACATATATATACTATCGCGACGAATATATGAAAAATATTTTACAAATCCATATGCAATAATAAATATGCTCTTTTAAGAATGTCGCGACTTTTATTTTCGAAAATAATGCTCTTTATTTTGTAGAAAATCTTTTTCAAAATAATGCATCTCGCATATATAATTTTTTCTCGTCGAAACATGCAGCTCGTACGGAATTGTAAAATATCCACAATCAATCAACATAAATATTCGCAATTCATCCACATAAATATCTCGTACGATATTTTCCAAAAATCGTAATAATTTTACAAGAATAAAAATATAACTTGCACAAATTTTAAATAATAAATATTTTCTTGAAAAATATCTAAAAACATAAATTTAATATGCAAGCATGGCAAGATAGAATTATTTGCAGAAAATTAAATCGAGGAGAGTAAATAAAACGTATCTTTATTTTTCGGTTCCTGCCCATTCTGAATTTCCAAGCGTTACTTCTTGTTGCTGCGTGTGGCCACATGTTGCTTCCATGTGCTTTTCCTTTGTTTTTTAATCTGGTTGACCTCTGCCACGCCTTTTCTTTTTATTATTATTTTTTCTTTCCTCCTTTTACATTTGCCATTCTCGCCTGATGTTGAATCACGCGCGGGCCCACCATCATCTTGCGATATATCTTCTTCTTTTTTCATTTGCTCCAATGGTATGTTTCATCCTTGTAGTGGTTATTGATGCTTGATGCCGTCGTTATTCCACGTTTTCACCGTAGAAAATTTCCCTGTTAATGCTTCTTAACTGTGCCACCGTCTTGTTTATAATTTTGTCGCCAAACTCTATTGAAACTCCTCCGTAGCTTCTCGTCGCCACCATTGAACAGTCGCATGGAACAAAATTGCCGCAAATAATTATTTTTTTATAGCCCCTGAATGTATGGATTAAAAAATAAACCCAAAACCCTCCATACTGAATAAATTATCTGTCCTCCACAGATAACAATAATCCCTTCCTTCTCGTGCCAAATGTTGTTGGAGAAATTTCGTAACAACACGAAATCGGAGGGGTGCTGGAATAATAGAGCAAAATTATGAGTATGTGGCTCTTTTATGGGATTAGGGTTTGTAAAAAAGAGAGGGACTGAACTTGGTAGGTGTCTCGATTTGTCTCGTGTATCGGATTCCATATGCCAAGATGCCTACGTATCTATGTTTATATAGGATCAAGCCCACGTAGTTCTGTGCAATTTTGTTTATCCCTGATAGATTTTAGGGATAAACTTCGTTAATATGGTAATTACTGATTTAATCTGATTTAATCTTATCGTTGTGATATCTTCCTGATTTGAAGAATATCGTTTGGAGATATTTCCATTATTGATTGATTGAGATTGATTCCTCTATCATCATCTTGTTACCTATGGCATTTAGTAGTGAAAATAAGTTGTCAGGTTATTCTTTTTTATACTGCTAAACAGAAGTCACTTCTAAGAATTTTAAGAATTCTACTCCCCCAGCCCATCATTTGCTGAGAGAATAAGTAAAATAATGTGATGAACAATAATAATTTATTAAATACCTCCAACTTAACAGAAAGGAACAGATAAATTTCCCAGCCCTTGTTACGACTCTCAACAAAGGTAAAATGATACAGAAGCAATTTTATATGAACGAACATGCAATCATTCGTATTCTTAATTTTTCTCACTAAAAAAAATGTTTCCCAAATTTTTTCCAAGTATAAATTATTCATGTGTTTTCTTGATTAACCACGTTCATCCAGTTGCGTGTTGCATTACCTTTCATCACACCATTACCATTCAAATCAACCGAATCAAAATTCCTAAATGGATGCTCGCAAACTGAATTGGAACTTGAACTCTTACCAAGAAACTAAACTGAATACAATTCATGTTTAATAGTAAAATCTTGACCAGATATGATAGTATCAGTTGGATCATCGGCCTACTACAATTTCACTTTCATTTTCAAGTTCAAAATTAACCGAATCTTTAAGGCCAACACAAGTAGTCAGTAGTATTTTATAGCAAAACGACAAGACCATCCATTGACTAGCCGGAGATTGCTATAAATATGAAAATTAAATATAATTGATAAGGATTGTTAAAAAAATATTAATACTAAAAATATGGTGCCGGTAGAATGAAAAAATGAATGTACATTTTTTTTCCAATGAGAACTAAATCCTCGTCATTTTGAGGTGAAAGATGGAAACTAAGTGAGCTTACACTATATCATACTTCTCATTTTGAGGGGAATTTCACAATTTTGGGTAAAAAAATGTCATATTTCTTTTTCTTAATCCCAAGTTTATTTTTGTACTTTGTTGTGTTTGAACCATCTGAAAGGCAGAGTGTGTAAACTTGTAACACTATAACTAATGTAACTCAACTAAAGGAAAAGATACTTAACCAGAAGACAATCAAGAACAAGAAGTCACAAAGAAATCAACACTAAATGAAGACAAGGTAATTGATACAATTCAACATGTTAACTATGATCAAGCCAAGAAGAAATCATTGAGAGAAGTTCAAGTCAAAGTTGTTCATGCCTCAGTGATTTGAAAAGCCAAGAATCAAGATCATAACTATCAGTATCAATAAGACCAATTGATTTCAAGTGAACAAGAAGGAAAGCAAATATTGGAAAGCCACATTACTAATTGGATATGGTAATTTATTCAAGAAGCAAAAACACTATCAAGACTAGTCACTTATGAACCAGACCAGTGCATCAAGTGTCAGGACATTGATAGCAAGTTTATGTCAGTAATAAAGATCCATGTTCAAAAGCTTGGTGAAGAATAAAGAAGGCATGAAGATATCACAAGTTCAAGATGTGCATTGAAGTTTCAAGTTGAAGACCAGAATATTTTCTAAGTACTAAATATTCTAGATGATCAAGTAGAAGTTTCTAAGTAGAAGTTCTACTTAGAAATTCGAGATGGCTAAGTAGAAATTCTCAAGTAGAAGTTCTACTTAGAGTGCAGCTTCAACATGACACATGGCATCTTCTGATTGGCAGATTTCCAAGCTTTCAAGATAAGGCAAGATTTATGTGGACATCATTGGGCCACGTATATCTTAGTCTTTGAAGACTACAGGACATAGATTACATGTAGTATAAATAGAAGTACTTGTGTAATGTTTTTGTGTGAGAGCAATTCTTGAGAGAAACACATGTAAATGGAGAGAGTGTATTCACAGAGCTTAGTATCATTCACTTCTCTCTGAACTTCTGTTATACTTTGTAATGAATGTTGTAGCAACCACTTCAAGTTATATATAAGACATATATTCCTTGAATCTGTGTGTTCGTTTATTGCATCGTATTTATTGCTTCTCATATTTGAAAAGTTGTATTCACCCCCCCTCTACAACACATTTGGACCTAACACCATCCAAACATATAGAAGTTATCAAATAGGTCACCCCATAAACAGAGAACCAAGACTGCAGGGAAAGATTTTGCAATGACATACATTAAAGCCAAGCACCAGCATGTGCCCATTCGTGATTAACAATCATGCTCAAAACAATTGTAAAACATGATAGTTGACGATCAAGCAGACAAGTTGGTAAATCACAACTTAGCAGACAAGTTCATCATTTGTTCTTATCAAAGAAGACGACCCAACAACTTTTTGATCTCCTTTTCAAACAGATAAATAGTAAAAGAATAAAAAGGTGTTTTTGGATTTTTGATTTGCATTATTCACGGCCGAAAGTATATCAAAACATACTCAGTACCTAGCACATGGGTTAGGTGGGTTAGGTGAGTAAAGCATCAAAAGTCAAAAAGGTGTTAAAGAGATAATATTGTTTATTCAATATTAAAGTGATCTGCAGCAAAATTATTCTAAGGACAAAAGTTCTACATAGAATTTCTACTTGAGATTTTCTACATAGAATTTCGACTTGGATAACTTCTACTTGGTGAAGTTCGACTTGAGCAAAAATTTCTACTTAGAGAAATTTCGACTTAGGCAGAAGTTCTACATATATATTCTACATAGCCTAGTCTTGGATACTTAGAAACTTTTAGTGACCAGAATTGAAATGGCTCCTAAAAATGCATTCAAGATCCCAATGTTCAACCGAGATCACTATGAAGAATGGGTTTTCAGAATGAGACTCTATTTAGAGACTGTTAACCCTGAATATCTGGAAGTCCTTGACAAGGGTAAATTTGTTCCAATGGTGGTTATTCCTGCGCATACGGCAGGAGGGGTGGTTATAGCACCTTGGTCTGAGCCCAAAAAGGCAGCGGACTTTTCGGATGCTGACAAGGAGCAAATAGCTTGTGATACTGCCGTACGACAAACCTTGATGGAATCTCTTGATCATGAAATGTTCAACATAGTCAAAGGTCTGACTACGGCAAAGAAGATTTAGAACAAGATAGAAGTTGTCATGGAAGGATCTGCAGAGGTTACAAGTAACAAGACACTCATACTCAAGATGGAGTATGACACCTTCAGAATACGAAAAGGAGAAGGCATAACAGACGTCTATCTACGATTCAGTCAGTTGGTATTGGATTTGAATATGAGAGGTGTAACTCTCCCCATGGTTGAGACTAATACGAGATATCTGAGAAACCAGCCAAAGAGCATTGAACATAGGGTCTACGCAATAAGAGAAACCAGAGATTTGCATACAACTTCTCTGGAAGAGTATTATGGAATATTAAAGACCTATGAGCTGGAAACACTTCAAGATCAAGCATGGGACAATGATTCAAAAGGAAAAGAAACTGCATCAGGATTAGTTGCTGATGAGGAAGAGTCTAAGAAGGCAATGGTTGCAGCAAAGCCTAAATCATCACTTGCACCACATCAAGTTGATAATGATGACGAGTGCACATCTAACAGTGATGATGATTACTACACCCAAGAAGAGCTGGACAACATGGACGATAGTGTCGTGGCATACATGGCAAGGAAGTTCGGCAACATGAGATTCAGAAAGAGCAACCGACCACAGAGAAATTCTTCATCTTTCTATCGGGCTGCTAGGGGTGGTGGTAGTTCGTCAGGCTACCAAGGTAAAGGCAAGAATACCAGCTACAAATCTCCTTTGGATTTCAAAATTAAGTTCAAATGCTATAATTGTGGTGAAGCTGGACATTTTGCCTCGGACTGCAAAAAGCCTAAACAGACTTATCCAAAAGTGACATATGAAGCCCTCAAAAGCAAGTATGAATCACTGGTGAAGGAAAGACATGGAAAACGAGCTTTATTGGTGACAGAAGGAAGAGCTTGGGATGATTCAGATGAGGAAGATGTTACTCATGTAGCAAACTTTGCCCTCATGGCTGAGACATCAGAGGAACCAGAGGTACCAGTTCTAACCCTTAAAGTAGAAATGTCCATTGATGATTATAAGGAACAGAACGGGGCTCTTAGTGAAGAGATCTATATGTTGTGCAAAAGCCTAGACT
This sequence comes from Saposhnikovia divaricata, assembly GCA_036435485.1. Classification (NCBI taxonomy): domain Eukaryota; kingdom Viridiplantae; phylum Streptophyta; class Magnoliopsida; order Apiales; family Apiaceae; genus Saposhnikovia; species Saposhnikovia divaricata. The sequence goes on from CM071600.1 coordinate 15,502,145, forward strand.
CTTCTCAAAAGGAACAGAAAACACTTGTTGCCAAAAGCAGAATGCTTGAGGCAAAAGTGGAAGAGTTAGAGGCTGCTTGCACTGTAGATACTTCCCTAAGAGACTTTATTAAATCTCTGGAACACAAACTCATCCTTAAGGAAGAAGTAGAAGCATGTCTTAGGGACAAACTAGCTGAGTTAGAAACTAAATGCGAAGCTTACAAACTAGCTGCTAGTAAAGTGTATGTAGATAATGACACATTTAAGAAGATAACTGGAGTAGGTATAGGACTTGATTATTCTGACCTTCCTAAGAAAGAAGGAAAGAGACCTATTGACACTAGTTCCAGTGACCTTAAAAAGGAAATACCTAGCATTCTTAAATCAGCTGTCAAACCTATCTACAAACATCTTGTTCCTAGAATAGAAGAAGAAGAGACTGAATTAATAGCTAGATATGAGATTGAGATGGAAGATCGTCATAAAGCACAACCTACAACTCCTATCAAACAAGTTAAAATCAATTTCCCTAGAGATGAATCTAGACCAGGAATAGGAGCTAAGGTTGTTAAACAACAAGGCAAGAAAGAAAAAGGCATAAAAGAGGTTAAGGCTGAACGAATAAAGAAAGCATGTTATCACTGTAAATCTACTGAACATCTTTCTTATGCATGTAAAGCTAACATAAATGTTCCTACTGCACATGCCATGCCTACCACACATACAATGAATAATCTGCATCAGAATCATGCACAGTGTGGTCAACCTAATTGTATGCCATGCACCTTTAACATCATGCAAACTTTTGTGCATTTAATGAATGCATCTAGCCAGTCATGCTCAAATACTGCTGCTAGTTCAAACATCAAGAAAAAGCATGTGAGAGCCAAGACTGTCAGTCCTCCTAAAGTTAGGAGTGACAAACCTTCTCCTAAGACTGACAAATCTGTCAAGTCTGAGAAAGGAAAGGAGAAAGTCGAAAGCTCTAGTAATGTTAAGAAAAGTGCATCTCCTGTTGTTAAATCTGTTGATTCTCGATCTTATCGAAAAGCCGGGCCCAATCAAAGTTGGGTTCCGAAGAATGTCTAATCAATCTGTCATTGCAGGGCGTTAAGCAGAATAGAAATAAAGTTATATGGGTGCTAGACAGTGGAGCATCGAGGCATATGACTGGAAACAAGTCCCTGCTTACAGAGTTGGTTATGAAGGCTGGCCCTTATGTTACCTTTGGAGATGACAGCATAGGTGTGACAAAGGGATATGGCAAACTGAAGACTGGTAATGTCATCATTGAAGATATTTCCTATGTTGAGGGACTGAAGCACAATCTGTTGAGTATCAGTCAATTCTGTGACAAAGGTTACGAAATTGTCTTCAACAAGAAAGGTGTATCAATCACTCACATCAAGGAAGACTCATTGGCTTTGAGAGGAGTTCGAAAGGCAGATCTTTTTGTTGCAGACATGGATTCAGCAAATCAGAATGAGGTCACCTGTTTCTACAGCAAAGCCTCGAATGATGAAAGCTGGTTATGGCACAAAAAGCTATCTCACTTAAACTTCAAAACGATGAATGCTCTCGCGAGACGAGAATTGGTGAGAGATCTACCTCAAATGGAGTTCGCTCCGAAAGGACTCTGTGAAGCTTGTGAAATGGGAAAGTCGAAGCGAGCATCACATAAAAGCAAAGAAATTTCTAGTATTACTGAGCCTCTGCAACTTCTTCATATGGATTTGTTTGGCCCAGTGAATGTCCTATCTTTGTCTAGGAAAAGATATGCATTGGTAATCGTGGATGACTTCTCCAAGTATACATGGGTATTGTTCGCAATGACGAAAGACGAAGTACCTTTCTTAATCATTGATCACATCACTCAAATTGAGAATGTTTCAACACTTACTGTGAAGACGATTAGATCAGACAATGGCACTGAATTCAAAAATGCAGTGCTAAATGACTTCTGTGTATCTAAGGGAATACGTCGTCAGTATTTAGCCCCGAGAACTCCACAGCAAAATGGAGTAGTTGAAAGGAAGAATAGAACATTGGTTGAAGCAGCAAGAACTTTGTTGTATGATTCGAAACTTCCTCTAAACTTCTGGGCAGAAGCAGTAAGTATCGTGTGTTACACTCAAAATAGAACCTTGATCATAAAAGATAAAGAAAAGACGCCATGTGAGCTAATGAACAACAGAAGACCAACAATCAAATACTTTCATGTCTTTGGAGCAAAATGCTATGTACTTATAGATGATGAAAATCTAGGCAAGTTTGCAGCAAAAGCTCGTGAAGGAATCTTTGTTTGTTACTCCACAGATGTGGTGGCAGCTTATAGAGTGTTCTTAGTGAATGATCGAAAAGTGACTGAAAGCTACAACGTCAGATTCGACGATACCAAACTCCCATCAATTTCTAAAGATTCTAGTGAACCTGAGTCCCTAAAATTTCAGAATCTGGACTTAGAAGATCTTGAAGATGAACCTGAGTTGGTTGTTCCATTAAATGTTCCAAGTGTACGTGAAGAACCTGAGTCTAGTGAACAATCTAATTCTACAAGATCAGAAGAGACTTCTTCAGTACAAACCGGCAACAACTCAGGGGGAGTAAATAGCAGCTCAAGGACGACTGTTCAAGGCTCGAGACGAGTTGACAGTAGTTCTGTAGGAGCTGGCACTAACTCAGGGGGAGTTAGTGAAAATAATCAAAGTAGTCAGCACCACAACTCAGAAAGTCAAGCTGAATCATCAAGACAATTTCCAGGTGAACGGGTATGGAATAGAGACCATCCGTTTGAATTAATTATTGGTGATCCAGATGCTGGTGTGACTACTAGAAGAACTGCAAGAGCTGACCTGGCTAATATTTCCTTATATTCTGGGTTCTTATCCAAGCTTGAACCTAAAGAAATAGAAGAAGCTCTTGGTGATGCTGATTGGGTGATTGCAATGCAAGAGGAACTCAATCAGTTTGAAAGGCAGAAAGTTTGGAAACTGGTACCCCGACCAAAGAAAATATCAGTAATTGGAGCTAGGTGGGTATTCAGAAATAAACTGGATGAAAACGGACTTGTAACACAAAACAAGGCTCGTTTGGTTGCAAAAGGTTATTCTCAGCGAGAAGGAATTGATTATGATGAAACCTATGCACCGGTTGCAAGACTTGAAGTAGTCAGGATGTTCTTGGCATTTGCAGCACATAAGAACTTCAAGGTTTTCCAGATGGATGTGAAAAGTGCCTTCCTGAACGGAGAGTTAGAAGAAGAAGTGTATCTGGAACAGCCGCCTGGCTTCATTGATCCAGAACATGTAGATTTTGTGTATCTTCTCTTCAAATCTGTCTATGGCCTCAAGCAATCCCCAAGGCGATGGTATGAAACCCTATCCTTATTCTTAATTGAAAATGGTTTTATTAGGGGAGTAATTGATAAAACATTGTTCTATAAAAATGTAAGAAATGACTTAATACTTGTTCAAGTCTATGTGGACGATATTATTTTTGGGTCATCTAATGAGCGCTTGTGCGAGAAATTTGCTAAGCTAATGCAGGAAAAATATGAGATGAGCATGATGGGAGAGCTGTCCTTCTTCCTTGGATTACAGATCAGTCAGAGAAAAGATGGTATCTTTATCTGTCAATCCAAGTACGTCAGAGATTTACTCAAGAAGTACAATCTAGAAGATGCATCAGCAGCTAAGACTCCCATGGCAACAGCCACGAAGCTTGATGAAGACAAATCAGGTAAACCAGTTGACATCACAAGCTATCGAGGTATGATTGGCTCACTCCTCTATTTAACTGCAAGTAGACCCGATATAATGTTCGCAACTTGTTTATGTGCAAGGTTCCAAGCGGATCCTAGAGAATCACATCTCGTAGCCGTCAAAAGAATTTTTAGGTATCTCAAGGGCACACCAAATCTAGAGATTTGGTACCCAAGAGATACAGGTTTTAATCTAATTGGCTATTCGGATTCAGACTATGCAGGTTGCAGGATTGATAGGAAGAGCACATCTGGTGATTGTCAATTTCTTGGCAGAAGATTGGTGTCCTGGCAAAGTAAAAAGCAACATACAGTATCTACTTCTACTGCTGAAGCTGAGTACATTGCTGCTGGAAGCTGTGTAGCTCAAATACTGTGGATGAGGAACCAATTGAAGGATTATGGCATGGAGCACAAGAAAATTCCAATTATGTGTGACAACACAAGTGCCATTGCCATAACCAACAATCCTGTAGATCACTCAAGAACCAAGCACATCGACATCAGGTATCACTTCATAAGAGAACATGTCGAGGAGGGGACTGTGGAGCTACATTTTGTGCCCACAATGCAACAAATTGCAGATATATTCACCAAACCTCTTAATGAAGTAACATTCAATAGATTGGTTGGTGAATTGGGAATGCTTAACACAAGTTAGTAAAGCCTTCTATCTGTAAAATCCAGGTTTATGTTTGTATGTGCAAGCTACTTAATCATTATGTGCTTAGACTTTAAAATGCCTAATTAATGATTGTTATAGTTTGCATATAGTGTCATTTTACATAAATTCAGTGTGTTTTAAGTGTCTTTTATAGCACAAATCTGTGAATTTATGCTTGTTAGATTGCATGATCATAGGGGGAGTTAAATTCATAGTATTCTAAATTTTGCATGATTTTTAGATGAATTTACCTATGATTTTCATGTAATTAGAGGCCTTAGAATTAAATATCTTCAAAATTTCGAGTTAGTTTCTATCTCGAAACTCATCTAGAAATTCGACTTGAATTTCGACTTAAGCTGTCAGAGTGAAGTTTTGAAAATTCTAAGTCTGGGAAGAATTTCGAGTTAGTGTCCATCTCGAAATTCATCTCGAAAATCGACTTTGAGTTCGAGTTCGAGTTACCAGTGTGCCTAGTTCTATCTTCAAAATATTCGAGATAAGGTCTATCTCGAACTTTATCTCGAAGGTTGAGATGAGGTTTCCATTAAGGGGATATTTTGAAAAGAATTGAGAATAAATTCGAGTTAGTCTCTATCTCGAAACTCAACTCGAATTTCGACTTGATGTTCGAGATAGAGTTCTCAGTTGCTTAAGGGGAATTTTTCGAGTTAAACTCCTAACTCGAAACGTATCTCGAATTTCCCTGTAGTTTTTTGCTTAAAGGGAATTTTCGAAGTTTACTACAAACCAATAAAGTTCGAGATAGGTTTCCCTAGTAGGTTTTGCTGCTAAAATGACTAAGTGCTTATTTGTTCGAGTTAACCTCTATCTCGAACTTCATCTCGAAGTTCGACTTGATGTTCGAGATAGAGTTCGACTTAGGTGTTCCCTGTATGGACTTAGTATTTTTCACTCTTTTTTACAGGGACATTTTTGTCATTTCACAATCTTCTATATATACATCTCTAACTCGATGCATCATTCACTTTACCTAATTTCATTTTTACAGCAGCCTCTTCACAAAAACAAGGCGATTTCACAATTACATACCACTAATCCGTGTTTTTGTGATTAAACTCATACTAATCACGAATTACTGCCAATTTTTTGACTACTATTGTCTGTGTTATCATTAATCTTTGTGTTGGTGTGTTTTGTAACCACTCATATACACGCGCATATACATACACACGAACTTCAAGTGTTTGTGTAACTGTTCAAAACACGATTTCCATATTCTCTATCTATATACACACACGATTTCACTGGTATACACACGAATATACATCTTCATTGAATATTCAGATTTAGTAATTGGCCACTGTTCATATCCCGTAGTTTAATTTCTCAGATTGCTTTTTGGTATTCTCGATAAATTGAAAGGGATAAAACTGTTAATTCGTAAATTACTTGTTTTTCAAATTAAAAATTTCACATCTCTTAAAGAAAAATATTTAATTAAAATGGCTCACCAATTTTCACTTGCTAAAAACAATTTTTATAATATTTCTACGGAAATTGGTGATCAACTCCCGCGCTTTAAGTTTTGGATACGATTTCTTAATTTGTACTCCAAGGCTAGCTGTGCTTTTACTGCTAAACCTACACTAGTACATGATGCTTTACAGCAATTATGGACTAGTGCGGTTACTTTTGGGAGCAAAACTACCCCCTACGATTTCAGGTTTACCTTAGCGGGTCAAAAACATGAGGTGACTGAAGAAATTGTCAACAGGGTTCTGGGATTCCCTATCAAAGATGCTTATGATCCAGAACCTACAGCGGCACAACGCCTCACATTCTTTGAAGAAATAGGATGTTATCCTCCGACTGGCCGGATTACTGGAAACATCCAAAAACAATTCTTTCATGTGGAATGGAATTACTTTTAAGAGGCCATCACAAGATGTTGTCTGCAAGCAGAGACCTCACTACAACTGATGTTGTCTGCTGGTTTCCTCGGTTCCTACAAATGCTGATTAATGATTTAATACCGAAGGATGCTCTTGCTGTTAGACAGGGATTTTCCAGAAGCCCAACATCTGCACCGCTAGGGATGGGCACTAAGTCACTTTCAACAATTGCTAATCAGGATAAACATCAAGGTAAACCGATGTCAATTCCTGAAAATATTCAACTGTGGCTTACATATGATGCAGAAGTTACCAATTTGGCGGAATCATCGCAAGTTTCATCATATGCTCAGAATCCGTCTGCTCATGCTGAGGCATTTGATGGGATTCCTGATGAGCAAAGCGATGATGAACAAGGTAATGAATCAGGTAATCTCTCCCTGCATACTACTCATTCCTCTTCCTATGTATCTGATTCCGAGACCCAAGAGACTGCTAGCCCGCAGGATCTATCCCAGGGTGAGAGCTATATTTCTGAGTCTGACACACATTCTTATTCTCTTTCACCCCTGTTAACGGAAGCCAGAAAGCCAGCACATGTATATGTAGGAAATGATGAGGAGAGTGACCCCGAAGAGCAGCATCTTATTCGAAAGAAAGCCAAAAATTTTCATGCTGCTACTCGCTGCTACTTCAAAAGTCCAGTCAAACCCTAGTGTGTCACACTCAATCACTCCAACTCACGTGAGTGATTCTCCCCTTGAACAATCTGCACATAGGGATTTTGGTGAGGATTATGTACCTTTTGAAGATACTGTTGCTTCAAAAGGACATGAAGTTTTAATAACTTCAGCCGTACCTTCACTGGTACGTACTGATGCTGCAAGGAGGATCGGTTCTGATGTTGTACAAGAACACTTTGCAGCCTCTCAGCCTGAGATTCCAACTCAGGACAGAACAGACATAGATCCCATAACTGCCAATTATATTGCTTATCCAATTTCTGCAGGTACTGCTTCATACTTTGGATCAATCATTGAAGACATACACGAGCGTGTGACAGGGAGTGTGTGTGAGAGGTTAGGGAGAGAGGGACCTTCATTTTTAAGGCCCGAAACCGAGCGCCAAATACTAACAGAACAAGTATTAGAGCGAGGTCACCTAAACCAAACACCGTTCCTTAATATTGAAAATCTTGATACACGTATGACTTCTATGGAAAATCAGATGAGGCAGTTCAGGCAGACGATGGGGCAGTTCGGGATTAACATTGGAAACAATCAAAGGGCTCTTGATGACTACGCATCACGAATGGCAAGTCAAGCTACAGCTTTTGATGCTTTGACAAACAAGGTCAATGACTTGGGCCATGCTGGTGGTGTCTTGGGAAGCACTCTGAATCAAAGGATGGGGGCAATGGAGTCTACAATGCATACAATGGCTGTGGAGATCAGTAGAATGATGTTCGCATTCAGGAGCTTTGTGCCCCCGGAGTGTTTCGAGTCGCAACAACCTCCCCCCGATGCTGGTGCAGCAGGTGGTGCTAGTGGAGCGGGAGCCTCCGGTTCTGGTTTTGGAGGTTCTTATGCTGCTGGTGGATTTGAGGAGCAAGGTGGTGTTCAGGATAACTCACCTAAGGGGGAGAGTGGAAAGGAGACGAGACAGCAGACAGTTCATATCGAAGAAATTGAAGAACATGCTGATCTTGTCAAGGAAATAGAAATTGAGCCGTCTGTTGATGAAGAGGCTCTGAGGAAGAGAAAGGGTAAGGCAATGATGGTTGAGCAAGATGAGCCATTCGTTGACCTGAGTCATCAGGAAACAGTACAGGAGGTACTTGACTCAGATTCTGATATGGAAGACGTACCTTTGGCACATGCTATAAAGAGATCTTTGAAGGAACAAGGTGGAGGTGCTGGGATGTCTTCCGGAATGCCTGAAGAAATTCCTGTTGATGAGGAAACCCTTAAAGCTCAACAGTTAGCCTTGGAACAAGCTCAGTTCCATAAAATGAAGATGATGCAAGAACGTGCTGCGTTCCTAGAAAAGAAAGTGGAGCTCCAAGGGAAGCAGTATGATCATGAGCTTGCAAGGCTAGCTGATCCTCAAGTTGATCTGGACAAGAGAAGGATAGGGCAGAAGTGGGATGAAGCAAGGAAGATATTGATGGGACCCTGTGCGAAAGGAGTTCATAACAAGGAGGCAGATGACCTGTTCTACAACTTGAATTTGCAGAATCCAATGACTGTGGACTGCATAAGTGCATTGAAGAGATTAATTTCTAAAGTCAGGGTTGGATACAATGCAACACTTAAGGAGTGGCAGGTTATTTTGTCTTTGGTAGAAGGAGTCCCAACGTCTTTCCTATATGTAGATGACCAATTCATAACGAGAAGATCCGCGTCAGAGTTGTTCTTGATAGCAACAAAAATTCAATACTCTCAATCTGAGGAACTAAGCATTCTGTATAGGTATCAGTTAATGCAGCTAGCAGAGGACAAGGGTCCAGAATTCTCAGCATATCTTAATTTTATCCGGATGGTAGTTGACGGGAAGATGAAGAGGGTTAGCATGGAGGAAAATGATTTAATGGATCTTTCAGTGGAATCTCTCAAAGCTGTCTGTAGACAAATGATGAGTAAGGGATTCGCTTCTGAGCTTAAAGAAAAATCGGTGAAGAACATTGAAAGAGTCATATTCAAGAAGAGCAATGAGGTGTGGAAGTGTGATATCATTGCTCCAAACCCTCTAGATAACGTGAAGATTGAGCCGGAGCTGATGGAGAAGAAATGGAATATTCTTCAAGCAATGAAGAATGTAGATGAAGCTCTGACTCTTCCTTCTGGAGCACTGGAACAAGGAGAGATAAGGGAGGCAGTTGGTGTTCCAGGAAGAGATAGTGTATACTGGATACACGCTTATGTTGATGATACAGCTGATGCCTTAGCATTCATAGATGCAGACCAGAATCAAACACTCTTGCATATGAGTAGAAAATGGCTGCTACAGACTCAAGATGCTGCATTTCTGGAGAGAGTATTACATGTATTCAAATGGGGCGAAGTGGAAGATAAGTATATGGAAGAAAAGCAGAGACTCATGAGTTACCTGTCTGAGATAGTGGTGGAAAAGAAGCGGATGGAGCGAGATGCGGCTAGTGTCCACAATACTAACCGTGTCAAGGGCTACCCCAAGATGATCTATTGTCAGTTTAAAGCTGATAAAACACATTGGAAACCTCAGCTCATAATGAAGAACTTTGAGGACATTCCAAAGATCAGGACTACTCAGGAGGTGGACAAACTCAGAAGGCTTTTCAAACATCCTTATCCAGAGCCCAAGAATCCTCTAGAAATGGAAGCTGTAAGTCTGTTGAATGCTAGGTGGAAGCAGCTTCACGATCCAGTTTACAAGAAAGAACAGCAGCAGAAGGAGAAGCGCAGAAGGCAGAAAGAAGAGAAGGACCAAGCTGCTGAAGCTAGAAAGAGGAAACGGAATTAGGGTTAAAGGTCAGAGTGGTGTGAACTTGAAGTTGGAAAAACTTCATGACTTTCGGTTGCTTTAACTCACTTGAGGAAAATTCACCTTAGAGTGAATCCAATAAGGTGATATAAGTTTGACTAAAAGGTATGAAATAATCCAGGTGATAGGAATCACTCAAATGATCTTTAATTCGAAGTTCGAATTCTGTTTCTAGTTTAAGTTCTTTGTATTGTTTTCAAGTACTTTTCAATTGTAAATTATTCAAGACTTTAATGTTAGTTATCTTTTCTCGTCTCATTGTTTAGTTGAGTTATCCTTCATTAATTTGAATGTCATTGTTAGACAGTCAAATAGGGGGAGATTGAAAGGCAGAGTGTGTAAACTTGTAACACTATAACTAATGTAACTCAACTAAAGGAAAAGATACTTAACCAGAAGACAATCAAGAACAAGAAGTCACAAAGAAATCAACACTAAATGAAGACAAGGTAATTGATACAATTCAACATGTTAACTATGATCAAGCCAAGAAGAAATCATTGAGAGAAGTTCAAGTCAAAGTTGTTCATGCCTCAGTGATTTGAAAAGCCAAGAATCAAGATCATAACTATCAGTATCAATAAGACCAATTGATTTCAAGTGAACAAGAAGGAAAGCAAATATTGGAAAGCCACATTACTAATTGGATATGGTAATTTATTCAAGAAGCAAAAACACTATCAAGACTAGTCACTTATGAACCAGACCAGTGCATCAAGTGTCAGGACATTGATAGCAAGTTTATGTCAGTAATAAAGATCCATGTTCAAGAGCTTGGTGAAGAATAAAGAAGGCATGAAGATATCACAAGTTCAAGATGTGCATTGAAGTTTCAAGTTGAAGACCAGAATATTTTCTAAGTACTAAATATTCTAGATGATCAAGTAGAAGTTTCTAAGTAGAAGTTCTACTTAGAAATTCGAGATGGCTAAGTAGAAATTCTCAAGTAGAAGTTCTACTTAGAGTGCAGCTTCAACATGACACATGGCATCTTCTGATTGGCAGATTTCCAAGCTTTCAAGATAAGGCAAGATTTATGTGGACATCATTGGGCCACGTATATCTTAGTCTTTGAAGACTACAGGACATAGATTACATGTAGTATAAATAGAAGTACTTGTGTAATGTTTTTGTGTGAGAGCAATTCTTGAGAGAAACACATGTAAATGGAGAGAGTGTATTCACAGAGCTTAGTATCATTCACTTCTCTCTGAACTTCTGTTATACTTTGTAATGAATGTTGTAGCAACCACTTCAAGTTATATATAAGACATATATTCCTTGAATCTGTGTGTTCGTTTATTGCATCGTATTTATTGCTTCTCATATTTGAAAAGTTGTATTCACCCCCCCTCTACAACACATTTGGACCTAACACCATCCAAACATATAGAAGTTATCAAATAGGTCACCCCATAAACAGAGAACCAAGACTGCAGGGAAAGATTTTGCAATGACATACATTAAAGCCAAGCACCAGCATGTGCCCATTCGTGATTAACAATCATGCTCAAAACAATTGTAAAACATGATAGTTGACGATCAAGCAGACAAGTTGGTAAATCACAACTTAGCATCAAATACAAAACCAATCTAACACTACATGCATGGTGGCCATTATTAATCTATTTCAACAATGTTGAGAGGACATAATTTAACAATGCACCTAAAGTCGAAACGAATACTAGACACTGTATTTCTGTTCAAAAAATAGCAAGTCTGACTAACAATAAACTAATATAACAAAAAAAACATAAAAGAAAGAAAATAATCTCTTACAATAACTTGTTTGAACCAGACCTGGGACAAAAGTTATCCTTGTCTCGTTGCAGCATAATCGCTAATGTATTTGACAAGAAAATGGACCTTATAACTTCTGTATGAGATTAATTCTTCGTTAGAAAACACAAGAGTATGAAAACGCGGATGAGATGTGATTAATTTGTGTTACATGGACGCTTTTCGACCAAAATTCGAGATGCTTGGTTAGGAAACCACAACAAGTTTATGCAAGGGAATTGCTATTGACGTAAATGCAGATCCTTTTATGATCAAGATTCATGATTACATCTAACAATTGGGTATTTCAACAAAACTTATGACATTGTCGAGTTGATTTCAGGCGGGTTTAAGTTGAGAACGGTCAAATTTTGACAGATTAACTTGAGCAATCAAACACTAATTCAATCGGATAGTAAAATCTATTTTATGAGCTCTATTATGTGGAACTTATTATAACGGGCCTAAATTTTACAATTCTATTTTGATTAAAAACACGTTGCTTTAACAAAAGAATTAGAAATTGTAAGGTGAGATTGCAACGGCTTCGTGGTGCACGAGATGTCCAGTCTACAAGGTTGTATAAGGAAGGAAAACAGGAGCTGTTCTTGATTCTGGACCAAAAGGAAATTTACTGGAGACAAAGATCCAAACAGTTATGGTTGCAGTCGGGAGACATAAATACAAAATTTTTTCATGCATCTTGTAACATCAGACGTCGTACAAACCATATTCAGAAACTAAAAGACAACAATGGCAGGTGGGTGGATTGGCAGAATGATTTGCAGCAGCTAATCACTACATACTATCAAGATCTTTTCACTATTACTGTCATTGATAATGCAGAGGTGATCGACTGTGTTAACGAAATAGTCAATCAAGCTCAGAACTCAAAGCTTTTGAGAGCAGTTTCAGACATCGAAGTAAAGGAAGCCTTTTTCCAAATGAACCCAGACAAGGTGCCAGGCCCGGATGGCATGCCGCCAGGTTTCTTCTAGAAGCACTGGGGGATAGTTGGGGAGGACATCACTAAGCTCATAAAGGATTTTTTACTACCGGGGAAGTTCTTCAAGGCCTCAATGATACAAACTTAGTGCTAATTCCAAAAAAGAAAAATCCGACAATAATAGGTGAGCTCCGTCCTATAGCATTGTGCAATGTGTTAATGAAAATTATTACAAAAGTAATGGCTAATAGGTTAAAGGAAATCCTTAATGATGTAGTGTCAGAAACGCAAAGTGCATTCATTCCAGGCCGATTAATTTCGGATAACATCATGATAGCCTATGAAGTCATGCATTACCTCAAATGCAAAAAAGTTGGGAAGGATGGATTCATGGCATTAAAATTGGATATGAGCAAAGCATACGACCGCATTGAATGGAAGTTTCTACGAGCTATTTTATTAAAGATGGGATTTTCGACGTGGTGGGTTCATTTGGTTCTTCAAAGTGTCACTACGGTGAAATATTCTATTACTCATGGTGAACACGAGATGGGTCCAATAATTCCTATAAGAGGAATTAGACAAGGAGATCCCCTCTCTCCTTATCTGTTTATCATCTGTGTGGAGGGCCTGTCTTCCTTGATGCGTAGGTCTGAGCGTATGCGCTGGATTCATGGGATTAAAATTTGTCGCAGGGCTCCTTCAATCTCTCACATGTTCTTTGCCGATGACAGTTATTTTTATTGCAAAGCAAACAACGATGAAGCCTCGAAGGTTTTAGAACTGTTAAATGCTTACGAGAAGGCTTCTGGTCAAAAGGTAAACATCGGAAAATCTTCTGTCTTTTTCAGCACAAATGTTATCGACTTCAACAGACAAAACATTTGTTTAAGGTTTCAAATGAGGGAGGCTGATGAACATGGTACATATTTGGGTCTGCCAAATGTAATAGGGAGAAATAAATCAGCAATTTTGGGATTTTTAAAAGATAGAGTTCATTCGAAAATCAGAAGTTGGGATGGTAAAAATATGGCCAGGTCAGGAAAAGAAATCTTGGTGAAGTCGGTGGTGCAAACTCTTCCATCCTACGCCATGTCTGTTTTCTTGTTGCCACTCGAGATCACAAAGAATTTTGAGAAAAGCCTGTCCAAATTTTGGTGGAACTTCAAGCAAACGAACTCCTCGCACATAAGTTGGATGGCATGGGATAGGCTAACGAAACATAAAGCTGCAGGAGGAATGGGGTTCAGAAATTTCAGAGATTTCAACCTAGCCATGCTGGGGAAGCAAGGCTGGCGTTTTATCACCAATTCTGAGAGCCTAGTTTCGAGAATATACAAGTCCAAATACTTTGCTGGGGGGATTTTTTTAGCTATACCATGGGGCACAATCCAAGTTTTATTTGGAGGAGCATTTATGCAGCAAAACAACTTCTCTTGGATGGAGTAAAATGGCGAATTGGCATTGGAGAAAACATATGCATATCTGGTCAACCATGGCTCCTTGATGAAGCCAATCCGTATATTTCTACAATCTCTCCGGTAATTGAAAGCCAAAAGGTCTCATCTCTGTTTTGTCCAGATAAGAAATAATGGGATGTTGAGGTTATCAAAGATGTTTTTAACGACAGAGACCAGAGGGAAATTTTGGCCATCCGGTTAAATGAAACAACCCAGGAGGACTTGTTGTACTGGTCCTTGGATAATTCAGGTATATACTCTGTCAGAAGTGCATACAAATTGATCCAAACTCAGAAGGGTGCATTGTGCGCTCAAGATAATCCCGGCATATGAAAGTTGTTATGGAGCGTCAAAGCACCACCCAAGGCGCTGAATCTGGTTTGGCGTGCGTTATCCCGATGTTTAACCACTCCGTCTCAACTTCAAAGCAAACGAGTCCCGATTCAAACTCTCTGTCCAGTTTGTCATGGAGAGGACGAGACTATAATGCATGGTTTGGTTTCTTGTCCGTTCGCTAGACATTGTTGGAGCATTATGAACATAAAAGTTACTGGGGTTCACAATATGGATTATATGAGATGGATGGAGATGACATTGGGCTCGGGATCAGTAAAGAAAAGAGCTGAGATCATAACGTTATGTTGGCCCATATGGAGGTCTCGTAACGATCTAGTCTGGAACCAGAAATTTACATCTGTTAATAAAGTAGTAGCAGCAGCGAAACAGTACCTTACACAATGGACAATCGCCCAGAGCAGGTCTTCTAGCACTCTTCTTCAACCACAGAACAGTGAAGATGGAGTGACTACCTGGGTTAAGCCCCAACCAAACACAGTTAAGGTTTCCGTTGATGCAGCTACTTTCGAAGACAGGAATGCAGTTGGTTTCGGAATGGTTGCACGAGATTCAGACGGTTTGTTGATAGAAGCTAAAGTGTTGTACCAACCAGAGCTAGTAACACCAGTTCTTGCAGAGGCTATGGCTATCAAAGAAGCCTTAAGTTGGATTGATCACAACAAATGGCCTATGGTCACACTGGAGACTGATTGCTTGGTTGTGGTCCAAGCTATCAGGTCTGTAACACCAATGAGGTCTCGTCTGGGACAAATTATTTCGGAATGTCGGAACCTCATGCGTCGCTTAAACAATATTCAATTGTTATTTGTCAAACGGTCTGCAAATATGGTCGCCCATCAGCTTGCTAGGGAATCATATAGTTACTGTTAGTCACAGAGGCATGCCTGAATACATCTAATAACAAGCCTAAGTATGTGTAATGCTATGCATTACCTACATGACCTCTTAACTGAGGGAACCTCTAGTTGTAGAGTTTCTATTTGTTCTGTACTTGTAATAGGCATCAAATTCTAGTTGTGTTACTGTAATTATAAAGTCAAGAATAATGCTTGAAAGAAGTTCCAAGGTTCATGCCTCAAGCAAGGAGATAAAGACTACCAAATAATCACAGTTGGGATTTGAAGAAATGAAGAATTTGCCTAAGTACCAATTCGAGAAGTACATTTGTCTATTCGAGAAGTCTAGCATTCGAGAAGTCAGAGATTCGATATCTCAGAAGACACTATTCGATATCTCTGAATACACTGTTCGATATCTCAGGGATTCGATATGTCAAAATGCTCTATTCGATATCTCAGGGATTCGATATGTCAAAATGCTCTATTCGATATCTCAGGGATTCGATATGTCAAAATGCTCTATTCGATATCTCAGGGATTCGATATGTCAAAATGCTCTATTCGATATCTCAAGGAGTCCCAGAGAAAAGAGCTATTCGAGAAGTGATTCGATATGTCAAGATAACACTATTCGAGAACTCAGAGTTATCGATCAAGTCAACTCCAGTTCTCGAATCACTCACTTAGTTACTTCTCGAATACATTCTTGAGGACAAAATACTGAAGAATTGTACAAGTCAGAAACCTGCAACAAGCCAGGATACTTTATTTGACTCTGTCCTATAAAGCATGCTGGAAAGCCTACAAAGAAGCTTGGAGAGATAAGACAAGGGACAAGGAGCTGAAGAAGTGGATCTAAACAGGCTTTTCAAAGTCAAATCTGTAGCCGTTTGGACTCTTACTAAAATGAGATAGACAGACTGGAAAGTGCTTTTGTTTTACCTACCTCATTTGTAGTAAGTGGGTGTATCCATGTCTATAAGGATACAGCCTCACTTCCTTAGCTGTTAAGGTTTTGAAGTTTCTCAAATATATCCAGAAAATATCTCTCTGAGAAAAACGAAGCTGAGAATACTATCATTTGTATTCACAGATTGTAGCAAAATCTTTATCTAATAAAATATTAGATTAAAGTGATATTGTGTTGTGTTTGTGTTTAATTATCCGCATCTTCATATCTCACACACTCATCACTTATCTTGCTGCAAAGATTCAAGACCGAAGAAAAATTCAAGAATCCATTCACCCCCCCCTCTGTATTCTTTTACTGTATTCAATACTCAACAAGTGGTATCAGAGCAGGCTGTTTAATCTAAACAGAAAACGATCATGAGTTCGAATACACCAAAGACTACAGGTACGGTAAAGGTCCCTAAGTTCGACAAAGAGAATTACAACCTCTGGAAAATAAAAATGCTGTTGTTCATCAAAGCTGCCAATCCTCTCTACCCTGACATTCTCAAGAATGGTCCATTCATACCACAACAAGAAGTTGCTGAATCCACAGTGGGCGCAGTAGTCATTCCTAGATCATACGTTCCAAAAGAGCCATCCAAATGGACAGACTCAGAGAAGGAAAAGATTGCCCTAGACAGCCACCTCATGTTGTTAATCATAGACTCCTTGGATATGTCGATGTTTGCCAACGTAGCATCATGCAGATCAGCCAAGGACATGTGGAATCACATCGAGGTGTTATGTGAAGGGACAGAGGAGGTAAGAGAAAATAAGAAACAAATACTGGTCACACAGAATGAGGCGTTCATGGCACAGCCCAAGGAAAGTATCACTGATATGTTTGAAAGATTTCACAAGCTGGTGACTGAGCTCCAAATGAATGGGAAGGTTTACAGCACTAAGGAATTAAATATGAAGTTTCTACTATCGTCACCAAACCATCTAGAGCAAAGGGTCATATCCCTAAGAGAAAGAGATTTGAACAAAGTCACGTATGATGTGCTCTATGGGGTTTTAAAGACACACGAGCTTGAGTTGCTTCAAAAGAGGGCTATCCAAGCTAACCAAGGCAGAATGATAAACACATCCTGTGCCTTTATTGTCAACAAATCTATTCAAGACCTGGAAGCATCTGCAAGTCAGCTGAGAATAGAAGAGATAGTAGATGATGAAGAAACTGAGGAAGTAGTGACTGAACCTGCTGATGACAAGGAAGAAGATGAGTTCTACACTCTTGAAGAGCTGGATGGCATGGAAAATACATCATATGCTTTTATGGCTAGAAAATTCCCAAACATCAGATTCAAGAGGAATCAGCCCTTCAAGCCTAGACCTCAAAATCATTCATTCAACAAGAGCAAGGCACCTATGAAAACAAACAAGAACAGATTCAAAACCAGCTATGTGGATAGGTCATCTGTAAGATGTTATAGATGCAATGACCTAGGGCATTTTGCCAGTGAATGCAAGAAGCCTAAAAAGAAGGATAAGGAGTTTCTTGAGCTTGAAGCTAAGTATGAGGCCCTTCTAAAGAAGCAGACACCAGGTAAGGCTTACATAGCTGAAGGGAAGTGTTGGGATGATTCTGACAGTGATGGGGAAGAACAAGAATTCTGCAACTATGCCTTGATGGCCAATTCCAAGGAAGAACCATCTGCATCAGACTCACAGGTACCATCTCTCACTACCATAGACATGTCTGTTTCTGAATATAAATCTTTGGTTGAACAACTATCCGTTGAGATGTTTAACATTCATACTAGTATGACTGCTGCTAATGAAGAAATTGCTAAACTGTCTACTAGGAATGAACTGTTAAATAAGAGAAATGAGGAACTAGAGCTAACTACTGTGCAAATAGAAAATATTAAACAAGAGATTGAGTATCTAAAGAACAAAGTTCTATGTGCTAGTCAAGTTGAGAAAGCTCTTAGGGATGAATTAGCTGAAAATGAATTTAAGTTGAAAACATTTAAGAATTCCTCTAGTCTATTGCAGTCTTATCATGAGAAAAATCTAGCTCGACCTAAGGCTGCCATTGGACTTGATTATGACACTCTTAAACAGAGGAAAGGCTATGCAGTCATTGAAGATGACATTGTTGTTCAAGAGGAGGTGCCTCAGGTTTTGAAAAAGACTGAGAATCCAATATTTAAAACACCAACACTTGAGATTGATGAGGATGCCTTACTCATCAAGCA
Organism: Saposhnikovia divaricata; assembly: GCA_036435485.1. Taxonomy (NCBI): domain Eukaryota; kingdom Viridiplantae; phylum Streptophyta; class Magnoliopsida; order Apiales; family Apiaceae; genus Saposhnikovia; species Saposhnikovia divaricata. The sequence continues at coordinate 15,520,467 of CM071600.1, forward strand.
AATGTTGGAGGATGAAGATGAGGCACAATCAAATGAACAACAAGCATCCTCTGAGAGTAAGAATGTCAAAACCAAAGCCAAGGAGCCAGTAGGAGGTAGACCTAGACTTGAGAAATCTGTAAATTTTGTTTCAGCTGGAAATTATGAGACTAAGAAGAAAGTGACTAATAAGAGACCAAACAGGAATGGCAAATTAGGGATTAACAAAGATAACAACTATGCTTATGTGCCAAATGCCCCTAGGAAAGTTTGTCAAAACTGTTTTAGCTCTAATCATTTGACTCATGCTTGCAAGAAACCATCTGGTAGTGTTGCTAAACCATTCTATGATTGCTCTGTGCCTTTAAGACATAGAGACTCTCCTTTCTGTGATAAACTTGATTGTATGCCATGTAACATGAATGTGATGACTAGTTGTTTTAATTTGAGAAGACAATTCATGGAGGGCTGTATCAATCATAATGTTCACACACACTACACAAGGACAAAGTCTTCAAGTCCTCCTAAAGTTAGGAAGGTACCTCTGTCACCTAAGTCTAAGAACCCTGATTCTAAGACTCCCAACAGTGACAAGAAGACCAACATCAAGAAAACTGATAAGCATGCTGATTTTGATAAAACTGTCACTAAGTCACATGGACCCAAACTCGTTTGGGTACCAAAGGAGAAGTAATACTTTTGTGTTTGCAGGGCAAAGAAAGTAAAAAGAAGGTCATGTGGATTTTGGACAGTGGATGCTCAAATCATATGACTGGTGATATGGCCCTGCTATCACAGTATGAGGAAAAGGCTGGCCCAATGGTTGCTTTTGGAGATGACAGCATTGGCAACACACTGGGATATGGCAAGTTGGAAATTGGAAATGTCATCATTGAGAATGTAGCACTGGTCAAGGGGCTCAAGCATAATCTACTGAGTGTTGGTCAATTCACTGACAGAGGCTTCAAAGTGAACTTTGACAAAGATGAATGTTTGATCACCCACAAGAAGACTGGTGATTTTGCTCTATCTGGAGTAAGGAAGGGAAGCCTGTTTGTAGCCAATATGGACTCTGCAAGCAAGGACACAATTTGTTGCTTCTACTCAAAAGCATCAAATGAAGACAGTTGGCTGTGGCACAAGAAGCTATCACACCTGAACTTCAAAGCCATTAATTCCCTAGTCAAAAGGGAGTTAGTGAGAGGCATGCCCACACTTGAATTCTGTCAAGAAGGAGTGTGTGAGGCGTGTCAAAAGGGAAAAATGAAAAGATCAAGCCACAAGTCAAAAACAGTGACATCTATAACCAAGCCCCTGCAACTGATTCATATGGATTTGTTTGGGCCTGTCAATATTATGTCACTAGGAAGGAAGAAGTATGCTCTAGTGATGGTTGATGATTTTACAAGGTATACATGGGTAGAATTTCTGGCATCAAAGGATGAGGCTCCACAAGTAATCATTGAGCACATAAAGAAAGTTGACAAAGAAGCAAAGGCCATAAATGCAAGTGTGATTGCATTAAGAAGTGATAATGGGACAGAATTCAGAAATGCCATGCTTGGAGCATTCTGCAAAGAAAATGGTATTTCTCAACAATTCTCAGCTCCAAGGACTCCACAACAAAATGGAGTTGTTGAGAGAAAGAATAGGACTCTGATAGAGGCTGCTAGAACAATGCTACTTGATGCAAAGATGCCTACATGTTTTTGGGCTGAGGCTGTGAGCACTGCATGCTACATCCAAAACAGAACCCTCATCAACAAAAACACTGGAAAGACACCTTACAACTTGATGACTGGAAAGAAGCCTACTCTAAAGTATGTTCATACTTTTGGAAGCAAGTGCTTTGTGCTAAAAGATAATTCAGAATATGTTGGAAAGTTTGATGCAAAGGCATTTGAAGGAATCTTTCTTGGCTATTCTATGGAAAGAATTGCATACAAAGTTTATGTCATTTGTCAAAAGAAAGTAATGGAGAGCACAGATGTAACATTTGATGACAGCAAACTACCTGGATTAGAAGAAGCCAATGATGAAGATAAAGATCCCTTGAAGTTTGACAATCTAGATGATTCTGATGAGGAGATTGAAAGTGAATCTGAACTCATAATCCAACAAACTCAAGTGAATGAAGAACCTGTGTCAACCAACAATGAAGAAACAAGCATCCAAGATACACCTGTGAGGAGTGACAACTTCACAGGGGGAGGAAATGTAGATGATCATGATCTAAATGATGAAGCAACATCAAGGATGAGAAATCAATCTGAACATACAAGGAAATGGGATAGATCACACACTGCAGATCAGATAATTGGAAATCCAAATGCAGGAGTAAGGACAAGGAGAGCAACTATAAATGAATGTCTCTATGGCTGCTTTCTATCCCAAGTTGAGCCTAAGAAACTTGATGATGCATTGTTGGATCCTGACTGGATAATTGCTATGCAAGAGGAGCTAAATCAATTTGAAAGGAGCAAAGTATGGGAACTAGTGCCTGCACCAAAGGATAGAACCGTTGTTGGAACTAAATGGGTTCTAAGGAATAAGATGGATGAAAATGGTGTAGTCATAAGGAACAAAGCAAGGTTGGTTGCAAAAGGATACTCTCAACAGGAAGGTATTGACTATGATGAGACCTTTGCCCCTGTTGCTAGACTAGAAGCCATCAGAATTTTCTTGGCATTTGCTGCACATTCTAATTTCAAGGTCTATCAAATGGATGTCAAGAGTGCGCTCTCAGCCAACCCAACTCTGTACATAGATCTATTGGAACAATTCTGGAGGACTGCTACTGTGGAGGTCATCGCTCTTGAGAATGCTATCACCTCTTATATTGTTCACTGCAAGATTCAAGGAGAGGATATCACTATCACCACTGCAGACATGAATCAAGCCTTGGATATGCAGCAAGAGACGTATGATGCTCTGGCCTCCAATGATGAGTTGGAAGAATTCTTTGACTTCATCAACTACTCTGATACTATCAAGCTGGGAAAGTTGAATAGGAAGTTCTTAAGGAAAGAATGGAGCTTTGTATTTGCTACACTCCTTCATGTATTCACTACACGGAAATCAAGCTTTGATCAGATTAGTACACCCGTGCAGCAGCTTGCCTATGCCTTGGCTCATGGGAGAAAGATAGATGTTGGACTTCTCATCCTACAGGAACTCTATGGGAGACTTGGTCAGACCACAGCCAAGAGAGGTAATGAAATTTTCTTTCCTCGCTTTATTCAATCAGTACTTAACTTTAAAAATGCTTCATTGATTGAATTGCCTGGAGTAGATAAGAGTAAAATAGGCTATCCTAGGTCCATGACCAAACTCATTTTTGGTAATTTGGAGACTAGGAATGATGTGGATGTAAGACTTAACATAACTCCCCACATGGAGGGTTTGTTTAGGTCTTACCCCCACAACATGCCAATATTTGATTCAAAATCACAGTTAGCACAGCCTAAGCAAGGAGAACAAAGTGCTAACCCAAGGCCTGCTAACCAACCCCCTCAGCCAAACACTCTATCCAGCAAAGAGCCAACTGCATCATCCTCTCAAAAGGGTGATGTTAGTAAAAAGAAGAGAAAACAGGTTGCTTCTGAACCTTTAGAAATCTTAACTGAAGCAGCCTTGGCTGTAGAACTAGGGTTAGAAAGTGAGAAACCTGAGTTACCTATCATAAGCCTAAAGAAGAAGAAGAAGTCTAAAACCACCTCTTCAGTCACTCAAATGGCTGAAGTTGTAAAATCAGGGGCACACAGCTCACTAGATGTATCCTCTCAACAGGATGCATCTATAGAATCAAGCATCCTCCCCAATGCACCTATCTGTAAAGAGTCAGCACAAGGGAGTAATAAGGCTGGCACAACACTGAGTGGAGAGCACATCATAACTGAAACTCCCTCTATTTCTCAGGGGGAGTTGCCAAAATCTTGTCTACAACACACTTCTCTTTCAGAATCTACCACTCATATTTCTTTGAAGCCTGCAACTCAAGCAATTGAGGAGCAAGGCATTGATCATCAAGAATTCTTTTCCTTTGATGAGCCAATGAATTCAAGTGACTTGGTGCATGACACCTTGCTCACCACCCAGGTACCACATTTGGATGGTCAGGGAATGCATGCTGGGGCATATCCTAATGACACCATCACAAACACAGAGGATTCACTAGTTCTTACTAGAGACTCTGTGCCTGTGTCAACTACTGTTGTAACTCATCCCACTTCTGTGGAGACAGCAGTAGTAGAGTCTGTTCATCCGGTTGCAGAAGTTGCATCTGTAACTGAGGAGCCTAGCAAGCCTAGCTCTAGCTCTAACTTTTTGTCTCAATGGCTGAAGCCTGTGCAACATGACAGTGCTTCAGGATCAGGGTCTGTTCCACCACAATTGACGGTTGAAGCACTTCAAAGCTTAGTTGTGGATCAGATCCCTGAGTTCACAAAAATTGCTCAGCACCTTCTCACTGCAAACATGCCCAATCCAGACTATGAAGCTATTCTCCTATGTCACAAAGAGGATGTAGAGCTACAGAAGGAGAAGATCATAGATGAATCTGAGAGAGATGGGAATATCGATGCTTGGCTGCAAGGAACCAATTCAATCCCTCTCTCAGAAGGTCTCCAGTACCTCAGAGAAGAGTACATCACTTCACTAGGGTCCAATGCCAAATCTCTCAACCCTACTGATGTGTTTGAAGCAGTGAATGACAGCTATAAAGGCATTCTCAAGGCTGCACACTATCTTGGTAAAGGCTTAAAGACAGAAATTAATGAAGTGTGTTCAGCTACAACCAAGGAGGTGCATGAGATCAAGAGGACTTTTGATGCTAAATTCCCTCAATTGGAGACTGTTCTCAAGGACATTCGAACCTGCAATGCTACTTGCACCAGGATGGACAATGGTTTGGCTATTCTCAAGGATGCTGTCACAGGTCTGGGGCACAAATTTCAATCCTTATCAGATCAGACAACTGATGCCAATGCCATGCTCAGGACCCTCTTTGCAAATCAATATGGAGACAAGCTGGTCACTGAGGTTCCTGTGCATGAGATGTCAAGGTTCGAAGTGCAGAGACTGAAGGATCAATCCCTATCTGGTTTTAAGGCCAATGAACTCTTCATTAAAGTGGATACTCTTGAAAAGGAGGTAGTCTCTCTCCACAAGTCCAATGCTCATCTTACAGACACTGTGACAACTCTGACTGAGCAGTTGAACACTCAAGCCACCACCACAGCTGATGTTCTTCTGCATCAACAATCAATGTTGTCTGCAATGATGAAACACATGGGTCTCCCTCTACCTGATGAATCTTCAACTCCAAAGGTGTCTCCTACAGTCCCTGTGTCTGTCAACAAGCCTAAGGGGGAGAAGAGGATATCAAAGAACTCAAATCCAAAGGGGGAGAGACCACTAGAAAAGGGCATCAAGATCACTGAGGGTGGCCATCAGAGAACTTTGAAATCTACTACTCATGTGCCTGGAAAAGGAAAGGACAAAGTTGATGAGCCTCCCACTTCTCTGCCAGTTGTCACTCTACCAACTGTGCACATCACTACTCCTGATGGTCAAAGGTAGTCTATTACAACCACAGTGGTTGCAGGGAGTATGCCATCTGACAAGCCTCAAATCTCAATATCTAAGTGTAACGCCCCCAAATCCGGGGTCAGTAGATTTGGGCGTCACGCTAACAAACTCAATAATTCTAACAAAAATTGGCCATGATGTATTCGTAAATACAACATAAACCTGCTGGATACTAAACTAAAAATCTGAAAATCAAAATAAAACTGAAATAAAAATTTAAAACTCAATCAAAAGCTCTTTGACCCCAACTCCCAACTCAGGATCTTAGGTTACAGTTCTAGAAACAAGAAAACCCAAACCAACTTAAATACAAATCTATTTACAAAACTTATACAAACTTAAATCACTGGTATAACTTCGAAAGGAAGTGTACCAGGCCACTAATCAAATACATACTATAACTACTAACTATATTTACATACAACAAATCAAACTTTAAATCTAAACACCTTGATCCACATCAGCTTGATAACAGCGTTCTGCTTCTGCTTTCCACTTCTGAACTGCGCAGGCTAAGTCTCGCCACTAGTTTACTGAAAAATTAGATTTTAAAAACAACAAGTGTGAGCCAAAGAATGCTCAGCAAGTTATATATATAGAACGGTACTGGATGAAATAAGAATGCAATAATCGCAATTCAAGAAATAGTAGCAATAAATATAAGCGAAGGAATGCTCACTAAATTATAATCAATACTATACTTGAAATCTGGATTCTTAACTATAACAGAAGATTAATATCATTTAAAACATTTATAACTCGAAATCAAGATTAATAACTGAGAAGGGTCGTAATACTAGATTCAATACTTTTAATACTTGCAAAAATACTTTATCTAACACTTTAACGAAATCTCCAAGAAATTCTCAGTTACTCAAATCTCATTCATGTCGCTAAGCATTTGCATACCTAGCTGCCTAACCGGCCTGACAATCATGAGTTTGAATTACTAAGAAGATCTCAAATCATTCTCGGTTCTCACTATCACTGCGCAACACATGCCACAGTGACCGTAATAACCGTGAATTATTTTATAACAGTCAACAAGAATATACAACTACTCTATAAAATAACATTATCTATCGTCGTTACTCATACCCTTTACATAACATAAACACCCCCCTTTAATATTCTAACATAACACTCTTCTATTTACTACTAACCATCTCTGCCCCAGATAAAACTTTGAGAGAAAGAATATCAAGAATTTTTCCAATCATTCTTACTCCACTTTCACGTACAATGTTACTTGCGAAGGGAATAACTGAAAAACTTCTATCTATCCTTAATCTCATTATTTTACTGAGGTTTCAACTTTTATCAAATAGACAACAACTAACTCAGATATATGCAAATTTCTAAAAACAATAACCATTTACAGTAAAACAGATATATCTAATCAACACATTCATCTCTTTAAAACCATTTCATCAAATAAAACATACTTTCCGTAAAACTTTTTAAAACATTTAAATTGATTTTATTATTCTTGTGATTACGGACAATACGGGTGATCAGCCACGTAAAGTCTTCCTTTCTTTGAAATTAGGTTCTCAATTAGGCAACACATTGGCCTTTAATGCTGGACTAGGACCACCCTAGCCTCTTACGCTAAACAAAGGTGCTGGACTAGGACCACCCTAGCCTCTTACGCTTAACAAAAGTGCTGGACTAGGACCACCCTAGCCTCTTACGCTTATCCAACTTATAAACCATCTTATTAATACTTTAAAACATTTAACTTTTCAGTCCTTTATACTCACTGGCAAAAGACCAGCCCAGTATAAGGAAATTTTAAAAACATCTTTAATTACTTAAGCCATTTTAATGAGCGACAATACTTAAGAAAGAATAATACTGGCAATAAAACTGTATTTCTACTTTTCACATGATATATGAATAAAATATATCCTTATCAATACTTTGAAGGAGAGAATACTAGCAATACGGATTTGAAGGGAATAATTATATTGAATAAAAACATATGTATCTCGCTTGAACGATAAGCGAGGGTTAGTACACTTGCCTCGTTTCCACGCGTTGATTCGATACTTAATCTCGGTCTTTATTCGATCACGCATACATCTTCTTCAATAAACCGTCAACATGTGCACTGGCTCTATATCGAATCCCTAATCATACTTGAAATAATAGTAAAGTACTATTTAGTACATAAACAATCCAATCGATAACTAATTACTTATAACTCACAAAGCAATACATACATAAATATATATATTCACACCTCATTAATCACCACATATGTACTTAAACACTTTTACACATATATGCCTTTAAATCTTTAAATCAAATAATTTAAATAACTTTAAAACGCAGGGAATTTTTAGAAAATTTCGGCATGAAGTATTCGTTTATCGGACTATGGGCTCAGCCCCTCCATGCCAAACAAAACAATTTATAACCCTGCTTTTGATAAAATAAAAGCCGCCTCAATTGCAGCAACATAAAGGTAAACAAATAATGAAAGGTATCCGCCCAGACATGCGGCAACTAATCACATAAAGAAATTTACCCGCCCAGACATGCGGCACCTCAACACGTAAGAAAAAGTAAACTACGTTTATCCACATTTAAGCCAACACCACGTAGTTGGCACTTATACTTTCAACATATACTATAACTTGATTTATACCATTTAGCACATAGCCAATTAGCCATTCATATACTTACACCTCCTATAACAATAACAATTCAACTTCCTACCCAAAACCATTATCGATAATCATTTGACCAATTTTAAACAAATACCAAGTAATTGACTCGACTTATAGCACTTAGCACGTAAACATTTATCGATGGCCATAAACAACTAGCAATTAGTGCTTAACATTTATAGCTAGCAAGATAGTATAACCTCTACATATTATAATTAACAACCAACAATTTGCAATATCCATACTTTACAACAATTAACACCAACTCGCAATTAATACCACTAATTGCAAATAACAAACATATACTCTCCGAATAATCACGGACATTAAAACAATAAACTCACAATTTAAACTAATTAATTCACCACAATTATAAATAGCAATTATACTCCTCCGAATTAAATACAGAAATTCAACTAATATTCTTAATTAACAATACTAAGCTAATTACGAAAATTAGCAAATTAACTAGCAATTTAAATCATTACAATTACAACGATAATCACACAATTAAACTAATTCAATCACAACAATTACATAATCAAACTCAAATTTACTACGACTTTAATACGGAGATTAAATAAGTAAAACACGAAAAGAATTATACCTTCCAAAATCCAATTCCATACTTTAAATACTAATTAACATAATTAAAACAATAAAAATAATAATAATAATAAATCCTACAATAATCCGGGATCTTACATTCTACCCACCTTAAAAGGATTCCGTCCTCGGAATTAGGTAAAGAAGGGTTACTGGGGTTTACTCTACCAACTCGGGTTGCATCCGCAGCTCTACTAATCTGTACTCTGGATACTTATTTACTCTACTGGGATCTCTACTGATCTCTCTATGTAGAATGACTCTAATCGTAGTACTATACGTCACGCGTTACTAGTATTCTAAACTCGATTGACATACGTTCAAAACTACTCGAGATCTTATGATTCATGATATTTGAAAAGAACGATTTCACATCGTAGCAAAGGTTTCTACAATTGTGGAATCAATGAGTTTTCAAACAAATATTCTTTGGAATGAGAGATTACTGAGTGATCAACATGATCAAATGAACCTTGTTGCGTGCCTTATTCAAGACATGACTAAAGGTAATTAACCTTCTTGTACTTCACAACACACAAGTGATGGCGTCCCATCAGACTGCTATCACACAGACAAACAGTCCTTGTGTCCCCTATAAATAGGGTTGTTCACCTCAGTTGGAGTAAAGAAACATAAAAAGATTCGAACATCGAATTAATAATCAATTGATGAGAAATTCTCAGACATACCCCTGGATTACAACTAAACGGATTCCATGGGTACTATTTCCAAAGGAAAGAATAATCACGAAAGAATGATTTGCAGAATACTAAGAAATAATGATTTATCAATAATAGAATCATTCACTGATGAAGAAAATTAAATACTCAAATATCACTTGACAGGGTTTTAGAAATAAAGGAAATAGGCATCAAAACAACCTCTGTCATAACTGGAATCCCAAATTCGGGGGAAAAACAATTGTCAAAATAACTCAACAAAGGAATATTTCTCAAGAAGAAAGGTATTGCCAGGGTCTCCACGTACATCTTCTTTGTCGACTCCTTCGCTGACTCGTCATTCGATCTAGACTCTGAAGGTTCCACTACCTACAGGTTCAAGGGTTTCTACCCAACTCCGCTCAACTATCTGCCACCACTCACATCTTAACTCACTAACTAGTACTATATCCAATAGTCCAACACGAGTCCTATATGAACTCTGACGTTCCTTACTTAACTATACATACTCCTACACACTCTCGTTTCTAGTTTACTATAACCTACGCTTTGATACCAACCTGTAACGCCCCCAAATCCGGGGTCAGTAGATTTGGGCGTCACGCTAACAAACTCAATAATTCTAACAAAAATTGGCCATGATGTATTCGTAAATACAACATAAACCTGCTGGATACTAAACTAAAAATCTGAAAATCAAAATAAAACTGAAATAAAAATTTAAAACTCAATCAAAAGCTCTTTGACCCCAACTCCCAACTCAGGATCTTAGGTTACAGTTCTAGAAACAAGAAAACCCAAACCAACTTAAATACAAATCTATTTACAAAACTTATACAAACTTAAATCACTGGTATAACTTCGAAAGGAAGTGTACCAGGCCACTAATCAAATACATACTATAACTACTAACTATATTTACATACAACAAATCAAACTTTAAATCTAAACACCTTGATCCACATCAGCTTGATAACAGCGTTCTGCTTCTGCTTTCCACTTCTGAACTGCGCAGGCTAAGTCTCGCCACTAGTTTACTGAAAAATTAGATTTTAAAAACAACAAGTGTGAGCCAAAGAATGCTCAGCAAGTTATATATATAGAACGGTACTGGATGAAATAAGAATGCAATAATCGCAATTCAAGAAATAGTAGCAATAAATATAAGCGAAGGAATGCTCACTAAATTATAATCAATACTATACTTGAAATCTGGATTCTTAACTATAACAGAAGATTAATATCATTTAAAACATTTATAACTCGAAATCAAGATTAATAACTGAGAAGGGTCGTAATACTAGATTCAATACTTTTAATACTTGCAAAAATACTTTATCTAACACTTTAACGAAATCTCCAAGAAATTCTCAGTTACTCAAATCTCATTCATGTCGCTAAGCATTTGCATACCTAGCTGCCTAACCGGCCTGACAATCATGAGTTTGAATTACTAAGAAGATCTCAAATCATTCTCGGTTCTCACTATCACTGCGCAACACATGCCACAGTGACCGTAATAACCGTGAATTATTTTATAACAGTCAACAAGAATATACAACTACTCTATAAAATAACATTATCTATCGTCGTTACTCATACCCTTTACATAACATAAACACCCCCCTTTAATATTCTAACATAACACTCTTCTATTTACTACTAACCATCTCTGCCCCAGATAAAACTTTGAGAGAAAGAATATCAAGAATTTTTCCAATCATTCTTACTCCACTTTCACGTACAATGTTACTTGCGAAGGGAATAACTGAAAAACTTCTATCTATCCTTAATCTCATTATTTTACTGAGGTTTCAACTTTTATCAAATAGACAACAACTAACTCAGATATATGCAAATTTCTAAAAACAATAACCATTTACAGTAAAACAGATATATCTAATCAACACATTCATCTCTTTAAAACCATTTCATCAAATAAAACATACTTTCCGTAAAACTTTTTAAAACATTTAAATTGATTTTATTATTCTTGTGATTACGGACAATACGGGTGATCAGCCACGTAAAGTCTTCCTTTCTTTGAAATTAGGTTCTCAATTAGGCAACACATTGGCCTTTAATGCTGGACTAGGACCACCCTAGCCTCTTACGCTAAACAAAGGTGCTGGACTAGGACCACCCTAGCCTCTTACGCTTAACAAAAGTGCTGGACTAGGACCACCCTAGCCTCTTACGCTTATCCAACTTATAAACCATCTTATTAATACTTTAAAACATTTAACTTTTCAGTCCTTTATACTCACTGGCAAAAGACCAGCCCAGTATAAGGAAATTTTAAAAACATCTTTAATTACTTAAGCCATTTTAATGAGCGACAATACTTAAGAAAGAATAATACTGGCAATAAAACTGTATTTCTACTTTTCACATGATATATGAATAAAATATATCCTTATCAATACTTTGAAGGAGAGAATACTAGCAATACGGATTTGAAGGGAATAATTATATTGAATAAAAACATATGTATCTCGCTTGAACGATAAGCGAGGGTTAGTACACTTGCCTCGTTTCCACGCGTTGATTCGATACTTAATCTCGGTCTTTATTCGATCACGCATACATCTTCTTCAATAAACCGTCAACATGTGCACTGGCTCTATATCGAATCCCTAATCATACTTGAAATAATAGTAAAGTACTATTTAGTACATAAACAATCCAATCGATAACTAATTACTTATAACTCACAAAGCAATACATACATAAATATATATATTCACACCTCATTAATCACCACATATGTACTTAAACACTTTTACACATATATGCCTTTAAATCTTTAAATCAAATAATTTAAATAACTTTAAAACGCAGGGAATTTTTAGAAAATTTCGGCATGAAGTATTCGTTTATCGGACTATGGGCTCAGCCCCTCCATGCCAAACAAAACAATTTATAACCCTGCTTTTGATAAAATAAAAGCCGCCTCAATTGCAGCAACATAAAGGTAAACAAATAATGAAAGGTATCCGCCCAGACATGCGGCAACTAATCACATAAAGAAATTTACCCGCCCAGACATGCGGCACCTCAACACGTAAGAAAAAGTAAACTACGTTTATCCACATTTAAGCCAACACCACGTAGTTGGCACTTATACTTTCAACATATACTATAACTTGATTTATACCATTTAGCACATAGCCAATTAGCCATTCATATACTTACACCTCCTATAACAATAACAATTCAACTTCCTACCCAAAACCATTATCGATAATCATTTGACCAATTTTAAACAAATACCAAGTAATTGACTCGACTTATAGCACTTAGCACGTAAACATTTATCGATGGCCATAAACAACTAGCAATTAGTACTTAACATTTATAGCTAGCAAGATAGTATAACCTCTACATATTATAATTAACAACCAACAATTTGCAATATCCATACTTTACAACAATTAACACCAACTCGCAATTAATACCACTAATTGCAAATAACAAACATATACTCTCCGAATAATCACGGACATTAAAACAATAAACTCACAATTTAAACTAATTAATTCACCACAATTATAAATAGCAATTATACTCCTCCGAATTAAATACAGAAATTCAACTAATATTCTTAATTAACAATACTAAGCTAATTACGAAAATTAGCAAATTAACTAGCAATTTAAATCATTACAATTACAACGATAATCACACAATTAAACTAATTCAATCACAACAATTACATAATCAAACTCAAATTTACTACGACTTTAATACGGAGATTAAATAAGTAAAACACGAAAAGAATTATACCTTCCAAAATCCAATTCCATACTTTAAATACTAATTAACATAATTAAAACAATAAAAATAATAATAATAATAAATCCTACAATAATCCGGGATCTTACACTAAGAGTGCCAAGCCAGTAGAAGTGAAGGTGGTCACTGAGGCCAAGCTACAAGAAATTGCAAACTCAAATGTCTATCATGATGATGCATTCTTGGAGTTTCTGAAAGTCTCTAGAGAACAGGCTGGTGATGCTCTGCTATATCATGAGAGTTTGAAAAGTCAGATTGACTGTCTCACTGTAGTACCAAGGAGGCTTAATGATCTATGGCTCAAGGAGATATTGATGGTAGGAAAGAACAAGATATGGCACTTAACCATCAATACTCTACAGAGTCTAAAGCACTCAGAAGTGAATGTGCTCCTTGGACTAATTGAGAAGGGAAATGAGAACAACAAGAGTCTTCATGATGAATTGAGGAATGGTCAACCTTCAAGGCTACCTGAAGTTTTCACAGATCCTAGAACTATTATCTACCAGGCTGGAACAAGAATTGAAGATATCAAGCAGCTGGTCATTCCTAAGCATCTAACTCCTCAAAATAAAAATCTCATCATAGCCATCATTGAGAAACTGATCAAGAAGAAGGGATCAAGAACAGCAGAAGAATTAGAAGCTATATCTTATCTCAGGTCATATATTGCAACTGGCATTGTATCTGAGACTGCTAAGTTCAACCCAAGCAAAGATCAAGACAAGGATGAAGATAAAAGTGATGGAAGGAGAAGACATCACAGGAGTAATAAGGGTGATGAAGACAAGAAGAAGAAGAAGGATGATGAGAAGAGGAAGAATGATGATGATCAAGGTAAAGGCTCTGAGAGGAAAAGTGGAAGACAGCAAGCCTCAGGCATTGCTGACAGTAACCTCACCACAACACAAGACTCTAAGTCTAGGGTGAATGCTGCCAGTAGTGACCTTTCAAAATTTGCATCTATGGCTTCTGCAACTGTCTTGCCACCTCAAGAAGAGAAGAAGATTCAAGTCAAGAAACCATCTGTATGTTTCAAAAAGCAAACTGCTAATGGAATACTACAATGGTCTACAAACAAAGGTCACATACTGCTGCCAAGTAATCATGTAAAAAGAATCAAGTTCAAGCAAGCTGCAAGGAAATCAAAGCCAACCACATCAAAAACCCTGACAATCTATCCAGGCCTAAAACTCCAACCACTAGATGAAGATTATGATGTAGACCAACTGCAATTTTTGCAAGCTCAAAGAATCTATCATGTTGCCATTGTTGATAATTGCCTTGAGATTAAATATTCTGATGGAAGGGAGGAGAAATTCAAACAAGGAGGATGTCAACACTGGGGCAAGCTATATGACATAGAGAGAATCATTGCACTGTTGAGCTCAGAAGATAAAGTGGAGAGAGTATGGAAACTGGAGCTAATTGATTTTGTGAAAATGAAGAGAGATCATGAGGAAAAAGTCAGAAAAGAGTGTTTTGAGAAATGGCTGGCAAGGGAGAGAGAAATTGAGAGACTGGAAAGTGAAGCAGAAAAGCTGAGGAAAAAGGGTTTGTGTAGAGTTCAGTTCAACCCCTACATGGTAAAGTATAGGAGGAGGAATGGAAATCAAGTCAACATCAGAATGAATCTACTCAACCACTATCCTGCAAATATTCTGGAACCAGTACTTGAAGATTTCAAAGACTCAATTTTGCTTGAAGAATTGGATGCTATGGCAGAAATAATAAAAGCTATGGATGAGAATACAAGGAAGGAGAAAGAAAGAAGAGAGAAAGAATATGATGAATTTCAAGCCAAAGCTATGGAAAGGGAATCAAAAGACAATGGCTAGTTCTTCATCATAGGCTGTAAGATTACTCACTCTGTAGTTCTATCCAAATTGCTAATGGAAATTCATACCTGTACTGTCAAGTTTTATCTTTATGTATGATAGGCTTGTTATCAGACATGAAATTGTGACTAAGGGTCTTACTCACAATTTGGGGGAGATTGTTAGTCACAGAGGCATGCCTGAATACATCTAATAACAAGCCTAAGTATGTGTAATGCTATGCATTACCTACATGACCTCTTAACTGAGGGAACCTCTAGTTGTAGAGTTTCTATTTGTTCTGTACTTGTAATAGGCATCAAATTCTAGTTGTGTTACTGTAATTATAAAGTCAAGAATAATGCTTGAAAGAAGTTCCAAGGTTCATGCCTCAAGCAAGGAGATAAAGACTACCAAATAATCACAGTTGGGATTTGAAGAAATGAAGAATTTGCCTAAGTACCAATTCGAGAAGTACATTTGTCTATTCGAGAAGTCTAGCATTCGGGAAGTCAGAGATTCGATATCTCAGAAGACACTATTCGATATCTCTGAATACACTGTTCGATATCTCAGGGATTCGATATGTCAAAATGCTCTATTCGATATCTCAGGGATTCGATATGTCAAAATGCTCTATTCGATATCTCAGGGATTCGATATGTCAAAATGCTCTATTCGATATCTCAGGGATTCGATATGTCAAAATGCTCTATTCGATATCTCAAGGAGTCCCAGAGAAAAGAGCTATTCGAGAAGTGATTCGATATGTCAAGATAACACTATTCGAGAACTCAGAGTTATCGATCAAGTCAACTCCAGTTCTCGAATCACTCACTTAGTTACTTCTCGAATACATTCTTGAGGACAAAATACTGAAGAATTGTACAAGTCAGAAACCTGCAACAAGCCAGGATACTTTATTTGACTCTGTCCTATAAAGCATGCTGGAAAGCCTACAAAGAAGCTTGGAGAGATAAGACAAGGGACAAGGAGCTGAAGAAGTGGATCTAAACAGGCTTTTCAAAGTCAAATCTGTAGCCGTTTGGACTCTTACTAAAATGAGATAGACAGACTGGAAAGTGCTTTTGTTTTACCTACCTCATTTGTAGTAAGTGGGTGTATCCATGTCTATAAGGATACAGCCTCACTTCCTTAGCTGTTAAGGTTTTGAAGTTTCTCAAATATATCCAGAAAATATCTCTCTGAGAAAAACGAAGCTGAGAATACTATCATTTGTATTCACAGATTGTAGCAAAATCTTTATCTAATAAAATATTAGATTAAAGTGATATTGTGTTGTGTTTGTGTTTAATTATCCGCATCTTCATATCTCACACACTCATCACTTATCTTGCTGCAAAGATTCAAGACCGAAGAAAAATTCAAGAATCCATTCACCCCCCCTCTGTATTCTTTTACTGTATTCAATACTCAACAGTTACCCAGATCGTACTTTTGATAGGTTTTTTGTTCCTATCACTATCCAAGCTTGCATTGTAACGGATTTATTAAGTTATTAAATTTTCTGCTTTTTGTAAAAAAAAAAACACATATAATTATTTGATTTGAACCTATCTTTGACACCAAATTATTATAAAATCTATTTTAAAAAGTTTGATTATTTCTAAAATTTTGTCATAACTAGAAAACAACAAAAATTAATATAAAATATGATGAACTAACAAATATTAAAAAATAACATGTGTGTATCACACGAATTATAAGCTAAATATAAATAAGTAATTTGAAACCAGAACGAAGGTAAGTGTTTCTCTAAAGATAAATTTATTGGTCAAATGATTTAATTTCGATGAATTTTCATTCAAGTAAATTTTTCTCCACTCGGTTTTTTTTAAGCCTACGAATTTACAAGTAATTTCGCTACACACAAATTTCTAGAGTCTAGTCAAGCTCTGTCCTCCCTTATTTTTCTAGGTTTATAAATTCGAAAAAATGCAAAAAATACATTAACTTAGAAGCGACTATAATTATTACGATCGTAATCTTTATAATGTGTTGGTTAGATCGTTTAATTTCATTGATCTTTCATTTTTTTTAATAATTTTGTTTTGTTTTGATGCCTCCTAGTCAAAATTTGGCCATCGTTATTTGTTAATTTTAAAAATTCTGAACAAATGCAGTAAATCAATTTGAGAAATGTCGACGATTATGCTGATTATGAAAAAAAATCACAATCCCTATAAATTTTCAGTTGAACCGTTTAATTTTACTGATTCTTAATTAATTGTACTCTATTTCTAGAGTTTAGTCAAACTTTGACCGCCCTTATTTTTTAATTTTAAAAATTTGAAAAAACGCAAAACAAATTAACTTAAAAACGACGATGAATATTAAATCATGATCTTTATTATTTGTCGGTTAAATAGTTCAATTTCAACTATTTTTCATTTTTTTAATAATAATAATTTTATTTTTGTTGTCGATCTTCGCATAACTTTTTGTCTAAAATTCAAATTTGAATATATCGATTTTACGCACTTAAAAACTTATTGACCAAGTGATTGAATGTTGATCAACATTGTGTATCGTTTATTGCGGCCTTGCATGATATTAGCTTCGGATGTCTTATAATATATTGAACAAAACACTCTCGTAGCAATTACCGAAAAAAAATAATAATAACATAAAAAAAATACAGAAGAAAGAAAATAATCTCTTACAGTAACTTGTTCGAACCAAGCCTGGATAAGAAGTTATCTTTGTCTCGTTGCAGCATAATCGCTAATGTATTTGGCAAGAAAATGGACCATATTACTTGTGTGTGTATGAGATTATTTCTTCGTTAAAAAATGCACAAGAGTTTGAAAACGCGAATGAGATGTGATTCATTTGTGTTACATCGACGCTTTTCGACCAAAATCCGAGATGCTTGGTTAGGAAACACAACATGTTTAGGCAAAGGAAATGCTATTGACGTCAATGCAGTTCCTTCTGTGATCAAAATATTCATGACTACATCTAACAAATGGGTATTTCAACAAAACTCATGACGTTGTAGAGCTGATTTCGGGCGGATTTAAGTTGGGAATGGTCGAATGTTTTTGACATATTAAATTGAGCAATCAAACACTAAATTAATCGGATAGTAAAATCATAATTTCACTAACTTACAAATATAAATCAATTATTTTGTTATGAAAAATTAAAGAAAAGGTATATTCTTCGAATTTTTCTTGAAATTAAAATAATTATCAAATTTAGAGAAAGAACAGGCAAATAAAATAATCAAATGAATGAAAAATCGTCAAAAATTTTTGGACCATTTCTCGATTTGTGTGTGTGTCATCCTTGCGTAGGGGCCATGCTAATCTTCTCTATATCGTTCCAATTTTATCGGATGTCCACGAAGGGACAAAGCTAATGGCAGTTGTCCAGCTATATGGTAAGTGTTTCTCTAAAAATACTCAAAATCACCATAAAAATATGGTTTCAAATAGTATGCAACCTTAGCTGTTGTTTACCTTTTTGTCACATTCCTGTTTCTTTTGTGTTTTTGCATTTCAACTTGTACAGAAAGAGAGATTGCAATCTCCAAAAAAAGAGGAAAAGGGTAGGGTCTGTCTGACAACTGCAAGACCGCCCCAGCAGGGTGGAAACCCGGCTGGGGTAAAATCATAATTTCACTAACTTACGAATATAAATCAATTATTTTGTTATGAAAAATTAAAGAAAATGTAGATTCTTCGATTTTTTCTTGAAATTAAAATAATTATTAAATTTGGAGAAAGAACAGGCAAATAAAATAATCAAATGAATGAAAAATCTTCAAAAAAATTTGGACCATTTCTCGATTTGTGTGTGTCATCCTTGCGCAGGGACCATGCTAATTTTCTCTGTGTCGTTCCAATTTTATCGGATGTCCACGAAGGGACAAAGCTATGGCAGTTGTCCAGCTATATGGACTATGGTAAGTGTGTCTCTAAAAATATACTCAAAATCACCACAAAAAGTGTTTCTCTAAAAATATACTCATAATCACCACAAAAATATGGTTTCAAATAGTATGCAACCTTAGCTGTTGTTTACCTTTTTGTCACATTCCAGTTTCATTTGTGTTTTTGCATTTCAACTTGTACAGAAAGAGAGACCGCAGTCTCCAAAAAAGATGAAAAAGGATAGGGCCTGTGCCGCAAGACCACCCCAGCCGGGGGGAAACCCCGCTCTAGTCATGCCCAGCTATATGGACTATGGTAAGTGTTTCTCTAAAAATATACTCAAAATCACCACAAAAAGTGTTTCTCTAAAAATATACTCCCTCCGTCCCAACCAAATGTTTACATTTGGTTTGGGCACGGAGACCAAGGAAAAATGTAAAGAAGGAGGAGAGAAGTAGGAAAAATGAGTAAAGTGGTGGGGCCCATCACTATATAATGTATAAAATGAGTTAGTGGAGGAAAGTAGTGGATGTAGTTGATTTTTATATTATAAAACTTTACTATTTTAGGAAAGTTTAGAAATGTAAAGAATTGGATAGGACATCCCAAAAAGGAAAGTGTAAACAAATGAATGGGACAGAGGGAGTACTCAAAATCACCACAAAAATATGGTTTCAAATAGTATGCAACCTTAGCTGCTGTTTACCTGTTTGTCACATTCCAGTTTCATTTGTGTTTTTGCATTTCAACTTGTACAGAAAGAGAGACCGGAGTCTCCAAAAAAGATGAAAAAGGGTAGGGCCTGTGCCGCAAGACCACCCCAGCCGGGGGGAAACCCCGCTCTGGTCATGCCCAGCTATATGGACTATGGTAAGTGTTTCTCTAAAAATATACTCAAAATCACCACAAAAAGTGTTTCTCTAAAAATATACTCAAAATCACCACAAAAATATGGTTTCAAATAGTATGCAACCTTAGCTGTTGTTTACCTTTGTGTCACATTCCAGTTTCATTTGTGTTTTTGCATTTCAACTTGTAGAGAAAGAGAGACCGCAGTCTCCAAAAAAGATGAAAAAGTGTAGGGCCTGTCAGCCGCAAAGACCACCCCAGCCGGGGGGAAACCCCGCTCTGGTCATGCAGTCACGACTCACGTGTCATCCACTAGACAGTACTCAGAAGTCAAGTATACAGAGGCAATAAGCCTATAGAATAGATAACGTTCAAGTAAGATCCCGGTCTTGTGGCTTGTACGCCTTCATAATATACTTCTTGTTTGTTTTATTTTCTTTCCATGTGGGACTCTTCACGAGCTTCTTTGTACCACAGCATGATCAGAGTTTTCAATTTCTTGAAAAAGATACCGTGGGCGAATCCAAGCATACAATATAACCAAGTGATTGATATGCAACAAGCGTCTTTCCGATGATCATGTTAGTATTGTGGGCTATATTGTGTAGAGCCGGCAATTTCGTACACGACACGAAAATTACGGGTTTGGGTTGACCTTTGCGATACACGAACACGAAAGTACACGGATGAATTTAGTGTCGATTTTGGGTTCACCCTTGGGTACACGACACGAAACGAAAATACACGAAATAAGTAAATATTTAAATAAATTTATTAAAATTATATGAATACATATTTTAAAATAATATTTTATATATAATTTTTAAATAAGATAATTACAAAACAGTTTCAAATTTTAGTTTCACAAGACTTGAGCACACTTGATTCTTTATGACGTATTGACTTAAGACTTGACTAGTAAAAATTTAATATTTAAATATTTTTATTTTTATTCAAAAATTACACGAAACACGATTGACACGAAATGTACACGAAATGAAAGTACACGAACACGAAACGAAATCTTAACGGGTCGGTTTTGGATTTAACATTACGTACACGAAAGTACACGACACGAAAGTATACGAAATGAATGAATTGCCAACTCTAATATTGTGGTTAAAAATGCAAGTGTAATTTTACATTAATCCAAATTAAAATGCTATCACTTTTACATTATTTCTGTAAATTAAAGTGATCAAAATTAACTAGAAATTTGGTTGACGAGTACCTGAAAAACTTTCAGCAACATAATAACTCTTGTTACTTGAACAAAATGAACTATATTTAGGCACTTGAATGTAGCAAATCAAAACTGATATATTACGTTACATAGGTAGGGACTGGGATGAGACTGTTCAACTCTGTTCAGACACCAAAACTATTGCAGACAACCATCTCTCTCTCTCTGTGATTGTGATTTCGAGTAAAATTTTAGGAGTTACTTGGGACGAGACACAAGTGTATGTGGACGTCGAGACTCCATAAACAAATATTCAGCATTAACGATTGGCTTGTTAGCACATAAACTACTTGAACACACGTTGTAACATTCCTGTTCCTAATCTAAATCATACCGAATATTTTGATTTAGAAAATTATGAAAATCTAGATGGTAATCAAATTGTTTGTTTTAGTTGGTGGATACCAACCTGAACGAAAATTATTCTACTAACTTGAACGAAAATTATTCAACTAAATTGTAGGGCTTTACCCTTGATTAGAGGGAGCCCTTCCAGAAATTCTCGATGGCACAAGGCTGAGCCAAGACCAAAGAGGGGGTTTGGAAATAGTTTTCAACCAGCAATTGACGCGCCTCGGTTAGTACCTCACTAGCTGCGTCATTGCCCCAAGCGCAAAGATGCCTACTAAGCTGGCTTCCATTGGCCTTTAAAGAATTATTTTTGACACGGTTTGTAATATAAGCGATGTGGTATCAAACTGCCCCAAGGATATTACACTAGAGAATTTTCTTTGTCATTCGTGCCAACATCATTACACTAGTCTACGCCACCCCAAGGATATTTCTCCTGCACACATAAAAAACCAAATGAATATGCTATATACTTTGATGAAAATGAAAAATAGGAAAGTAGGTCTTTGATGGTCAACATGGATAGGTACCTTAATTTGCTGCAATTTCACTGCAGATAGTGTTTCAATGGGTTAGAGACCACTATTTTCTGCAACTGCCATGGGGACAGTCCAAAGCATCAGCGAATAACCTGATTCCATACTGTAAAATTATTCATGTGTTTTCTTGATTTCGAGGACCACGTCCATCCAGTTGCGCGTTGCATTACTTTTCATCCCACCATTACCATTCAAATCAAAGGAATCAAAATTTCTAAACGGATGCTCGCAAATTGAATTGGAACTTGAACTCTTACCAAGAAACTAAACTGAATACAATTCATGTTTATCAGTTTAATCTTGACCAGACATGATAGTATCAGTTGGATCATCAGCCTACTACAATTTCACTTTCATTTTAAAGTTCAAAATTAACTGTATCTTTAAGGCCAACACCAGTAGTCGGTAGTATTTGACAGCCAAACGACGAGACCATCCATTGACTCGCCGGAAATTACCATAAATAGTGAGCTTACACCATATCATACTTGTCATTTTGAGGGGATTTTCACAATTTTGGGTAAAACAATGCCCTTTTTCTGTTTCTTATTCCCAAGTTTATTTTTGTACTTTTTTGTGTTTGAACCATCCAAACATACAGAAGTTATCAAATAGGTTACCCCATTTGAACCAAGACTGCAAGGAAAGACTTTTGCAATGACACACATTAAAGCCAAGCACCAGCCTAGTACCCATTCGTGATTAACAATCATGCTCAAAACAATTGTAAAACATTATTGTTGACGATCAAGCAGACAAGTTGGTAAATCACAACTCAGCATCAAATACAAAACCAATCTAACACTACATGCATGGTGCATTAATCTATTTCAACAGCATCGAGAGGACATAATTCAACAATGCACCTAAAGTCGAAACGAATACTAGAAACTGTATTTCTGTTCGAAAAATAGCAACTCTGACTAACAGTTTGGCCATAGAGAAAGCAAAAACTCCATATACAAGACTATACCCCTTGTTTAATGAATAATGATACAAATATGACATCTGCAGGAAGCTGCATTGACAGATCACTCCATAATATACATCAACTTCTTTCAAATGAGACACGGTAATTACAATGTAATACCATACTAAAAAGAAGACCCCAAATCTTCTAATACGGTGAAGATTATCAGATGATGTACAAAATGTTGAGCTTCTATCCACCACCTGAACTACAGACTGATAGAACACAAAACTACTTAAAAGAATAAAATCCTAATCAATGCCAGATATTCCTTGAGTTTAAGGGAAAGCGAAACTTGGATGCTTACATTACCAAGGCTAAAAATACAGTGAACAGTGATCTGATTCAGAACCTTACATGGCTCCAACCAGCTTATAAGTATATATAAAAACTTTTAGTCTTGATATACATACAGAGAGATAGGCATGCAATCCTAAACAAAACTAGAACCCTAAACTATACATACTACAGGCAGGTTACATCCAAAAAATATAAGATTACGGGGAAATTTACAGCCATAATAGGCGACACCCATACTATATGGCTTTACCCTGTTACAAGATTAACCACCATTACAACACACTCACATAGAAAGAGATGGGCCGGATTACATTTTTTGAATCTAATACAAACAATCAACTATAAACTACAAACACTGGTGCTTTATATGCCAGATTGATGGACTCTTTCTAGACATAGTTTTGAAGGAACATAGTATTTCAGTTCGCCCCAATAAAAAAATATATGATATTCAATCTCATAAATGCTGCTTTGGCAGATCACAACCAATTTCAGAAGAACCCCAGGAAAGCAGCAAATTTAGCACATCTTTCTCCAGATAATCATATGGCTGATTCTTTAGAAAAACAAAGGGTCACCCATTCTGCACACTCAATAAGATTTCAAAGGATGTAAAAGTTACCAGTCATTACTTAGCAACAAAATAAAATAAAATACCAGTTATTCCTTCCCAACAAAAAAGGTACATTATTTGTCTAACTGCCACCTAACTATGCGAACTTGTAAAACTATTCCTTTAACTATTATTAAAACGACCGACTCTCACTCAATGCTCACTTGTCAACTTCCTAGCCCAGAAATTAATATTTATAGTCAAGTGGGTAAAAAGCAATTTTATCGCACATCAAACGCCGGCATGTGCGAAACATAACCAATAAGAGAGGTAAAATCTTAACTAAAATGTTAAAAAATCCTCCAAAAAAAACACAATTAGACATTTATAATTTCTCAATCAATTGAGAATTCTTGTTTTGTCAAGTATGAGGGACAAAAAGATATATACTGTATAATCATGCATGATTTACAGTTAACTCCATGCCCTAAGCAAATTAACAACAACAAAATACCTAAGACGAGTACTGTGGTAAGCTCAGTACAGACTAGTTCTGCCATCTAATAAATATAGACAAGTTATGTCAGTTCGATAAAAGAGTATAGTTATATTATCCTATCAGCATTTAATTATCAGTGACTAAACTTTGATACCAGAAAAGAAGTTTTACATGGTCATGTGGGATCAATCCCACTTCGACAAATAGGATTTATATTATAAGTAAAAAGAATTTTCACAAAATTTATATGTAGAATGAATATTCACATATTTATAAGTAGAACTAATTTTCACATAGAAGCAAGTTGTTGCAAATGCCAGGTAAAAATGTTTGCATTATTGTATCATACACACAAGGGCATACATTTACTACAGCTTATCAATGTTTACATTATTGTATCATACACACAAGGGCATACATTTGCTACAGCTTATCAGACCAAGAAAACAAAAAAATTATGCAAACCCACCAAGTGGCATTGAACATTCCATGAAAATTTTAATCACCAATCAAACCTAGCATCCATAAAGAAGTAAAGATATGGAAATAACATAGCTAGCGCAGACATATATAAGATTACGATTTAATTATATCAAGTTTGGCAAGACTCATGCCGTAATAACCTCAGAATAGAAGATCCGGCGGAAATGGTATTTACCTATTTAGACAGGTCATTATAAGTTTGATATCCATAAACACTTAATTACACTAGTCACTAATGTATTCGACCAAAGCACAAATATTTAGGTGGTTCAGTCTGTAGAGTGCTGAAAGGAAAGAAATAGATAACTATTCTTGCCTCCAACCCAAAATGCTGAAACTTACCTTTTCAACTTCAACTTGCAGGCTGTGCCACCATCAATCAGATATAAGCAGCTGTAGATGCATCAGGCAATCTGGTGATGGGCATTAAAAACATAAAATATCATATAAACTCCTGTGGGGGAGGGGGGTATGTCAGAAACTTCAGTCCGACTGCTGGCGTCTCCGTCTTCCATAATCTGCATCCCTTGATCGAGAGCGAGACCTGTAATCCTCTTCTGGCACTGCGCAAGATCGGCTCTGAGATCTTGATGAAGTTTGTCCCCGATCCCAATCATCCACATAACCCAAATCACAGTCTTTTTGCCGATGGTCACGATGATCATCCTTTTCATCCCTGTATCGGTGCACCCTATCCCTATCTTGATCCCTCTCATCACGATGCCTCCTATCAGAGTTTCTTGACCATTCATGGTCAGAGACTCGTTCCTTCTCACGTGAAGCAGCATTTGATCTAGCACCTTTACCATTACCGGGGTCGCCATACCCATACTCTTCGCCACCATCTTCGCCACCATAGCTTGACTCTCTTGTTCTTTGGCCATGTTCCTCCCCTCTCCATCCACCCATGTTTGCATCATTCCACATCCCCGCATGAGGTGGTCCATCCATCCCAGGGTTCCCCATCATCCCGATTCCATTAGCAGTCATTCCTCTGCCAAAAAATGCTGGGTTTACATGAGGAGACACACCAGCAAGTCCCATAGCATTAACATTTGGGAAAGGAGGAATCATCCCAGGAAAAGCAGGACCAGGAAAGCCTCCGTAACCGGATCCTCGTCCCATATAAGTTGGATCAAATCCTGTACCCATCATACCCTGAGGATGCATAAAAGCACCAGGAGGCCTGCCAAAAGGAGCTCCACCGATACCAGGCCCATAACCTCCCCCATTTGCAACATTTCCCACCCCAGGGACCATGTTCTTTGGTCCAATAGTGCCTCCTCTTCCCCTCATATTCCCAGCCCCTCTATTAACTCCCCCCTGCCCTCGTGCCCACCCGCCTCTTCCAAAACCACGCCCTGAATCTCCACTGGGATAAGTTGTTCCACCACCTCGTCCTGCACCATCATTCATAGGTCTCCTTCCCTGCTGCTGAGGCTGAGGCTGAGTCTGGACATTAGATTTATTACTCATCTGTCTCATAGCTTGTGGAGAAGCAAATGCCACTACACAAGCTCGTCCATTGAATATGTGACCATCCATGCCTTCTTTGCACGCAGCAGCAGCAGCTGAGTCATAAAATTCAACCTGGCAGTAGCCCTTGGATTTACCACTAGCTCTCTCATCGAAGAATTTAATCTCCTTAACCCTCCCATAGTAAGATGCTGCTCTCTCAATATCTACATCAGTAGTCCACCAATGTAATTCTCCCACATAGAGCATGGTAGCACCATTGTCAGCGGGTAGTCTAATTAGATTATCATTGGCATTTGGGCAGTTCATATTCACATTTACATTCATTTGACTAGATGGAATCTGTGAAACACCTCTTTGGGCTCCTGTATTAGGATTAAGCAACGGCATAAACTCATTAGCGACTTTACTTGACACATTAGCAGAGTCAACTCCATTTTTCTGTGCCACGGATGCAGACCCATGAAACCCTGAATTCAGTGCTTGAGTGTCATGAGTCATATTTAGACCATTTGTTTTTCCTAAAACATTCATTACTCCCGAATCTGGTCCGACCTCAGAAGTGAGTCGTTCCTTTCCCGGAGGAAACCCCGCATTTATAAACTTTCCATCAGTTGGTAATCCATGGATATTAACCTCGTTTGTCACAAATTTTTCTGTTGTAGGCTTAGGAGCAGTAGTTTTTTGTGTATCGAAGGGCGTATTCATCACACCAACCGATGAACCCGGCACCTCAGATCTCTGAAGCTGAAGGAAACCTTCTCCAACATTAACATCATTGTAGAGATCATCATACTCGTCATCTTCGCCAACCATTTCATCATCTGCAAGTGCAGAAATTGCCCCGCCTCCATGATATGGCCTTTTTTGAGATCCTCCATATACCTCCTCTTGATAACTAAATTGGCCTTCACCCATGGGGTCCATTTTCACTGAGTTCACATAAAAAAAAGTAATAAATATCGAAAACCGACTGATCAGAATACGACAAAAATAGCCAAAATTAAAATAACCAACTTAACTTATCAGAATACGACAAAAACAAGAACAATCAAGATAACTAACCAAAGTACGGGAAAAATACTAACTATATACCATAGAGTCCTATTCTATGGTCAGCACCTGGCGGGAAACATCAAAGTTATAGCTGCTAAAATTCACCTTCACACAATCATCCCATAAAAACAATCAAGTCAGTTTCAGCAATCTAAAGCTTTATTAAGTTCGTATTAGAAATCACTGTCTTACAAAGATCAACCCCCCCCCCCCAAGAAAACAAATTCTTACATATCGAAACATTAAATTACTATAGCGGAAACTACCCACGCCACAAACAAAGAAATAACACATAATTTGCCACACTAGCACACACACATAGAAACCCTAAGCATCATAAAAATCAAAGATCTAGCTCATACAAAAATAAAACTCTCTTGCAGATCATATAAAAACCCATCAAACACAACAATTCAACACACACAAAGCTCAATTAAGGCATTTCAACATATACAACACTAGAAGATTATTCAAAAGAGGAATCATAATCAAATCATCATCAATTCAGCATGAAAATAAAAAATAAGAAATACCCACATCATAATTTCACATAAAGTAGAAACAATTGTAAGAAAGATTAAATTTAGAATAAAAAAAAATTACCGATATAAACCAAGACCGTGAAATGAAGAAGTAGAAAAAGGGCATAAAAGCTGTAGGATATGAAATGGGATTATGTATTTTTTGTGTATTTATGTATGTAAGATATATACATACATGTAGATGTATGTATAGTTTCCTGTTTTGTTCTTCTTCTTCTTCTTCCTGTATTCTACGAACTGGTAGTCGAGTCTTCTATTTTACTTACATATGGTTATCCAATTTTTGTACTGTCAAAAAAAGTATATTCTAGTATTATGCATGTATTAATTTTTTATAAAAATATAATTTTTGATGATTTATTTATTTTTTTATAAAATTAAATAATTTGTGATGATTATTTTATTGAGGAACAATCAAGAAGCGCATATGGTTTCCGAGTGCAACCGCATATTATTACATATCTTCTTTTTTTGTTAAGAAAAAGGTATTTGGTTTGATTATTTATGTCATGGTATGATGGTAATATAAAAAAGAGAAATATTAGAATTTTCGAAAATGTTTTCAAATATTGAATTGTTATTATATAATTAATTATTTTTTTATTAATGAGATAAATTTTTATATATTAATATGAATTTCAGGAATAAAATGATGTTATTTTACCAGTAACTAACATCAAAACCCGTGCGAGAACGGGCTCTGCTAGTTTAAATTTTAAATTTTAATTAAATTATTTAGGATTAATATTGTTTGAAATACGTGTTTGATTTTATCAATATTGTTTTTCTTCTTTCTATCATTTGTGACTATAATTATGTACTTACTCAAATATCTTCAAGTTTGTACTTTGGAAACTAATACGAATAGTACTGATAGCAATCATTTCAGTTTTTAATTATGTTATGGATCATAGAATATAATTTTAGTGTTCTATGTGTGATGTCTAATTAAAATAATTTTTCAGAGCACCTTCTTTCCTAAATTTTCTTCAAAAATGATGCATTCATTTAGATGAATCTCCAATAATATATATTCAAGATAGAAAATAAATTGTTACATTCTGAGAATGCATGTTTCAGTCTTGATTAGAATCAAGTTGATTCTAATAAAAAAACCTTCGTAAATCTTCTAAAATGCTGCTCAGGTCTTGGGATTTTACTTCTTAAAACCACATTTCTAACTCTTTTATTTGTTTTTTTCTAATTTATTCATTTTAAGCATTCTTTGCCTTTATTTCTCTTTCGGTGTCCATTTTACTTTCATTGAATCACCTCCATAATTAATATAAAGTATATAATATACGATCCATTTTTATACATAATGTTATAATTTAAATTAAACATTAACTAATTTGTATGTAAAAGATAATATGTTATTCATATGATTCGTTTTTTTAAAGGTAAATTTTTTTACGACCCGAATTGTTTGACTATCAATTTATTGTATCTTATGTAGTAATATAAAATATTCATTTTACGTTAACACCTCAATATTTTTTACTCAAAAATATTGTTATGTAATATCTGTTATATTAATTATAATGTCGTGTTATAACCAATTGTGTATTTTACGTAATTCTTTAATAGATAAATGATAAAAGAGTCCAAAACTCATTTAAAATTCAATAATATTTCATCAATATCACACACATACATATTGTGTGTATAATTTAAAATACATGTGAATGTGTGGCCTAATGGTATGAAGATTCAAAATTTAACTCGGTGTTTCAAGTTCAATTACCATTGAAAATAATACTTCTATAGGAATTTATGGGTAAATTTGTTCTTTCAAATCATGAATAAAGTACTTTAGTTATTGACTTGTTTTTAAATTTAACACTTTTCATAAAAAATACACTATGCATGTCATATTTTTCTCTATACGAAACCAAATATTGCTCCACTTAAACGATACACACATAGATATCGAGATATCATGTGTATTATTGAAACACGTATAGATGAGTGCTTAGGTTGTTTGAGAGAATAATAGTTACATTGTAATTTTTTTATCATTGTTATGTTGATTGTTATTGTTATTACAATTTTATAAATTATAATATAATCAAATCATATATTATGTATCAATAATTGATATAATATATTATAGTCCAAATAAACGTAAAAGTAAAAAATCATGACAAAAAATTATTAGTATGTCGCATTAATTAAAATATTAGAAATTTTTTCACTCAAAACGACACAAACATATATCTATATTGTGTTTGATTTGATATGTGATTGAGTGGTGTAGTGGTAAAGAGATGCATGAATTAACTTGGAGACCCAAGTTCAAATCCCATCAACCATAATTTTTTCAAAAAACTGTTTAGCGGTTATTTTCATGTAAGGCAGAGTACAATTTGAGACTAGAAGTTTAGGATTTGAAACTTATCAACAACGTCTATTGAGATAATAATCAAAACATTATTTTTTCGTTCGGTCTATTTTTATAGTTAATTCGTTAAGTTGATCAAAATTTGATTGAAATATATATATATATATATATATATATATATATATATATATATATATATATATATATATATATATATATATATATATATATATATATATATATATATATATATGTATATGTATTTGTTAAATTATACTCCCTCTATCCCGGATTGAACAACATTTCCCAAAGATTAAGAAATTTTTTTTGACTTTGTTCGCTGGCAGCTTTTGATTGGTTCATTTGGCCACTTGTCCGGGTGAAGTAATTGTTTAGGTTGGTTGTTGTGTATTATATTTTATAAAGATTTTATAGTGGGTGTAATAATGAAAAGTAATGGGTGTTATAATGTTTATTTAATAAAAAAAGAGTATAAAATGGAGAAGTAGTGGGTGTAATAGTGAAAAGTAGTGTTCAAAAATAGTAAGAATAGTAGGTTCATTCTTTTTGGGACGTCCCAAAAAGGAATAGAGGTCATATAAATTGGGACGGAGGGAGTAGTCTTATAGTTGTAAAACACAGCACATAGTAGCACACCACAAACACCGCTAGCAATTTCATCATCATGTTTATGTACTTTCATCATTATGTCTTTGTTTTTATTTTCCTATTAAATGAGGAGTTCTCCTCCTACTGTAAACTACAATCAATCAATATATACAATCTTCTTCTTCTAATGTCTACTGCTACTGTCTACTGCTGTGCTATTAAGATGGTATCAGAGCAGCAAGATCTGGGCTCTTAAAACAACAAAGAAAATCAAGAACAAGGTAGAAAATCAAGAACACTACTGCTGCCCACCTTCTCGAAAAATCAAAAAGCAAAAAATTCTTGAAACAAAAAATATAACCATACCACGTTATAGAGCACTGGAAGACAAGCCAGAAGTTTTTTTCCGACTAGCAAAAAAGATCTGCACGCGCCTATACACGCGCAGCAGCGCCGTCCCACGCGCGCCGGCGCGTGGGTCCTCTTCCAAACTTTTTCTGGCGACGGTTCTTCAGGCAATATTGATTGTCTCTTCTAGCCCAATCCTTTCGTGGTAACACCTTCTCTATTTAGTATAATTGATATACATCATATATATATATATATATATATATATATATATATGTATTTGCCCAAACGAATTTTTCTCAGAAGGGATTTTCTTGAGTTTTGCAATAACTGAGGTACGTGTATACCTTATTTGGTATTGTGGGGTTGTGGGCCTGAATGTATGGTTGTTTAACTGGGCTGTTATTATTGGGCTTGGTGAATACTAAGGTATTTGTTGGTCCTTTTTCTAGTATATATAGCAGTCTTGTTTGCAGTTTGAGATAATACTCGTTGGTTCAAATATATAAATAATGGCGGAGGTTGTGAATGATTCGGTTGCAAGAAGCAATACTGGTCAAGGGAGTGTTAAATTTGGTTTTCATGGTACTTCATATGTTAACCCCAAATTTGATGGTAAGAATTTCTTGGAATGGTCGGAATCTTGCACACTCGCACTTAAATCTCATCGTTTGATGAAATACATCAATGGGAAGGCCAAGAAGCCCTTGGAAAGTGATACATGTTTTGATGACTCGGACAGCGAAAACGCATTAGTCAAGTCATGGTTGTTTAACTCTATGGAGTTATGTATTCGCAAAAGCTACCTCTTTCTTGATACTGCTGAAGCTGTGTGGAATTCTTTGACCCGGACCTACTCATATTCGAGGAATATGGCTAAGCATTTCGAGGTAAAGCAAAAAATATGGGCCCTTGAAGAAAACACATGGACGTGTGCAGCTTGAAGAAAGTCGAAAAGAAATCATGGCTCCGATTGCTACTGTACCTGATCGATCTGCACTTTTTACGAGAAGTGTTCAGCATCAGGACAAACCAAAACAGATGATTGAGGCCTCAAAGGGTGGAAAAGATGTCCTCCGGTGTGACTATTGTAATAAGTTATACCATTCTCGTGAGGAATGCTTTATCCTACACCCGCACTTACGAGGACGTGGAAGAGGAGGTCGAAGCCGAGGCAGTTCAGGAAGGGGCACTCACTATAGTGCTCATCTAACGACATCAGAAAAACGTGTTGACTCTGCTACTTCAGCAACGGGAGCAATAAGTGCAACAGAACTCAATGCTCTCCGTCAGCTATTGTTTCGAATGAAGACTGATTTACCAGTGACTTCATCGGCCAATTCTACCCTTGCAGAATCAGGCGACAAACAAAATGCATGGCATTGGTAAAGGGGTTAAAAACCCTTTAATAAGGTGGGATATCTGCTATAGTGCTAATAAGCAAACAATTTAAAGGATTTCTTTGATATGGCCTAAAATGTACTGCGTGGTCGCGAAGTCGAGTCCCGGTATTCCCAAAATGCTCAATTTCAATCCTAGAGATGGGTCTAGTTGAAAGCTTAGGTTATGCACAAGTGCTTCTAAGTGTTCCACTCTTCAATCCCAAGATAGGTATTTCATCCCAAGATAGGATTTCGAGTGAGGGGGCGTGTTAAATTATAGTCTTATAGTTGTAAAACATAGCACATAGTAGCAAACCACAAACACCACTAGCAATTTCATCATCATGTTTATGTACTTTCATCACACTACGCCATAAGTGGGCTACTGTAATGCTTTTTTATAAGCGTTACACAAATAGTGTTACAATAGCTAGTAAAGTTCATACCTATTGTAACACCGCTCGATTGGTGTTACATTAGCCATATATCTAGTGTTACTCTGAAATTACGGTGTTACGTGAAATGTAACACCACACCGTGGTGTTACAATAGGTAATACTAGTTTTTGAATTTTACTATTTTTTTAAAATTTTTAATACTAATATTTATTTTTTTAATAACTTTTAATTAATAAATCTATTACTCTTTAACCCAATTTCCGGAAAATGAAAACCCTCTTTGATTTTAAATTAACGAACTCCTTATTTGGATTAAATATTAATTTTAGAAATTAATATAATAATAATAAGTACTAAATAAAATAAATATGTTATGAAAATAATATAATATATTTAGATGGTTTCTCTCACTAAAATATAAGAATTAATATAGTAAAAAATTTAGAATATTTTTATCACTAAAATTTATATATAAATATATAACATATATTTTGTATGACTTTTTAAAAATTATGAAAAATGATTAAAAAATAAATATTTCATTTTTTTTATAAAATTTAAGAGTTTACCAAGTAAATGAGTTTTTATTTTTAAATATCAAAGTATTTAATTATTATTTTTAGATTCTATTTATTTATTAAATTTAAAATGAAAAATTCTTAAAAAATCAAAATTTAATAAATATATTTATTTATAATTAACGATTTAATAATTATTAAATTTTAAAATTAAATAAGTTTAATCATGTCATTGAATTTATTATTATAAAAATAATATTCTATCAAATACTTGAATTATTTATATTTTTACAATATCAATATATTTTTTTAATAATTTTATTTAAAATATCTTAAAATAAAGTAATATTCAAAAAATTTTAAAATTTGATTAAATTCATCAATAAAATTATTTGAAAAAATAACAGGGCATAATAAATTTAAATTATTATTCAATGTGAAAGCAATTAAAAATAAATTATATGACTATTTTAAAAATATACCTTAAAATGTGTGTCGAACAACCAAAATGTTACGTTAATAATTGAAAATGACAAAGGGAGTAGATGAATTATATGAGCGGCAAAACAATCGCATTTTTTTCACTTAAATAATTCATTCTGCCGTCTTGGACCTCAGTCTTATCTCTCTCGCCTCACTCTTATCTCTCTATAAATCTAATTAGGGTTTGTACGGATTACGAACAAGAGTACAATTTGGGGTCCAATTAAAATTCTTTCTTTAAAATTTGAGATGGGTTCAATTAAGGCAATCTGGGTTTAATCTTTGCTTCGGGTTGCAACATATTCGGTTCAAGTTCCGTTTAGATTCAATAATTTCGGTTGCTTCATTTGGCTTTAATCTCAATTACGATTTTAAGGTATAACCCTCTCTAACATCACTTTAGGTTTTTAATTTAAGGTATATACCTGCCATTTTTGTATTATCTTCGTGCTTAGGTAGGTGGTCTCTACCCCTCTCTCTGCCTCCCTCATGTATGTATTAGTTATTCTTTTTGTTCTTCGCTTTTTCGTGTTGTTTTATCGATCTGGAATTGTGTAGCATTGTATGATAATTATTGTATGTGGATATTATAATTATTGTATGTTCCTTCCCTTTTCCATTCTTGAGTTTTCAAATGAATTGAAAACTTTTAGTAGTCATCTGACTTGTGCTGTCTTTGCCTTTGTCCTTTGTTTGTTCCATGTTTTTTTGTTGTTAAGAAATGAGCTGCATTGAAATGATATTATCAGTCTCTGCAATTGGAATCGAGTTTCATTACAGGGAATCGAGTTCTCCCCTGTAGAGAATGCAATTGGAATGATTGAAACTCGCACGGCTGCATTAAGAAATGAGCTTGAAGAGCCTCGCAGTTCTGATGGTGATCAACTCCCACATCTGCAGAGTTTACAGAGAATACTTCAAGGCTCAGTTGCAGTTCAGGTAAAGCTTCAAAGAAAATCTTTTCAGTTAATGTTATGATATTATCAGTCTCTCCTTTCTAATTCACATATCTATCTGCGATTGAACTATTGAGTCCGTCTTCATATCCCTCAATCATAATATTTATTTTAGTCATAACACCTGAGCTGCATTGATTCTCTAAAGGGCTGCATTGAAACTGCTGATTATCACTTGGCTGAAGCAGACATCAAGAAGGCCTTGGAGGCTGATCCAGGGAATAGGTACTTATGTTAGTGAATCAAATACCATGGCCCGATTAAAGATGGATTCCTGATTATTAGCTAATAAATAACGATTGGTAACATTGTGAAAAACTACTCCCCCAAGCTGTCATGAATTCTTGTCAATTATACCTTGTTTGTTGTCACCCTTTAGCATGACTCTGTTGTCGTATCTTCTTGTTGCTGTGTTCTGAAAAGCTTTTGCTTTATATATTCCTCATAATTTTGTGCCTTTCTTCATTTCATTTGTTGCTGTGCAATCAAAGGTTGCAGCGATGTACTGATGCCTCCTCTAAAGGAGAGATTGCTGGAGGCTCCGAAGGAAGCCCCGAGTGTCTCCAAGTCAAGCGTAAGAGAGTCGATAAGAAGAAGGAGAAGAAGAAAAAGAAGCTTGGTTTATCTTGGTAAAATTTCAACTGTCCTGATTGTTTAGATTTTTTGCAATTCAAATACATCTCCACTTTCAAAATTACAAGGTAGTAGTCCTTGGTTGTTGTATTGTGTTTCGCTTTTTCTCTTACAATTTTTTTTTTAATAATTTTATTATAAGTCTCTGATTTACATTTTGTTTGTTCTTTCAATTCAAGGTTTGCAAATAGGAACTGAGTCTGTCTCTTGGTAAATTTTTAATTTATAACCTAATTGCTTCCTCCTTATTTTTTAGATTACAGATCACCTCCTCATTTACTTAATAACAATAATACTACTTGTATGATAACATTGTGAATTTTGACCTTATTAGTAAACCGGAACTCTGATTTCTCAACTGGCTTTTTATCAGTAAACCGGAACTTGTATTTTGTTTCCTCTTTTTCATTCTTTTTCCGACTTTCTACCATTCCAGCAAAAAGCTTTTTATTTGCTTTCATATAACATGTTTATCACTAGTCTCTGCTTTTTATTTGCTTTTTTCCTGCAATTAAAGGCACCAAAGAGAACTGATGCCTCTCAATTAGGCTACTAGTGACACCAAATCAAGCATAAGAGAGTTTCTAATTTATAATTAATTCTGCTTCACTAATTGTTTGGGTTTGGAATCAAATACCATGGCATGATTACAGATGAATTCCTTATTTGTTACAAGGCCTGAAGTTTTTAATGTATAATTAATTGCTTCATTAATAGTTAGGGTTTCAAACATTGTCTCTTATCTCAACATTCGTTTTTGGACAGAATTTGATCTATCATATCAGCTTCATTGCTAAACCAAGGAAAGCTGACTGCTATGTCTCTCCAAAACACTTCTTTGGTGAATTATTTAGAGATGACGATTGTGGCTGGTTTCTATAGGCCGGGAACAAGATTAGAACCTTTGGTTGAAACTGTGACTTGTTGAAAACTTAACTTATTTTTCTATATTTATTGGTGTGAACTTATTATGCTGAGTTTAAGACTTGTTGTCTTTGATCATGTGTAAATTGCATGTGGCAGTTAATATTTATTGGTCATATATATGTTGTGACTTGGTTGTATCATTGTAGGTTTTCTTGTTTTTGTTTCCGCTTTACAATTTTTTTTTATCATATAAGTCTGTGCTTCTCATTTTGTTTGTTCTTTAATCGAAGTTTGCAAAAAGGAACTGATGTCTCTCAAGGAGTTGTGGCTGGAGGCTCCGACCGTCAACAGGTCAAGCGCAAGAGAGTCGAGGAGTCTTTCTCTTGGTAAAGTTTCTAATTTATAACCAATTGCTTCACCTTATTTTTAGGGGTTTGGATCTTTTGTGATTCAAATGCAACGGAAAGAACCTGATTGCAGATGTAATCCTGACCTACTTGATAATTTATTGATAACATTGTGATTTTTTTACTTGAATTCATGCCTATTAGACCTTGTTTTTGTTTTTTACTTTGGGCATGTCTTGGTTGTAGGGATTGATCTCTTCTTCCTATTGTTCTGCTTCTAAAAGCTTTCACATAACATGTTTATCACTAGTCTCCGCTTTCACATAACTGATAGTGCTGCAGTTGAAATTACATTTGCATTGAGAAGTAACTTTCTGAACTTGTATGGTAATTCATGCAGTTTATTTTCCCCAAATGAAACATCTGAAGGATATGGTCAGATTAACCAAGTGGAAAACTAGAGATAGTATTTAAATAAAAAAGATAAATACACTTGTTAGTGTTTATGCTTATTTGTTGACTTGACCGCTTTATTGCACACAAAGCATTTTGTTATATTGATTTGATGCTTTATATTAATACGTTGCAAGCATGTCCTATTATGACAACAATCAACATTACATGTAAACTGTAAAGTTGAAACCATATGTATGTATTTATTGCAGGTTGGTCTTCAGTCTTTAAATCTGGGAATATGTCCCAAACTAAATTCTCTCTATATTGAAGCAGCACATATGGTGTTGCTTGAATTGAAAGGGTGTGGGGTATTATCTGAAGCTTCCATTAATTGCCCTCTATTAACATCTCTGGATGCTTCATTTTGCAGGTAATGTTGTCATGTTGGTTCTTTATGTTTTGGTATTTCTTATTCGCTTAGTTTTCCTTATATAGCAGGCAGCAAATTTGGCTTCTCCATCATGAGAGAGCTGATAATTTCTATGTTTCTTGTGCAGTCAATTGACAGATGACTGCTTGTCTGCAACCACAACATCTTGTCCGCTGATTGAATCGTTGATCTTAATGTTCTTGTAATGGTTTCGTACTTTTAAAATTTAGACTTAATCGTATGTGCTTGTTGGTTTAGAATTATGTTGGATTCCTTTTGGAAGTATTTGTAATGGTTTTATTAGGTATTAGTATGATGTTGGTATGTCAAATTTGGGATTGAATTGTTTTGGAGTTTGTTGGCGTAGTTTGGAGGTTTGGTTGGAGTAGTATGGAGATGGCTTTTGGTTTATTATGTAGTTTGGAATTAATGTAGTGGATCTTGTTGTGTTGGCTGGGAATATTATTAATGCAGAGCCTACATTTCAAAATTTCAAAAATTTACCGTTACGTTTGCTTATTGTAGTGTTACATTTGTTAATATATAGTGTTACAATAAATAGAAAATAATGTTACAACAGATAAAAATGGTGTTACAATAGGGTATGTGGGCCCCCTATAAAATATTTACCAAGTCAAATGTAACACTTAATATGTGTTACAATTGCCCAGTATAGTGTTACAATAGAGGCTGATGATGTGTACACAGTGTGCCACGTGGCGCCACATGTGTTGCCACGTGGCCACGTGGTGCCACGTAATGCCACGTATGCACATGGTGCCACGTTTGAAAAAATTGAACTGAGCTATTGTAACACTTAAAATGTGTTACAATTGGGCCCCTGGTATTACAATAGG
The DNA here is from genome assembly GCA_036435485.1 of Saposhnikovia divaricata. Classification (NCBI taxonomy): domain Eukaryota; kingdom Viridiplantae; phylum Streptophyta; class Magnoliopsida; order Apiales; family Apiaceae; genus Saposhnikovia; species Saposhnikovia divaricata. Next base: position 15,558,933 of record CM071600.1, read on the forward strand.
TGCCTATTGTAATACTTTTGCTACTGTTACAATAGAGAAGGAAAGTGTTACATTAGGGTATCTATTGTAATGCTCGTAAACGTAACGCCTCCTGGTGTTACAATAGATCTAATGTAACGTTTTTCGGGCCTATTGTAACATCAGAGAGGCGTTACATATGCCCATCTATGGCGTAGTGTCATTATGTCTTTGTTTTATTTTCCTATTAAATGAGGAGTCTCCTCCTACTGTAAACTACAATCAATCAATATATACAATCTTTTTCTTCATCTATTGTCTACTGCTACTGTCTACTGATGTGCTATTAATATATAAATAAAAAAGGATATATTATTGAAAAATATATTGAATCTATTTTAGAATGTAATTTTTAATTTAAAAAATAATTAAATCATTTTTATTATTTAATACTAAAAAATTAAAAAAACATGTAAAATGAGTCAGAATATTGTTTTGCTAAGGTATGATCGAAATGATTGGTGGGATTGAGATCTTATGTCTGAATTGTTCATACATCATAATATCTCGTCTTGAACTTGCATTAAGTATAAAACATGATCCCAATGTACATAGAAAATATTATTATAATAATTATAAAATTGTTAAAATTATAAATGATGTAATTATCCAGATAAATAATATTGTAGATTTCTGAGCAATTGTGAAAGAAATATAAATTTGTAAATTTTTGAGCAATTGTGAAAGAAATATAAATTTTAAGTTTATTTTATTATTCAAAAGATAGACACTATAAGATTTCTTACACACACTTGTAGATGACCCTGCATATATAAAATTAATGTTTAATAAAATACTTAATTTTAAATTAAATTTAAAGAAATCAAGATGATTTGAAAATGATGTTAAATTAAAGTAGTCTGATTCGATATGAATAGGTGTTGAATTGTCTCAACCTCATTTACTTATTGAACATATTTTTTAGGAAGTAAACAAGTTGGGTCGATCTACTTATGAGCTGAATTAAGCTTTGTTCATAAATAAATATGATATTTTACGAATTATAATCCAAACTCTGATAACCATTTCCGTCACCTTCAAAATCATTGAACGTTTGAAAATCTTTAGAGTCAAAATTATGTCGCATGACATAACATCTTGTCACATGACACAACATAACATTTTACTTAGCATTTTATTGAAATTGTTTAAAATATCAAAAATTAGCATCCCATAAAATTTAGGATGCCAATTTCATTTGTGAACCTAATGAAAATTAAATATTATTTTATTAATGTATTTATGTTATGCATGTTTTATAAAATTTAACATTTAGGGATGCCAATCATTAAAGTATTTTGCGAAGGAAGGGTGTAAAAAATAATGTAAAAGAACACTACAAGAAAAACGGGCTTTTCCCACCGTTTATTTCCTACCGACGCATTTCCTACCGACCAATTCCTACCGATTTTCGAGTCAAACGGCTATTTCCTACCGGACCACTAGTCGGTAGGAAATGCCGAAGTATTTCCTACCGAAGTTAGTAGGAAATGAGTCGAATGGGCCCCAAGTGACATGTGGCAGTGTTGTTTTACGTTTATCATTTCCTACCGCGCGAAATCGGTAGGAAATGTCCCTAGTATTCACCAGCAAATGTTTACTTGGCGGCTTCTGATTGGTTGACGGGTCGGTGGACATTTCCTACCGAAAACGGTGGACATTTCCTACCGATTTTCGGTAGGAAATGAGCTGTGACGAAAATTAAAATCTTATCTACATTTTTACTTTTGTTTGTAGTTGGTTGAGGAAAAAAGTTGTAGAAGAAGAAGAAGAAGAAGAAGAAGTTGTAAGTATACATTTTCAAGTTTTTAACTTGACTTGTTAAATTCAATGTTTATATATTTGAAATGTTGGATAATTCAAATATTATTTATGCTTGAAAAAAGTTGTAGAAGAAGAAGAAGAAGAAGAAGAAGAAGAAGTTGTAAGTATACATTTTCAAGTTTTTAACTTGACTTGTTAAATTCAATGTTTATATATTTGAAATGTTGGATAATAGAAATATTATTTATGCTTAAAATATTTGTGTATAAATGTTAAATACAAATTTATGCTTGAATGATTTGTGTATAAATGTTAAATACAAATACATTTTATGAATGTTAAATACAAATGTTTATGTGGAAATGTTAAATATTTATGGTGAATAGATTGTGTTAAAGAGAGAGTTTAAAGAAATGTAATGAAATGTGTGTTTATAACATTGTAGATGTCAACCGGAAGTAATCGTGAATGCTATCTTACAATCCTCCTGGAACAATTCCTACCGATGGGTGCAGAAGGAGACGGTAGGAAATAACTGTTTAGTTTCCACAATTTCCATGTCAGCAGCTGACGTGGCTGGTGACATGTGCGGGCCCGCCCACGTGTCATATGACATGGCATCTGACGTGTTGCCACGTCATCGTCCAAGTTGGCATGTGGGTCCATGCCATGTGGCACGCCACGTCATTTTGTGGGTCCCACGTTGACCAGGTCAGTATCATTTCCTACCAAAGTCATTTCCCACTTAAGCATTTCCTACCGGGGGGGGGACGGTAGGAAATGCCACATTTCCTACCGATTTTGGGCCATTTCCTACCGATTTGACGGTAGGAAAAGCCCGTTTTTCTTGTAGTGGAAAAAAATATTAAAAATAATATTTTTTATTATGTAATAAAATTGACATCCTTAAATCCTTAAGGGTGCCAATCATTGAAAATGTACACTTACCGTTCCCTGTTCAGATGACAAATAAAACCTGGAATGTTCACTTATCCAAATCCCTTTAAACTCAAACTCATGTTTTTGCCTTCCCAAATTTACACGGGGATTATTGTGTTACCTAAAAAAATCTATTAATTATCGCAATTTCAAAAGACGAAAGCGACAGCAGCAGCAGTAGCAGCAACACCAGCAATGGTGGATACTTGAAGCCCGGAAGAAGCACCAGAACCAGGTTCACCCGATGGAGACTCGCTAGAGCCTCCAGAGAAAGCCCCAGATGGAACTGGTCCGCCAACTGGTGCTGCATCATCATTTCCATCTGTAGTTCCAATATCGTCCGAGGGTGCCTCAGCCTGAGTAACAGACTTTGGAGGTGTAGCAGCAGATGCCATGCCAATAAGGGCAAAGCAGACAAGGGCAAGAACGATTATTTCACGAGGAGTCATGTTATAATTTTCCGAGCAATGTCAAGAACAAACTTTTTAGAATATTGCAGCAACAATTCTATTGATAAATGAAGAATCCAAAATGTATGCAAATGAATGTACAAAATAAATGAATGGTAGAATTACTAAAATTTGACTATGTTATGGGTTGTGTTCAAGCGTTAAGTTCGCTTAAATACTGTAGGCACATAGATCAGAAGCCATTAATTTTCTTTGGTTCTAATATAGTATATTAGATATCCTTAATTTAGTAAACACGAATATAGGCATATAGATATTCAAGATATTCGTTTAGATGCATCATTCTTATGTACATTTGTTGTATGTGTTGTTTAATTAGCTCGTAAACGAGTCGAGCCGATTATGTGCTGAACCCGACTAAGCCCCGGCATGAAATTCGAAAAATCGGCTCGGATCGAGCTCGAACCCGAACTTGTTTATAATTCCTAATAAAAAATTATTAAAATTTATTTTTATTATTTAAATAAAGAAAAATAGTAAAAAAAATTATATTTAAATGTTTTTAATTGTTGAGCTCGCGAGTAAAAGTAAACCCGGCTTGGCTCGTTGCCTCGCGAGTAGACTCGACTCATTCATTAAACGAGTCAGATTCGATCAGAGGTTTGAGCTCGTTTAACTTAATCGAATGGCTTGGCTCGACTCGGTTATTAGACTACTTGAACTCGTTTAGTGAATACCCGGCTTGGCTCGACCCGAATCACAGCCTATGAATTTATGAAGGTTTTACTGCGGTTGCACAAGCGGTCATATTTTCTGAAATCTATAAAAACATTTCGTTTTTCTGCTTGATTTTAGCAGTAGAACATATGGACATATAGCAAAGGAGGTTACTATTTTTTCTCTTCTTTTCCAGACTGAACGGTTAGTAACTGAAGTCTTCAAATTAACAAAAATTTACTACAGTAAAAAAACAACCTGTACTCTGATGGCCAGAACAGAACTGAACTGAAATGAAACAAATATAGAATATAACTAGTGCAGAAATCAAGACAAAACATGAAACATATGACCATATAGATATTGATGCTCAACAACATACAAATATTAGTACTCCTACAACCAGAATAATCATTGTCAAGCAGGAGCCTTAAAAGGCGGTGACCAACTTTGCAACCTCATTATTATTAGGGCCGTTTTTAAATTTTCAGGCCCTGTTCTTTGTACAAGATTAGACCCCTTAATTTTTTGAAATTTTACATAAATTAAATAGAAAAGATATTTTCCTAATACTTTAATTTACAATCAAATAACCAATGTTGAATTTGAATGTGTAAACCAACCTAAAAAGTTCATATAGGGGATATTTGGTTTCCATGATCGATAAATATAAGTACATTTATCTTATATATACATGGACATATTCGATTTGGGACTCTTAAAATTTTGAGTCCCTGAACAGTAGGGCTTTAATTTTTGCACACACTCGTAGACGGCTCATTGTGCCATATATGTTTCTACTTCGTTACATACAATCACCAACACAAGTCAGAGCTTCATGCGCAGATTGACGGTCTTGTTCAATAAATCTTTTTGCAGTTATACAGTTTCAGGATTTTTGTTTCCCCATGCAAATATAACAAGGCTGATTTAGTCACAAAACAAAAGGTTACCATCTTTGCACGCGGAGGATTGAAAAAAAAATTGAAATATACGAAAACTTTCCAAGCCAACATATTTGCAAAACATAGTAAGAGCAAATATTCATGGTTAATAACTTAACATCAGATCCATATATAATCCTGAAATTAAGTTTTGCATATTTTGAGTAACTTTTGCAATGAGCGACTCACTCGATACATTTGGACCCAACATAAGTGATGTATCTGATAATTAAACCATGCACATATTGTGAATTGCAATATTACTAGGCAGTCATAAAACCAAGCATATTCCGTAACACCATAATTAAGCACCGATTTGAAAAATAGCACAATAGGGAAACAATGCCATATACGTCATAACCTCGAAAGCAAGGATAATGCATTGAAGGTAGTAAATAACTCAATGGCTAACACTAACAGTAGATATTCAAAAGCAAAAATTCCGACAAAAACCCATAGTTTATAATGTATTTAAAAGCAAATATTCCGACAAGAACCCAGCGTTTATAATAGGGAAGTATAGCAGACTACATGCATCAACTTAAGTAAAATCTGGAAGAACCATTTCTAGATACAACAAAGTGATCTGATGATAGATACTAGTGAACGGAAATATCAGGCCTTATAGATCCCTCTTGAAGAAGAATACGATGTCATCGACGGTAGGTGCTCCTTTTCCCATAGTCAGCATCCCTCGAACGAGATCTGCGACGATCTACCTCCTATATCTTGAGGAAGCTTGACCTCGGACCCAATCATCCTTGTAATCCAAGTCACGATATTCTCGCCCATGTATGTGATAATCATCTCTTTCCTCCCTGTATCGGTGCCTCTCCTTGTCGTCGTACCTCTCCCTTTCATACCTCTCCCTGCCATGATCCCTCTCATCACAATGCCTCTTATTAGAGTTACTTGACCAGTCACGTTCAGATGCTGGCTCTTTCTCACGTGAGGCAACAGTTGACTCCGGAAATTTATCATGGCATGACAGTTCGTATCCATACGCAGAACCCCCTTCTTTACCACCATAACTCGACTCTCTTGGTCTTTTGCCGTGTTCCTCTGCTCCCCATTTACCTATGTTTGTATCATTCTGCATTCCTGAATGAGGTCTATCCATCCCAGCACTCCCCATCATCCCCCTTCCATTAGCAGACATTCCCTTGCCAAAAATAGAAGGATTGACATGAGGAGACACACGAGGAATTCCCATAGCATTAACATTCGGGAAAGGAGGCATCATCCTGGGAAAGTCAGGACCTCCAAAATCTCCATAACCGGATCTTCGACCCATATAGGTTGGATCAAATCCAGCTCCCCTCATACCCTGAGGATGCATGGAATTACTAGGAAGAACTGTGCCCTCCATATGCCCGCTTCCTCTAGTTCTACCTCTTCCCGAATCAGGATAATTTTCTCCGCCACCTCTCTCTGCATTATCATTCATAGGCCTCCTTCCCTTTGGCTCAGACTGAGATTGAGGTTGGACGCGGGATTTGTTCATATAAGAATCAGCCATCTGCCATATAGTATGTGGAGAAGCAAATTCTACTGTACAAGCTCTCCCATTGAAATTGTAACCATTCATTCCTTTTTTGCACGCAGCCGCAGCAGCTGAGTCATAAAACTCAACCCGACAACATCCCTTGGACTTACCGGTAGCTTTCTCATCGAAGAACTTAATCTCTTTAACCGTCCCATATTTAGATGAGACACTTTCAATTTCTACATCAGTAGTCCACCAATGTAGCTCTCCCACGAAGAGCATTATTGAACCACTCTCCCCACTTCGCCTACTTGGTTTATCATTGGCAATTTGGCGATTAACATTCACATTATCATTAGAAGGGTCAGGTGGCATCTGTGGAACAGCACACTGGACACTTGTGTTGGGATTAAGTAAAGGCACAGACTCATTTCCAACTTTACCCAACACATCAAGAGGGTCAATGTCAGTACTCACGGCACCATTAGCAGATAGACCTGGCGCCGCAGACTGCTGAAGATGAAGAAAACCCTTTTCAATATTGATGTCACCGTAAAGTTCCTCGTATTCATCATCTTCATCATCAATCACTTCATTCACGGCACCATAATTAGCTAATGGACCTGGTGACTGAAAACCCTCGCCAATATTGATATCTCCATAGAGATCATCATACTCATCATCTTCGCCTATCATTTCATCCTCTGCAAGTGCCGAAATTAATTCACCTCCATAATCTTGCATCTTTTGGGGTCCCCCAAATCCCTCCTCTTCACAGACTAATTTCTTTTCAGACATGGGGTCCATTTTTGCTGATTCAAGAAAAGTGAATGTAAGATACAATAAGTGAATTAAAACTATAACTAAATCATGTCCTTTAGGAGCTATATGACATAATTAAAGAGAATTCAAGCACATAGAAGGAACACCTAAAGTTGTGACAATTAAAACTACAACAAAACAAGCATTATGTAAGAACATATATATAGTTAAGTTGGATTCAAAAGAAGGAAACTTCATTGTGTTACATTTATGTTCCGACTATTCTCTTACCAATGATAGTCTCTCTCAAATGCCGCATTGTGAAAAACGTAACCTACTAAACATGTCAGAATGAAAATAACAAACTATCAAGAACTTATGAGTAGATAAATAGGGTTGTCTCTTACTAAATTGTATAAATTTTATTTTCTTAGTTTGAGTCGTTTACATAAGTTAGGGTTCAAATACTGAAATTCATATAACCCTTCTTTCAAATTCGCTACAAACTAGTTTCAATTGTTGTTAAATTTAGGTCACCCCTACTTATCTGAGTTGCAAATTACAGAAATAACATAAATAACCAAGGTATATACAACAATGAAACAAGAACGGAACATTTCAGTTTCAAAAACTGACCATCGAAATAAAGTAATTGTATTTCCAAGTAAAAGATACAATCTTTACATAAACAGCTCAAGTAAAGACACAACAGAAGCATGATCCAACAGATTATATGATACAGATATCGACATGGTGCATCAACAAGATGAAACAAAGATAGATCTACACACATCTTAAATTTACAGAAACCAAACAAGAACTTATCGAGATCGATCACGTAGTAAATTCATATCCACAGCTTATTCACCAAAAAAAAAAAATATCAAATCAATTTTTTAAGTAAAAAAAATACAATCATTACACAAGCAGCTCAAGTAAATTAAGCAACTACAAAAGCCTGATACAACACAAAATTATATCAAGAAAAGAAGAAAACCCACAAACACATACCAAAAAATTAACAAAAGCTCGAAGAAATTACCAAAATTGAGTGAAATGGTCCAAGATTTGTGTGCAACTTGTTTCTGACGATATATAGATCCACTGCTCATTCACCAAAAAAAGTATATCAGATTACATTTCTAAGTAAAAGGATAAAATCTTTACATAAGCAGCTCAAGTAAAGCAACAACAAAAGCCTGATACAACAAAATAAACGATATAGATATCGACATGGTGCATAAACAAGACGAAACAAAGATCATTACCCACATCATAAAATCACAAAAAGAAGATAACCCACAAGCACATATCACAAAAAAATAACAAAAGCTTCAAGAAATTACCAAAATTGAGTGAAATGGTCCAAGATTTGTGTGCAACTTGTCTGTGATTGATACACAGGGGAGAGAAATGATGGGGTTGTAGCTGTTTCTTTCTTTAGATATAGATATAGATGTATTTATGTATGTATATCTGGTTTGCTCTTGGATTGAACAAACTGCAAGGTGGTGCAAGGGTGGCGAGAGGGTTTGATGAATTTGCCTGAGGGTGATACTTGTATTTATACTAGTGAGCTAGCTAGGGTTTGGGTCATTTGGGCTTTTAGGGTTTTTTGGGTTTTACGGCTACTGGTCATTCTGTTGATATTTTAAAAATGAGCGGCCTGTTCATTTTTATTATAATTTTTATATTTAAAAATACAATTTTCTTGTTCAAAAATACAATTATATCTACTATTTGATTGGGGGTATTTCTGAAATTATTTAATAACTACATTCAATTGAGATTTTATGAGATATTTTTAGATTTTAATTATATATATATATCCAGCTGTATAATTTGGATATTAAATATTTCACTAAAATGTGATGATATTTGATTTGGATGTAACATATCTTCTAGAATCTAGATGTATTTGGTCATGATTTTAAAATATCAAGTAGAATATTATGATATCAAAAGATTCTTGGATTTTTATTGATTTGGTAAAATGATGAATTTTGATCATGAATTTGTTAATATCTTTAAAAATTTTGGATTTAGCTAAGCTTTATGAAAATATGAAGAATTTGTAGTTGAAATATTTCTAAATTTGTTAAAATCTGAATCGAATATATTTTGGAAAATGCCAATAAAATTATTAAAATCTCAACTTGCAGTTTTATCAGAACTCAAAATCCATCTGAAAATTGTTATTTGTTTAATCGAAATTCAAAATAGTTACTAAAGGGTTATAGTTTATTTCAGAAAGTTACTCAAGTTAACGCCTTAACGGTAATTGTTAAATTGGATGAAAGTTACTGGATCAAAGGACACAAATACAAACGATAACTCAAGTTAACTACGTAGTACCAACGTCATCAGTATTTCACATAGCAAAATATTTTAGTCCTGTAACTATTGTTAGTGAAAGTGATGCAGCGGTTGCAAAGAGTCGAGAATCAACAACGTGATCGATTAAATAATCCTAAAATAAATAAGGCAAGGTTTTTGAATCCACAATAACAAAAGTAAACATACTGGAAATTTATTGAATAAAATGATATCTCTACAAGCCCCATTGTCCAGTGTCTTTTATATACACAAACACTCCAAATTAATATTGTAATAACTACCTAAACACATCTGGAAGTTATTATACAAATTGGAAACTGAATTACAACCATAACCACTAATAACTGCTAAAACTTGACAATAACTACATAATATAACTTCCTGGATAAATACTTGTAACAATTTATAGACTGATTATTTATTCTTCTTCTTCCTGTCCTCCTTCTCCAAATAATCAGCAGCTACTTGTTCTGTTGGGGAATATGAGTAATTACTTGGATTTTTCTGAAGTCGTGTGAACACTTTCAGATTGAAGTTATTTGTGGTTCACCCAAATAATTCAATCGAATAAAGTCAGAAATTCTGCAAGAAGAGAGAATGTGTTTTGCTGTGAATTTCAAATGAACTTGTGCAGAAAATGATCAATGCCACACCTATATATAGATGTCAACAAATGTGTCTTTTGCCAATAGACACATCTCAAGATGTGTCTTTTGCCAAAAGACACATCCCATTTCCAACAGTCATGTCCAATGCTAATAGACACATCTCAAGATGTGTCTTTTCCCAATAGACACATCTCATTCTAGCAGATGTGTTTGATGCCAATAGACATGTCTCATAAGCAATAATTCTGAAATCATAACGAACTCGAACAGAGCATGCACTCCGCATTCTCCCGACTTGTTCGATGTAACATTACGATTACATTGATCAACTAGCCAATCCAATTACACTAAAGTATCCAACAATCCTCCCCCATTTTAGCGTAATCCATGATTAACTAAACAAAATCACAACAAACAACAAACTTATGCATAAATGAAATATCGTGACGATTGAATTTCACATTAGTATATTACACATTCCAAATATTCGAATACCAAGGTGTCACTATGGATTGAACCTTGGTTATTCATAGTGAATACATGAAGATAATATACACATAAATTTACATTCTCAAATGTTCTTACTCGACAATATGTTTTACTAGCCTAGTGTCCTAATCCTTCTTAAGCATATCAAAGGCAAGTCCAAGCTTCTTGAAGCGGCTAAACTTCATGCTCAAATAGGTAGTTCTTTTATTCTCGCACCTGCATATGCAATATTTCAAAAGAACTATTAAGAAGATATTCAACCTCCTTAACTTGCAGGTATGAACACATACCTTGGGATGATGCTTTAATGTGTTCCAATCTCTAGATGTTAAGCTTTCCACATTGAATTCAGCACCTAATGTCATATTAGATGGGAATTGGGTATCTCAACATGAGAGGTTATTCGATGGACTTTAATCCCATCCCCACAGCCGACTTGTGCACAAGATCTCTACTCAATCCTTTAGTTAGATGATCGGCTAAATTATGTTGAGTTCTTATAAACTCCACTGATATAACACCATGCGTGATAAACTCACGAATCATGCTATGTCTAACACCTAAGTGTCTAGACTTGCCTTTGAACACTTGTCTATAAGCATTAAACAAGGCAGACTCACTATCACATCTGATAGATATGGGTGATATCGGTTTAGGCCACAATGGAATCTCATAAATTAGATTTCTTAACCATTCAGCTTCTTTACCAGCCGCTGATAATGCCACAAATTCAGATTCCATCGTTGAATCAGTAATGCAACTCTGTTTCTTTGATGCCCAAGAGATAGCACCTCCCCCAAGTAGGAATACCCATCCACTTGTGGAAGAATGATCTTCCTTATTGGAAATCCAACTTGCATCTGAATGACCTTCAATAACCGAAGGAAATCCAGTATATGTCAAACCATAATCCATGGTTCCTTTCAAGTACTTGAACACTCGGCTTAAGTCTTGCCAATGATGTGAACTTGGTTTGCTAGTATACCTACTAAGCTTTCCAACAGCATAGGCAATATCTGGCCTAGTGCTTATCATGGCATACATGAGATTACCAATAGCCCTTGAATATTCAAGTTGTGATACTGCAACACCTGTATTAGGTAGGAGTTTAATACTAGGATCAAGAGGAGTGCTAACAGGAGAACAATCCTTAAAGTTAAATCTTTTCAGAATCTTCTCAATATAATGAGATTGAGAAATTGAAATGCCATTGTTCTCACGCTTGATTCTTATACCAAGAATCACCTCAGCCTGTCATCCACATATAAACAAATTATAACTCCTTTACCAGAAGCATCAAATTTGCTGTATACACACTTGTCTGCTTGGTTAAGAAAATAACCGTTAGACAAGACTACAAAATCAAATTTATCATGCCAATCCTTCGATGCTTGTTTCAGACCATAAATTGATTTCTTCAATTTATAAACCTTGTTTTCACAACCAGGCATAACAAACCCTTCGGGTTGTTTCATATAAATCTCTTCATCTAATTCACCATTCAAGAATGCAGTTTTCACATCCATTTGGTGAATGACAAGGTTCTGTATAGCAGCAAGTGCTATTAACAACCTAATAGTAGAGGTTCTAGCAACATGAGCATAAGTATCAAAATAATCAATCCCTTCTTTTTGTCAAAAACCTTGGATTACCAATCTAGCTTTAAACTTATCTATGGTACCGTCCACCTTCATTTTCCTTTTGAAGATCCATCTGTTTCCCAATGCCTTACAACCAGGGGGCAGATCACTCAATTCCCAAGTATTATTATTCATGATAGAATCCATTTCATCTTGGATAGCTTCTTTCCAGAATGCAACATCCCTAGATTTCATAGCTTCGCTAAATGTATTTGGATCCTCCTCAATAACAAAACAATATTGGTATTGATATTCAATTTCATCTCTAGAGCCTTCTACTAGATAAAGATGAAAATCATCTCCAAAAGACTTTGCTTTTCTAGCTCTAGTGCTTCTCCTTGGTTCAGACGGTCCATTCACATCTTCAGTAGAAACTGAGTTCCTACTAGAAGAATTCTGAAGCATGTCCCTTGGTCTAGGTATAGATGTAAATCTGTTTTCATCAAATATAGCATCCCTTGACTCGATAATCGAGTTCACAGATACATAGTCATTAGATTCTAACACATAGAATCTATATGCTATGGAATGCTCAGCATAACCAACAAATATGCAATCTATACCTCGTTCACCCAAGTTTCTTCTTTTGGGTTCAGTGAGTCTTACAACTGCTCTACATCCCCAAACTCTCAGAAAACTCAATTTTGGTGACTCTTTATACCAAAGTTCATAAGGGGTAATCTTATTCCTCTTGCTAGGAATTCGATTCAATAAATAACAGGCTGTTAACATAGCCTCACCTTAAAAACCCTCACTCAATCCCGAGTAGGATAACAAGGAATTAACCATTTCTTTCAAAGTCCTATTCTTTCTCTCTGCCACACCATTTTGTTGTGGTGTATAAGGAGCCGTGGTTTGATGTATTATACCAGTAGATTGAAAATAAACCGGATCATAATACTCACCTCCTCTATCAGTACGTAGATTTTTAATCATGGTACTCTGATGTAGCTCTACTTCTTCTTTATAAATTTTAAAGAAGTCAAGAGCTTCATCCTTAGCATGCAATAAATATACATAGCAATATCTAGTAGCATCATCAATAAAAGTAACTACATACTTTTTATTTCCTAATGATGGTGTAGAATGGAAATCACACAAATCACTATGAATTAGTTCTAAAACATCAGACACCCTATTAACCTCTTTAAATGACATTCTGGTTATCTTCGTTAACATGCATGTTTTGCATTTTTCATTATCTAAATCAATGACAGGTATGATACTCATTTTTGACATATCCTTTATTCTTTTGTAATGTACATGTCCTAGTCTAGCATGCCATAATTCAGATTTATTCAAATCATTGCTAGTACTAGTAGAAGCCATGCAAGCAGATTCATCAATAAATGGAGTATTTACATTCAACATAAACATACCATTACACAAATAGCCAAGCCAACTAAAGAGCCATGTTTTGACAATATATATTTGTCACTTTCATAAACTTGTTTATATCCACAATTGTTCAATACAACACCAGACAAGAGATTCTTCCGAATCCCAGGAACATACAACACTTTATTTAACAATATACATTTGCCAGAAGTAAAAACTATCTTGACATTTCCTAGTCCTTTGATCGGTTCAGTTGCAATATTTCCCATCTTTAAGATAGATCCATCTTCGATTGGTTGAAAGTCTATGAACCAACGAAGATCTTTGCATACGTGACTCGTTGCTCCTGAATCAATCCACCAAGCAACATTATCATCCTGCACATAAAATGCCTCAGATATTAGTGATACATAATTCTGACCAGAATTATAATTCTGTATTAAAATCTGACCTTGTTGCTTTTCTGGATCCTTGGATCCACTTGGACCAGCAATCTGCTTTTCTTGCTTGCCTTTACCAACCCGACAATCCTTCTTGAAATGTCCAGGTTTGCCACACTTCTAACATGCCATCTTAGGCCTTTTATTGGAAGAATTGTTGTTGTTTCCTTTAAACTTTCGTTTATCACCCTTGCCATTCTTAGAATTCTTGGAAGATCCACCATCTTCAACCATATTCACAGAAGAGTTACCAACTTGGTTCTTTCCCTTAGGATTATTCTCAATTTCTTGAGTCCTCAAAGCCTCTTCAATTCTGAAGTGACTTCCAAGTTGAACCAGAGTAATATCATCTTTATTATGTTTCAAGGAGTGTTTAAAATCCTTCCATGATGGTGGTAGTTTGTCTATAACACCAAAAACTGAGATAGATTCATCCATCTTCAGATTGTGTTGGGCAAACTACCCCAGAATCCTTAATAATTCATTGTATTGTTCCATCACTGGTCTAGAATCGACCATTTTATAATTCATAAAATTACTAACCAGAAACTTCTTACTAGAAGCATCTTCTGCCATGTACTTGGATTCAAGAGAATCCCACAATTCTTTCGCTGACTCAACATTTTGGTATATATCGAAAATGGAATCAGACATACCGTTTAAGATGTGGCCGCGACAGATGTAGTCATCGTTTTCCCACTTGCACCGCTTCCTAGTCTGTTCAGCGGTTTCATTTTCGATCACTTCTGGAATGGGGGTACTCAGAACATACACAACTTTCAGCGTGGTCAACAGAAAATGCATCTTTTTCTGCCATCTTCTAAAATCCTGGCCCTCAAACTTGTCCAGTTTTGAAAACTTGCTTGTCATGTCTTTTGCAGATTCTGCGTTCGCCATCTTCAGAAACAAATGACTTCAATCTTTGTTGGGGAATATGAGTAATTACTTGGATTTTTCTGAAGTCGTGTGAACACTTTCAGATTGAAGTTATTTGTGGTTCACCCAAATAATTCAATCGGATAAAGTCAGAAATTCTGCAAGAAGAGAGAATGTGTTTTGCTGTGAATTTCAAATGAACCTGTGCAGAAAATGATCAATGCCACACCTATATATAGATGTCAACAGACGTGTCTTTTGCCAATAGACACATCTCAAGATGTGTCTTTTGCCAAAAGACACATCCCATTTTTAACAGTCATGTCCAATGCTAATAGACACATCTCAAGATGTGTCTTTTCCCAATAGACACATCTCATTCTAGCAGATGTGTTTGATGCCAATAGACATGTCTCATAAGCAATAATTCTGAAATCATAACGAACTCGAACAGAGCATGCACTCCACATTCTCCCGACTTGTTCGATGTAACATTAAGATTACATTAATCAACTAGCCAATCCAATTACACTAAATTATCCAACATGTTCTACATCAGTCCCTCCAGCTTTAAAAAAACTCACCCTCGAGTTGAATGGAGAATTGACTTATCAACTTCGCCATGGTAAGCAAAAATATCTTTGACATTGAAGCTCTTGGAGATAGCAAGATTATCTGGTAAATCAACAACATAGGCATTGTCATTAATTTTTCGAAGAACGCGAACTGGACCAATTTTTTTGGCTCTGAGTTTATTGTAACTTCCAACTGGAACCCGCTCTTTTCGTACATGAACCATGACTAGGTCCCCCTCCTCAAACACTTTGTACTTGCGATGCTTATTAGCTGAGTCTCTGTACTTCTCTTTCGCTTTTTCTAGATGTGTCCTGACCTCCGCATGAAGCTGATGAATTTTATCCACCATGTGGTCTGCTGCAATGCTCATACCAGATTTCTTTGGTAAAGGAACAAGGTCAACTACATGTTATGGTACAGTCGTGTACACAATCTGAAATGGTGATTTCGTGGTAGACCGGTTGATTGAGTTGTTGTAAGCAAATTCAGCTTGTGCAAGTGCTAGATCCCACTGTTTTGGCTTGTCACGAACTATGCATCTTAAAAGATTACCTAGAGTGCGATTTACTACCTCGGTTTGTCCGTCGGTTTGAGGGTGACAAGTAGTGCTGTATTTTAATGTTGAATCAAATCTACTCCACAAGGTCTTCCAGAATGGCTCAAGAATTTAGTATCTCGATCAAAGGTTATAGACTTTGGAATGCCATGGAGACGCACAATTTCTCGAAAGAATAGATGAGCAATTTTTGAAGCATCTGCAGTTTTCTTACAAAGAACAAAATGGACCATCTTAGAGAATCTATCAACGACGACAAAAATAGAATCCATGCCTCGTTGAGTCCTTGGAAGGCCCAACACAAAATCCATGGAAATGTCAACCCAAGGTAAGTTTGGCACTGGTAATGGGGTGTAAAGACCGGAATTGTCAGAGTGACCTTTTGCTGTTTGACAAGTATAACATCTTTGCACATGACGCTCCATATCTCATTTTAGTTGTGGGCAAAAATTCCTTTCTTCTGCCATAGCAATGCTTTTATCTCTTCCAAGATGTCCACCTAATCCACCTCCATGAATTTCACGTAAAATATGATCCCTCAGTGAGCTACGAGGAATGCACAATCTATTGCCTTTAAAAATAAACCCATCTTGAAGATTAAAATCAGCATCATGCCCTCCTTTAACAGACTTGCACCAAGTAGCACCAAAATCTTCGTCATCAGCATATAAATCCTTAAGGTACTTACATCCCACCACTTCACTGTGCATAGTGACAAGCATACAAGCACGATGACTTAATGCATCTGCTACTTTGTTTTGTTTACCAGATTTATGTTTAATCACAAATGTGAATTTCTGAATATCACGAATCCACCTCAAATGCATTCGATTTGAAGTGGTTGTTCTGTTGATGGTCTTTAAAGCTTGGTGATCTGTGTAAATGACAAATTCTCTCAGGATAAGATAATGAGTCCAATGTCGTAAAGCTTGTACCAAAGCATATAGTTCAAGTTCATAAGTCGTCCACTTCTTTCTTGCTTCACTTAGCTTCTCACTATAATACGCAATAGGCTTTCCTTCTTGTGACAACACTGCTCCTATTCCCATGAGAGATGCATCACAATCAAGTTCAAATAACTTGTCAAAACTAGGTAATGCAAGTACTGGCGCATCTGTTAATCTCTCTTTTAATAGGGCAAAACTTTTTTCAGCTTCATCAGTCCATTCAAAGACTTTCCCTTTCATGCATTCTGTTAATGGGGTTGCAATAGAAATGAAATTTTTCACAAATCGATGATAAAATGATGCTAAACCATGGAAACTCCTGACATCAGCTATAGATTTTTGGAGTAGGCCAGTCCCTAATTGCTTTGACTTTCTCTTCATCAACATGTATTCCTTCGGCAAAAACCACATACCCCAAGAATACTAATTTATTCGTTAGGAAGCTGCACTTCTTAATGTTGACATAAAGTGAGTTTTCTTTAAGAACATTAAAAAATTCCCATAAGTGATATAAATGGTCTTCATCATTCTGACTATAAATCAGTATATCATCGAAATAGACAACAACAAACTTTCCAATGAATGGCTTGAGTACCTGATGCATTAGTCTCATAAAAGTGCTTGGTGCATTTGAAAGACCAAACGGCATTACGTACCGCTCTTCAAGTCAATTTTAGAGAACACTTTCGATCCTTCCAACATATCAAGCATGTCATCCAAACGAGGTATTGGAAAACGATAACGAACAGTAATCTTGTTAATTGCACAACTGTCAATACACATTCGCCAACTCCCATCTTTCTTTGGAGTAAGTAATGCGGGGACTGCACATGGACCCATACTTGGCTTTATAAAACCCTTCTTAAGCAAATCATCAACTTGTTCTTGTAAGATGGCGTGTTCTTTGGGACTCATTCTGTAGTGGGGTAAATTTGGCAAACTTGCACCAGGCTCCAAATCTATATGGTGCTGAATATCTCTCATAGGTGGTAGGGAATCTGGTAACTCATCTGGAACCAAGGAAGCAAACTCATCTAGTATTGGCTGTACATTTGAAGGATATTTTGTTAAACCTGGGGTCTCTCCTTCAATCACCAATGCATAAAGTTTTCCTGTTTCTTGTGCCTCCTTTAAAATGTTACTTGAAACAAGGAAGTTCTGTTTTACCACTGGTGAAGTCTTTTGACGTCTTTCTCCTTTGTTGGGACCCAAAATAATTTTAACGCCATCCCTAAAAAAAGTGTATGTATTTTCTTTACCCTTGTGAACAGCATCAACATCGTACTGCTAAGGACGTCCAAGTAACATATGACAAGCATTCATATCAACCACGTCGCAATATACAACATCCTTGTAATATTTTCCAATTGAAAAGGAAACTTAACACCTTTCAGTTACCTTGACTTCTCCAACATCTCTGATCCATCCAAGAGAGTAGGGGTTAAGATGTTTTTCTGTAGGAAGATTCAATTTCTTCACCATCAAACTTGAAACTATGTTATCACTACTTCGGTTTTCAATGATTAAATCACATACACGATCGTTCACGGTGCACTTGGTTGTGAAGATATTGTGTCTCTGATTATGCAATTCATGTTGAGGAGTGTAAAGCAACTTTCTCAATACCAGTGAAATTCCTTCATCTTCATAAGTTATTTCATCTCCATCTTCGTCAAATTCACTTGGAAAATCATTACTGTCATCCTCATGTGTAGTCAAACCAACTCGAGCTCTTCTTGGGCACTAATTGGATTTATGACCTGATTCCCCACAACGGTAGCATTTATCAACTCCAGATGGTGCATATGGATTTACATTGGCTGATTTTGATGTTTCAACTTCTTTTGTATTCTTAGGATGATAAGGCTTGGCTGGTTGATGGTTAACAGGATGTAGGTTTTGTGTTGTGGCCTTTTCTTTTGAAAAAGATGTGAGTGTGGGTTCAGATTCTTCGAGTGGTGTAGGAATAGAGTTTCGTTTGTAAGGTATATTACGTGCACTAGGTCGTTCTAACTGAGCTTCAATTCGCATGGCCAGTTGTAAAGCATCACTAAGAGTATGTACCGCAATCAGTGAAACTGTGTCTTGAATGACTAACTTTAAGCCATTAATAAATCTTGCAACTTATTGCGATTCTGTTTCGACAAGATCATTTCGAGCTGATAATCGGAAGAATTCAGTAGCATATTGGGTCACACTCCCATGGGTTTGGCGACAATTCTGATATTGTTGAAACAAGACTTGGTCATAATCTGGTGGCAAGAACCTACTGCCCAACAGTCTTTTCTTTTTTACCCAAGAACGAATAGGAGGTTTACCTTGTCTAGTTCTCGAAACTTATAATTGCTCCCACCATGCAGATGCTCCACCTTGCAATTTGTAAGCAACCAATTTCACTTGTTTATCAACTGGAATTTCCATGTAATCGAAGAACCGTTCAACCTCATTAAGCCAATCAAGAAAATCCTCAATGTGTAGTTGACCGTTAAACTGTGGAAGATCAACTTTCATCTTAAATTCTTCGTGATTATCTTCATGACGCCCATCATTACGCCTCTCTCTATTCTGTCTAACACCATGATTTCCTCTCTGTAATACCAAATTCTCAAGTTCTTCATCACTTGAATCTTCATTGAAATACTGTTGTCTTTGTGTCGTTCGAGCATTTGGTCCTTGCTGTCTATGTACATCACGAAGAGAAGGTTCTTGATCCCGTGTCCGATTTTGAACCATTGTCTCCGTTAAACGAGTCACGGCGGTCACTAACGACTCTACAGACTTCATCATTTCTGCTTGAGTGTTAGCTATTTGCCTCAACATCGTAGGACTCTCCTGATTATCATCAGTCGAGGGATTGCTATTGTTTCCACCACTTGGATCCATGAAACCAAGAACAAAACCTTGGCTTTGATACCAAATGACGCAGCGGTTGCAAAGAGTCGAGAATAAACAACGTGATCGACTAAATAACCCTAAAATAAATAAGGCAAGGTTCTTGAATCCACAAGAACAGAAGTAAACATACTGGAATTTTATTGAATAAACTGATATCTCTACAAGCCCCAGTGTCTAGTGTCTTTTATATACACAGACACTCCAAATTAATATTGTAATAACTACCTAAACACATCTGGAAGTTATTATACAAATTGGAAACTGAATTACAACCATAACCACTAATAACTGCTAACAACTGACTATTACTTGACAATAACTACATAATATAACTTCCTGGATAAATACTTGTAACAATTTATAGACTGATTATTTATTCTTCTTCTTCCTGTCCTCCTTCTCCAAATAATCAGCAACTACTTGTTCTACATCAGAAAGTGATGAGGATTAATGTCACTTAACAAAAGAATTTCACTCTCATTTTTTAAACCACATATAATTACAAACAAAATGCGTGTATCTACAGAATGTGCTAGCACACTGTTCCGTCAAATTACTCAGCAGCACTTGATAACCCTTAATTGTATGGCACAATATCTCATGTCTCTCGTCATGTACACATGGTTAGAATTTATCTTTTTTGCTAAATTCAAAATGTAGAAAGGACGATATATAAAGAGTTCTGATGTTATGTATTTGTTACAAGGTAAATCATGGCTATATATTAATCACAATGTTCAGATACAATTTTATACATTTTCTGAGATACTATTGCTAACATGATTATTGATTTTAAAGACATGAAATATTTTATGCAAAGATAACTATGAAGAAGAGATTCAAACAGAGAGAATGCAACCAAGAGCAATACTGCAAACACTGTGGTTTGTTCATTCTGAGGACCACCCCTCTAACCACTTGTCTTTATAATCAGTTATAACGCAGCAGCTTAACAAAATAAACACGAAAATACTAAAGTGCCCTCAAGGCCTATGCATAACTGAAGTAGGACACACACTACGTCCAGTCAGCACCAGATCAAACTAGAGACAAACCTAGACACTAGCCAACATGCAGAGTGCATTATGACCAGCCTTATTCTAGCAAAGTAAATACTAAATGTAAATGGCTTGCTGCATTGCATGGACTTCTTCATTACTCCCCCTCAAGTGGAGCGGAGGGACTTCCCGAGGCTCCAATCTCGCGAATAAGTGCGTTATGTTGTTTCACCGAGAGAGGCTTTGTGAGAACATCTGCTAGTTGAGAGTAGGATGGAACATGAGTAGTTGTAATGGCATCTTCAAGTATCTTGTCACGTATGAAATGGCAGTCAATCTCGATGTGTTTCGTGCGTTCAAGGAGCACGGGATTGGCTGCTATGGAGAGTGTTGCTTGGTTATCACTTTTGATAATAGTTGGTGGAAGATCCAACAATCCCATATCCTTCAACAGTGATGACAACCAGGTTACTTCGCAACATGTGAGCGCCATTGCGCGATATTCCGCTTCGGCTGTAGAGCGTGCTACCACTGATTGCTTTTTAGTTTTCCACGAGATTGGCGAGGAACCCAGGAGAACGCAGTACCCAGTAGTCGACTTCCTTGTTGTTGGGCAGCTCGCCCAGTCACTGTCGCAGTATGCAGTGAGCTGGGCAGCTGATGAAGATGCCAATAAGACTCCTTGATCAGGGTTGTTGAGTAAGTAACGTAAAACACGCTTGGCTGCTTGCATGTGAATTGTTGTAGGTCGTTGCATATACTGTGCCAGGTTATGCACAGGAAACGAATGATCTAGCCTCGTATTGTTAAATATATGAGCTTTTCGAGTAACCGTTGATAAGGAACCGGGTCTTGAAGCAAATCACCTTTATCTGGAGTCAGGGTCACATGTGAATCCATTGGTAACTTCATTGGAGTTGTAGTTGACATTCCAAACTCTTTGATTAAATCCATGGCATACTTTTTCTGGGACACAAAGAATCCTGCACTGCTCCTGTCTATTTTTAGACCCAAGAAATAATTCACTGGACCTAGATCCTTCATGCTAAGGTGCCCAGCTAGTTCTGACTTTAGATCACTTATAGAGTTATGATCGTTTCCAGAAATGAGGATATCATCTACATAGATTAACACAAGCGTAATGGAGTCATTTGTTACCTTCGAGTACAAACTGTAATCTGCCTTTGAGTGTCGAAACCCAATGGCCACGAGAGTGACTGACAGCTTGTGGTGCCACTGTCGTGAAGCTTGACGCAACCCATAGATGGCTTTCTTTAGTCTGCAAACTAGATGCTTCACCACAGCCTTTTCCGACACCAATCCAGCAGTTGGAATTCGACATCCAACCCCATCATATCCCTGTGGCATCACCATGTAAACAATTTCATCTAATTCTCCGTTTAGGAAAGCATTAGACACATCCAACTGGTGTACGTGCCAGTCCTTCATAGCCGCCACAGCCAACAGTGCTCTCACGGTTGCCATCTTAGCTACCGGTGCGAAGGTTTCCACGTAATCAATTCCATACTTATGTTTATAACCGAGGATCACCAACCGTGCTTTGTATTTATCGACTGTAACGTCTGCCTTAAACTTCGTTTTGAATATCCATCGACACCAAATTGCTTTCCTGTTTGGAGGTAGGGTTGTTACTTCCCATGTCTAGTTTTTCTCTAGTGCTTCGAGCTCCGAGTTGATTGCATCAACCCAGTGTGGGTATTTGATGGCCTGATGAAACGTTACAGGGTCTGCTTGAGGTAATATGGCAGCCAAGAAGCAACTAAAACCAGGATGCACTTCTTGTGTAGCAATCGTTGCCACTGTCATTGCAGAGCTTGAGTTTGCAGACTTGGAGTGTGGCGTTACAAATTCACTCATCCACGCTGGTTGTTTAGATGCTCTACCCGACCTCCTGGGCATTAACTGGTCCACTTCCACACTGTCATTTGAGTTAGTCACATCATCATCCAATGCATCCTCCGTCTCATCATGACTTGTGTGTTCCAACTCTGTAGTTGTGGCACTTTCTGTGTGAACACTCCGTGACACATTCAGTTCACGAACTCCCTCAACTGTGACTTCATCATATTTGCCCTCGTCACACAGTTGTAAAGATGTCGGTAATGGCTTCATGTATTGTTTGTCTGCGTTGGTGTTGAGTGGGAACACGTGTTCATGGAACACTACATGACGGGACACAAAGGCTTGCATATTGGATAAAATAAGAATCCTGTACCCTTTTGTGTTGTTTGGGTATCCAATGAATGCACCAGCTATGCCTCTGGGAGCGAATTTTTCACCCCCATGATTCGAGTTGTAAGCAAAAACCAAACATCCAAAGGTTTTAAGCTCTCCATAATCAACTGGTTTGTTGAACATTCTTTCATATGAAGTTTTGAAGCCCAGTGCTGCATTTGGTAAGTGATTCATGATGTAAACCGCCGTCAAAACGCAGTCACCCCAGAACGATAGTGATAGTCCAGCTTGAAAACGCAGAGCTCGTGCCACTTCCAAGACTTGCCTGTGCTTCATTTCCACCCTAGCGTTTTGCTGGTGTGTGTAGGGGCATGAGGTTTGATGCACAATGCCTTTTTTGCCAAAGTGTTTGACACATTCTTTATCAGCAAACTCCAACGCGTTATCAGAACGAATGACTTTGATCACTCCTTCAAACTGATTATGCACATATTCTTCAAACGTAATCAAGGTCTCCAAATAATCAGATTTTCTTTGTAAAAGATACACCCAGGTCATTCTACTGTGATCATCCATAATTATGAGGAAGAATTTGTATTTCCCTCTAGTGGCCATCTTATATGGGCCCCAAATGTCTGTGTGAATTAACTCGAATGGTGCAGACGCATGTGAATTGCTAATAGGAAAACTCAGTCTAGTCATTTTCGACAATGGACAAGTAACACATACCTGCTCTCCCTTTTGTGATAGGAAAGGCTTGACACAGGCTATGTGCTCCATCTTTGACAATGAGGCATGTCCCAAACGTTGGTGCCAAACAGTAAATTGGTTGACTTTTCCTTCCTTTTTGCCTTGAACATCATCCTTTTTCACTGCTTTTCCTTTCTGTCCTGTCATTGCTGTTCCAATATTCACCAGTTTCTCAAATTTGAGATAGTAAAGTCCTTGTCGAAGCTCACCTTTTCCTATTGCTTTCTTGGACTTCGAGTCAATGATTACACAGTTATTGGGATGAAACATCACATCACAACCACTATCTTGTGCCAACTTGTGTATGGATAACAAGTTGTGATTAAATTGGGGCACGTACAACACATTGATCAATTTCAATCCATTGGGCAACACTGCATCTCCAACATGAGTGATGTTCACTGTGTCTCCTGTTGGTAAATTGATGGTAAACATAGCTGGAGCAGGTTTGACATTCACCAAATTTTTTAGGGACGACGTCATATGATCCGACGCACCCGAATCTATGATCCACTCCAATGCCATTTTCTCGCTCTTGCTGCTGCACACCATGCCTGAGAATCCGTAATCAATTTCTTCATCCGTTTCCGAATCCTTCTGTGGCATCAAGTTGTTTTGTGGAATTAACTTTAATATTTGATCCAATTGTTGTGCTGTCAACGTAACTCCTCGCTGATCTGCAGTGCTCCCTTGTGCATTATTTGCCATTTTTGGGTAATTGTTCTTGTTGCCAGACCACTTTCCTGGTGCACCTTTTTGAACCCCTGGTTTATACTTGTAATGTCCCTTTGGATATCCTGTGATTTCCCAACATTTATTTTTCGTATGTCCCTTTCTTCCACAGTGACTGCAGTGTAGATTTCTCTCAACATTTCCCTTACTGTACATTGCCATCACATCAGATTCTCCCTGACCAGAGTGTGTCAAGATTTCTTTTTGTGTTTCCTCCTGTTGCACAGATGCACATGCCTCTTCCACCGAAGGTAAAGGACACATCATTAATAGTTGACTTCTTTGTGCACCATACACATCATCCAGCCCATTTAAAAACTGAAACAACTTTGCCTCTTCTTTCAAGCTTTCCATTGCCTTTAGCTGCTTAGTGACTTCAGGTGTGACGTTGCTAACAGTTGGGAGGACATTCATAGACTCTAGTTCTTCCCATAAACCACTTAAACACGTAAAATACTCATTAATCTTCATTCCATTTTGTGTCAAACTGAACAAGTCTTTATTTAACTTATACTTTCTAGATCCGTTTGTCAACAAGAATCTTTTTTCAAGTTGCTTCCATATGTCATAAGCAGTATTAATGAACAACACAGAGGGTTTTATACTATCAGAAACATTATTATGAAGCCAGGATATTACCATGTTGTTGCAGGTGTCCCATTGTGCTGCCTCCGTTGTATCTGTGACGCTCCTTATGACAGATCCATCAATGAACCCCAACTTTCTTTTTTCTGACAACTGAATCTCGAAAGATCTCTTCCACGTTCTATAATCCCCAGCCCCTTGTAACTTTGGTACACTAATCGAAGTAGGTCCATCCGAAGGGTGCAGAAACAAGGGATTTTGTAGATCCGAAAACGACATTTTACCAGTAGCCATTGCAATCTCCAAAGAGTGTATACTTTTTGACAACGACAACACACTCTCAAGAAACAAGGAAATGTGTAGACCACTGTGTGACAAGACTGTAAAACTTTACTTTTAAGACTTCTCTCCAATGTAGCTATCTATGCAAGCTCTGATACCATAAAGACATGAAATATTTTATGCAAAGATAACTATGAAGAAGAGATTCAAACAGAGAGAATGCAACCAAGAGCAATACTGCAAACACTGTGGTTTGTTCATTCTGAGGACCACCCCTCTAACCACTTGTCCTTATAATCAGTTACAACGTAGCAGCTTAACAAAATAAACACGAAAATACTAAAGTGCCCTCAAGGCCTATGCATAACTGAAGTAGGACACACACTACGTCCAGTCAGCACCAGATCAAACTAGAGACAAACCTAGACACTAGCCAACATGCAGAGTGCATTATGACCAGCCTTATTCTAGCAAAGTAAATACTAAATGTAAATGGCTTGCTGCATTGCATGGACTTCTTCATTAGATTTTCCTCCCATTATATAGCTGTAAAAATCTCTGAATCATTCTCGTCAATGATTTTCCTTCTTTCTATCTATATGCTTAACACGCCCCCACAAGATTGAGGTTTCATCAGAGACTTCGATCTTGAAGTGAAGAAAATTGAATTATTGGCGTGGTAATGCCTTTGTAAACATGTCTACAAGTTGATCTTTTGTGGAGATATGGAGAACTTTAAGACTACCATTTGCAACATACTCTTTTAAGAAATGTTGGTCCAGTGAAATGTGCTTCATACACGAATGAAATACTGGATTTGCACAAAGATAAGTAGCACATGTGTTGTCGTGGAATAGTATTGGAGGATGAGGCAAATTAATTCTCATCTCGACGAGCAGGTTTTGTGTCCATAATATTTATGCAATTGTGTTGGCAATGGCTTTGTATTCAACTTCCGAAGAAGACCTGGATATAGATTTTAACGACTAGACTTCTAGGAGATGGCATTAGATACTATGTAAAGCATATAGCCTGTAGTAGAGCGACTGTGCATCATCATGATTGCCATCCCAATCAAAATCACTAAAAGTTTTCAATTGTAGGGGTGTACCTTTACGAAGGAAGAGACCATGAAAAATGGTGTTTTTCAAGTATCGAAGAATACGTTTTAATACTATTCAATGTAACTCAGTAGGAAAATGCATGAACTGAGATAGTCGGTTCATCGCAAATGATACATCTGGACGTGTAAAAGACAAGTACTGAAGCCCACCTACTAATTTTGTATAAGGTGTTGGATCTATAGGCATTGAACCATCTTTGAGCAATAATGGTGAAGGTGTAGTGACTTCTTTGGCTCCATCCATAGAAAATGTTTCAAGAAGATCAGTAATATATCTATTCTGAGATAGGAAGAGACCCGTGGATGTAGGTATTACTTCAACACCTAAAAAGTGATTTAGAGTCCCTAAATCTTTTAATGAGAATCTGCAACCAAGCTCAAGCACAAAAAATTCAAGAAACTTCTCGTTGTTTCCAGTAAGTACTATGTCATCGACATAGACCAAAAAGTATAGACATATGTCATTTTTATTATAGATGAACATGGAGGAGTCCGCCACTGAATATACAAAATCTAAAGTGATGGAAATGTTCTTTAACTCTTGGTACCAAACTCAGGAAGCTTGTCTTAAATCGTAGAAACCTTTTCTTAATTTACATACATAATTAGGCATGGAAGGATGAATGAAACCGGGAGGCTGAGCCATGTAGACATCATTTGAGAGTGTACCTTGAAGAAAGGCGTTATTAACGTCTAGTTGGCAAAGTTTCCAACCAAAATTAAGAGCAAGGCCAAGAGCCAAACGGATAGTTGTAGGTTTCAAGGCAGGACTAAATGTTTCTGAATAATCTAATCATGGTTGTTGATGATAACATTTGGCTACAAGGCGAACTTTGTACCTTTCAATTGTATCATCTGGATTTCGTTTAATTCGAAAGACCCAATGACATCCTACTACACTGATTGCAGCTTCTCTGGTGGAACAAAATCCTAAGTACCATTACGCATAAGTGCATCAAACTCTTCTAACATTGCTGAACGCCATTTTTCGTCTTTTACAACTTCTGAAAAATTCTTTGGCTCAAGTTAGAGAGACAATGGATGCATAGTTGTATGATATACAAATGTTGGATTACAATACTTTAGATTTTGTCTCCTTTCACTGGTGAGATGGGTGTTGTGTGGCGATGTGAATGCAATAGGGGTAGAGTTTGTTGATGATGGTGATGTCGATGAGTTTGGTGGATGTATGGGTCTTGTTCTTAAAGTTGGTGAGGTGGATTTATTTGGATGATGAGTGTTGAGGACAAAGGTACCAAATTTTAAGTTGACTCAATGGTAGTAGATGGTGGAGTAATAGTGAGAGTAGAAGTGACATCTCGATTTGGATCTACTGAGGAGCTCTGCGTAACTTGCGAGGATGTTATTAGAGAATTTTACTTTGGAGAGAATTTTTTACAAATGATAGTTTATGGTTTTTATTGCAATCACAAGCGTTACAATGAAACCTCGTACTCGAGGAAGAATTAATTTTTAAGTTACATGTATGAAAGATAGAACAGATGACAGGAAGAGATGGGTGACCTAAACGTTGATGTCATTCTGTGAATTGAGTTTTTGTGGTGTGATTGACTCGAGGATTTATTGAGATAGGAATGAAGTAGACATGCATCATTAATGTTTTTCCCGGAAAGTAGTAGCGCCCTCGTGCGTAGATCCTTCAAAATGAAATGAAAGGCAAAAAATTCGAGTGAGATATTACTGGATTGACAAAATTTTAAAACAGATACTAAATTACTCTTGATGGAGGGTGCACACAATATGTTATCTAAACAAATGATTTGTTCTTATGAACAAGAGCACTCTTACCAATATGAGATATTTTCAAACCTTTACCATATTGACAAATTTTTAATGTCACATGTGACGTGATTCAAGGCACCAGAATCAAATAGCTTGTTGAGCAGTGGGTTGATTGAGAGAGGCTGTAATATTAGCCATAGGCCGAGAGTTATGAGTCTGAGAGGATGCGTTGATTTGCACATCATTATAGACTATCATATTCGATTTAGAATTTAGAACTTACGAGTTTTATGTTATATATACATGTATTAGGTTTTAGAGTGACTGGGAAATCTGAAATTCTTGATCACCATTCGTAATTTCTGAGTTTTAAGGTACGAATATCATCTTTATGCTTTTTACTTCGTTACGATTGTAAGGAATTGCCGTATTTGGTCTTTTACATGTGCCGAGTTCTTGTAAAATCTGTATAAAATTCAATTTTAGTCGTATGATGATGATTTTACTGTCCCTGGAAAGGTATTTGAATTATCTACAACTTTTGTTCTTTAACTTTTCTGAGATCCTACGCGTAAGTAGGTGTATTATGCGATTTTAGTGACCTGCCAGAGAATTTTCTGAACTGATACTCGTACTTTGAAAATTCGTATTAAATTGAAATTTTGTGCATATTTTATGAGTAATATATCTGCAGAAAGATATTTCCGCGTTCTACGTTTTTTGTTTACACTCCGCTGCTAAATTCTATGTTTCTATTGTCGTAAATAGTATAATACTAAATAAGTCAGGTGATGATTCTGTTTTGCTGTTCGCAAATATTTACTTTCAGAGTTCGTTCTTTGTCCATTTTTAATGAGCCTTACCATTCTGGAAAGGTCTTGGAATTTCCTACGATTTTCATGTTTTATACTTTTTGATTTGAATTTATCTTCATAGTGTAATTTCCCATTTTTCAGAACTGATCAGGTGGTGATTTCGCTATCCTTTGTCTATTTTGTAATATAATTGGGTTTGTGATATTTGAGAATTATGTTTTGGTTATATTTTGATATAAATGTGATTTGGGAGATTGTAAGATATCCGTCACGAGTGGATAATCTCGTGCTTGGCACCTCCTATACGGTGTATTTAAATAGTATAGGCGTGTCGCCGGAGGAGTGGGACACGTATAGTCATGACTATTCCGTATATGTATGTTTGGCCATTTTGGGTAGCATTTGCTTTGTGCTATGCAAGCCCCTGTAAGTTTCTTTTGATGACTACATATTTCTGGATAACCGAAAATGTAGGACATCCTGTAAGTGTAAGATTGTCTCCCCAATTAGTGTGTAAGTTTTGCTTTCCATTATATTGATTTGAGTATGATTCGTAAGTGTAAGTGTATGTATAAAGCATGGCTATTTTGGATTGGAAAGCACGTATGTTTACATTGTGGATTTAAGATTTGGTGGTATTTTTATTTTTTCCAAGTTTGTCTTTATTTTTCGTTTAGATATTTTGTTTATTTCTTTATTGTCATCATGTCTAACTCTTATTCACCTTGTCATCATTCTTATCCGTATATGAGCTTTCGCTCACTACCGGTTTTTGTTACTTGTTTTTCCTCGGTAGGTAATCCTAACTAGTTGGGCCACTTATGGGATGAGCGCGAGTGCGGGTTTAGCGGAGCTAATTTATTTTCTTGCATTTTATTAGAATTATAGAATTTATTTCGGACTTTAGTAAGTGTGCTTTTGAATTTGGAGTTTGACACTATAAGTTTAAGCTTTATTTTATGGACTGTAAGTTGGAGATTGGTATTGTTTGGATTGGTTATTTCTTGGAGAATTTTAATTTTGTGGACTTGAAAATGTTTATTATTTTAAGCTAAATGTTGGGATGTTAAAGTTGGTATCAGAGCCAAGGTTTTATGATTCTGTAGACTTGCATTAGGCTCGACCTGTGAGGATTGGGTAGATGTAGGATATGTTGTGTTTTTTGTTATTTCGCTGCGTTGCATTGCATATATATTTGGCCTCTATATTTTGGTACTTGTGGAACTGAATTAATTGGTGATTGTAGGATGGCTACTCGACGATCCACCCGACTTTCTGGTGAGCAGCCTTCTAGTGAGGCTAACCGCTCTGTACCAGGGCGTAGGGGTAGAGGATCTGCTTCATCTAGTAGGGGTAGAGGAAGAGCTACTCGTGCTATTCAGAATACGACGACACAACCAGAAACTGTGCCTCAAACTGAGCAAGGGGGAAATGTCCTAGGGGAAAATGAGCAGCCAGCACCTCAGCAACCAGTGGCACAACCTCAGAATCAGTTAGCTATTGATCCGAATGTGTTGGCTAATATTGTGAATCTGGCAGTGATTAGCTCCCTTGAGCGAATTATCAGTCCTAATGTGGTTGGTCAGAATCAGGGGCAAAATGTGGAGCAACATAATAATGTGGTGCAGAATAACACTAATAATCAGCAGGGGGTTGAGCAAAATACAATTGTGGTTCCCGATCATGATACATATGAATATCCCCAGAATCAGGTGTTAACATAAAATCACGCAAGCGTACGTGGTCACAAGTAATATATAAGGTTAAGTCCAAATTCGTTCCCACAGGGATCAGGTTATGGTTCTTTTCAGTAAATGCACCTATTCAACAATGTATGATCTTAATTCACTGCTAAGACAAATAATTAATTGAGATTTTAATTAACTAAATTTAACTAATATGCAATTTTAGAATTAACTAGCTAATGAGATCTAAAATCAATTTACTTATATGAGAATAACATGGAATTCTAACTTCATTATCTACTTCACTTAGAGTCGCAGCCTTTAATCAATACATGTGATGGTTTTGATATCTGATCGGACAACACGAAATAAGTAAAAGCTACCTCTCGGTATACTAATACCAAACTACGCATGCATCCACAAAAGAGATAGAAGATGGGTAGACACCAATTATGTTTAGACCCTATATCTCTATAGAATTTGAAAACATAAAGGTTTAAGCACAAGTTATCCACTTGGATCACATAGGGCAGCATAATATCTCTATTTATGCCACAAATCATGATGTTAAAACATCAACCTATCCTATGCTAGCATGGCAAGTTCTAAATCTCAAGATCCACTCTCGTTTAGCAAGAGATTAACAAATTAGATGTTCGCGACGCATCTAAATACATGAAACACAACCATACGAGGATATCAAGAATTCACCACACATAAATCTTTAAAGCATATAAACTACTAAGCTACATAGATAACTCCGTTAGAATCCCATGACAACGATTAGCTCATAATTGAACCGTTCATCGTCATGGGATTTGATGAAAACATGATATAAAACAAGATATGAATAAAAGAAGTAATTATATTAATAAACAAAGAGTTAAGAAAACAAATCTATAATCCAGAATAACACAAAGGCTGAAGTAGATCTAGATCCGTTGCTTGTCACTAGCGTTGAATCCTTCTCTCCTTTTCCCCCTTGCAGATCTAAGCTATGTTACAATAATAATAACTAATAATATGTCTCTCTCTATTACAATGGTATGATGTGTTTATATAGGCAATACAAGTCTTGCCCAGCAAGAAAATACAAAACAGAATTATAATAGAATTTCTGCAAGATACGTTTCCTAATTTGATTATGTTTTGTAAGGAAAATTCGTGGCTGACTTTTCTTCAGATTTTCTGGAACGTTCCACACGTAATTGGACCTCTGGACTATCTTAGAATGATAGGAAATCTCGTTATCTTCGCGTGGACTGCTTACGGGCCTAAAACGGACTTCTAGAACTCAAGATATGGCCAAAACAGTGTAAACTGTGCAACCCTTCTCGAAAATCCGAATTTTAATAAATTAATTCCCAAAAAAATTAGAGTAAATTGCACTGTAGTGGCCAGATAAATTAATTTTTTGCACTTTGATGGCCAATGTTGCAAATCTTGCACTATGATGACCACAAATTGTTTTTTTAGCCACTTAAATGACTTCCATTAACTTTGGTCTTAACGGAGTTAAAATGTCAGGGGTATTATAGTCCTTAAATAAATACTAACTGAGTATTAACAGATGTGTCCAAACAACAATGCTTCTCTCTCCGCACAACCATTCCTCTTAATCTTCACCAATTCAGGATTCAATGTAGCTCCGCAGCTGTCTACATAAACCCCATCTTCCCAGTCAATTTCTGAACCCATAAGTGCCATCCAGATGTTGTATAGAACTGAACCTCCTACCATTTGAATAAAGTAATCATCTACCAGTGTTCTTATAGCCTGCCATGTCGTGTCCATAAAGACCCTTACACTTCATATCATCACAATTTCCAATTAAAAACCATTTGGCCACTGCACATACTAATCCAGCAAGAAGGCCCGTAGATATCCATAAATAACACCTAAAGTGTTCGGAGCAATAGTAGGCACCACATTCATTACCCACGATTTTGGAGAATTGAGTGTTGCTGCAAACCCTCCAAGGTCAGCATTCATATCCATGATGTTCCGGTATCTTGTAGAGCCAAGTAACTGCTTGATTCTTTTGTAGGTATCTAAACGATTTTTCCACAGTTTATTGTCTTTGTGATATAATTCGACTGTGACTTCTGGGACAAGTCCCTTAGCTATTCGAGGAGGGACTGCAAATAACCTGGCTGGAAACTTCAGTAACTCGCCTCCAGCTACCTCATTGGCAATAGAAACCTTAGGGTAAGGGCTCACGCATGATTTCATTTCCTTGTACCTGAATAATTAAGAGGTTGTAAAAAGGAGAAAAATAAATAAAAAAACTGAAAGCGAAATAAGCTAAATGCTAACCACTGATGCATCTAACTGAAGTTATCGAAAACTACCTTGTTCAACACTAAAGAAAGTCAGGAACTATACCAAAAACTATCCGGTTAAAAGCCTGTAGATATAAATGCAATTTACGACGTTGATGCAAACAAAGTGCAAGTTTCCTTCCTCCTTTTCCCGACCACCACCGCTGTAACACCCAACAATTAACACTGCAGTAACAAAAACTTAAGCTTGGAATTGAACCCAAGCACACACGGCAACGTTCATTGTTATGATATTACAAGAGAATCGCAAAGCATCCCATCAACATCAATTTAACTGTACTGTAATAGCAACAGGAAATCATAGAATTTTCACACGGGGTAATAAAGAATTGGCAGGGGAAGGGATCTTTAACAAAACCGTGGAGAATCCACTCACACAATCACTCAGCTGCAGTACACAATCAAACTCACACATACCCGTTTATTACCCACACACCCAGTCATTACACACACCCCCATTCACTATACACACACACCCAGTAACTATACACACACACACAGCAATACGACGGCAAAAACAGGGGAGGGGAAAGATAATCAACACAAACTACAACACCTATAATTGCAGGACAACAGAGGTAACGTTGGGCGCAGCCGTAGCTTACCAACACTAGTGGAAGTCGCAATTTAGGGAGAGGAATCGAGATTATGATAGGATGGTGGTGAGTGGTCGATCGAACAGAGGGGTTGGGTAGATTAGGATAAGAAGAAGACTATAATACCCCTGTCAAAGTAACTCAGTTAAGGCCAAGATAACGGCAGTCATTTAAGTGGCTAAAAAAACAATTTGTGGTCATCATAGTGCAAGATTTGCAACATTGGCCATCAAAGTGCAAAAAATTAATTTATCTGGCCACTACAGTGCAATTTACTCAAAAAATTATAAAAGCATCCACCTTAGTCAACATTCTCGTAATCCTGCACAACTAAGCAAAACACATCAAATCTACAACAACTTGAGCCCAAGACAATCAATTTAAGCCGAAATTAAGCGATCCAAGTGGATATAAAATCCACTTATCACACCCCCAAACTTAAACCGATGCTTGTCCTCAAGCATAAACAATTACAACTAACTAACTAGTTAGTACCACTTCCGTAGGTGATCACGGTTGCATTTGGCATATGCAACAAGCCCTTTAAACCTCTAGGCAGCCTTAGTGGACGAGTAAGGTCTCGTGAGGGCCTATAGCGAATGTACCCACAAAATCCATTTAACCTAATGCAATGCAATGCATGAATGCAACTAGAATGAAAAATGCAACGATCCCCTTCAAACTAACCAAAACCAACGAGCAAGCAAATATCTCAAAGAATGCAAATAAATCCAAATAGAGTTCGACCAAGTTCCCGTATACTAACAATACATGAACAGAAACGTGCGTGTGTGCAATGCTCATCAGAAATACTCCCAAAACTAGGTAAAAAATCATACATGCTTTTCGTCAAGACAATCACAGGTTTACAAATAGAATAGACCGTAGACACTTCATAACCTAGGAACACCTCCATCCTTAACCAAGGTAGACAGAAATTCATGCTTTTATTACTAAACAATTACGACACATAATATACAAACATGCTTATTTAACCGTGCAATGGATGAGACCCCGAAAGGCTTATACAATAATACCCATGTAGCGAGCGTTGGGTTAGTGGATCCCAGACTATAAAAGCCTTAGGTCACTAGGCACAAAGTCCCCGCGAACTTAATTGCTCGAGTATTAAAGAGCTCACCCTGGTTAATTTTGCATATAAACAATTGACATCATTTTTTTTCTTTTCTCTTTTTTTTTCTCTTTTTTTTTCTTTCTTCTTTCTGCTTTTTTTTTTCTATGCAATCTGGAATGAGAATTCTCAATTCCAACCCTAGACTACTCATATAAATATGAGCCGGCTACTAGCCAATTGACGCCTAGCCATTATTGACAATTATTTACAATTTAAGCATGAAATCCATGTTTTCCCCCAAACTTAGACTTAATTGTTCTAGGCCATCAAGGGAATAATGAAAATTCTAAATATAATCAAGTGATTCAATCTCAAAACATCCAAACAAGCATGATCTCAACCTAGCTCAAAAGCACCCAACGATACTGTGAAAAGATTTTGTTTCTGAAGCATGCAAGTCAATTTCATAGAAACTATAAATCAACCCTCTACTCATCATTATCACACTCAATTAGACACCTACCTACCAATCAGAATTAGCTCGTTCTAAGGGATCATGAAACATGCATGCCATGACAATGCAACTAGAATGAACTCACATGGTATACATAAATAAAAACAGGATGTCCTACATGAAACAAACGTAGATAATACGAACATAATATGAATGAATTACTACTAAGCATGCAAAACATGATATCCTACATGAACACATATATACAACAACTACTAATCCCTCAAACCACCCCCAAACTTAAAATATTCAATGTCCGCATTGAATGGAAGTAAATACGAGGGAAAATAGAAAACATACCTGCCCAGCTGAATCATAACCCTCCTCGGATGAATCTGGTGGAGGATAATGCGTACGAGCTCCATAGACTAGCCACCTCCCAAATAACAAGAATCCTACAAAACCCCCAATTACAAGAACACAAATTCGTAATAAAAATAATATTAGAGAAGATTTAACCCAAGTACGAATCAAAGAGGTGAACTTGTAATTAATTCCTCTTTAGAATTGAATTTAAATAAATAGAAGAGGAATTGGATTTGTATGTATAGGTGTGTGTATATAATGGAGGGATTGGGTGAATAAAATTAATGTGAAAAGGAAAAATTTTGGGTGGGTATGAATTTGATGTAGGATAGAAATAGGATTTGATGAATTAAAGAAAAAGAATTAGAATAGGTTTAGAATTTTAGAAGAGAGATGGGGGTTTTGGAATTGAAATAGGATTAGGATAAAATTTGGGGTTTGAATTTTTATTTTGTTTTGTTTTGTTTTTTTTTTTTTTTAAGACACTCTCACAACACTCATTTTTTTTTCTCTTCTCTCTACACTACACCTTTTTTTTTTTTTCTACACTAATGCGTGGGTTGCCTCCCACGAAGCGCTTCTTTAACGTCAATAGCTTGACGTCAATTCCTCAACTCATGGCGGTTTCAAAAGAATAACTGAACCGTCCTCAACAGATAGACCATTCATTCGAACTTTGACATCTTGATTGCTTGCTTTCCACAAATCACTTCCATCAGATTTCAACCTAATTTTACTACCAAATGGCCAAATCTTCTTCTTTTTCTTCTTCACACCTCTCAGGTGCTTCTCTGACTCAACCGGTTGAACAAAAATTTCCTCATCCTTATCATCTGCTTTCCACCTTCGCAACACGTTATCATGCCCCTCTTCAAAAATAACTAGCTCATTATTCAAAAGGACATACCTCAAATATGGTGGAAGTTTTCCAAGCTTTACTTTCGAAAGATCACGAACCGAAGAACTGTCCGATTTCTCGCTCAGCAACTGATCAAACTTCTTTTCCTGACCCGTATCAACTATTTCCACACTGCAACACTCTTCATCCTCTGTTGGAAATTTCATGGCCTTGAACACATTAAAGGTGACACTCTGATCTTGCACCCTCATTGTAAGCTCTCCTTTTTGCACATCAATCAAAGTATGGCCTGTAGCTAGAAAAGGCCTTCCCAAGATTATGGGAATCTTCTTGTCTTCTTCAAAATCCAAGATAACGAAGTCAGCAGGAAATATGAGCTTATCAACTTTCACCAAAACGTCCTCCACTATGCCCCTAGGATAAGTGATTGACCTATCAGCCAACTGCAAAGAGATGTTGGTTGGCTTTGGCTCCGGCAGACCAAGTTGCTTGAACACAGATAAAGGCATGAGATTGATGCTAGCTCCCATGTCACACAAGCACTTGCTAAAAGAAAGGTTGCCAATAGTGCAAGGGATGGTAAAACTTCCCGGATCTTTAAGTTTAGGTGGCAACTTCTGCTGCAGAACTGCACTACACTCCTTCGTTAATGCCACTGTTTCAAATTCTTCCAACCTTCTCTTTCGTGATAAAATATCCTTCATGAACTTTGCATACCTCGGCATCTGCTCCAATGCTTCAACAAAAGGAATGTTAATGGACAATTTCTTGAAGACATCCATAAACTTCTGGAACTGAATTTCTTGACTTTTCTGCACACGTCGAGGAAACGGAGGAGGAGGATAGAATTGATTATTCTTTGAAGATTGCTCCGGAGTAGACTTTTCAACAGGTTTCTTGCTCTTCTCACCATCAACCTGATCAGCCACTAAGTCAGATTTCTCAATTTCTGGCACTGCAGATTTTTCAACCTGCTGATTCTGAACATCTTCATCTTCTTCAGCTGCTGATTGAGGGCCTGCTGTAACCTTTCCTGATCTCAAAGTCACTGCATTAACCTGTTCTTTGTTCCCCCTTCTGCCTGGATTTGTTTCCGTATCACTAGGAAGAGTCCCCTGTTGCATGTTCAACAAAGCGCTTGTAATCTGTCCCATCTGGTTTTCCAAGATCTTTTGAGAAGCTTGAAGGTTCTTCAACATCATCCTCATATCATCCATTTCTGATTTTTCATTAGATGATTGTCCCGCATGAGCCTGGGGTTGTTGCTGCTGAAATCCAGGAGGTTGATATGGTGCCCTTGGAGCATACTGCTGTTGATAGCCTTGATTGAATGGCCTAGCTTCCTGACTTTGAAACTGCTGATAAGACTGCTGAGGTTGTTGAGCACTTTGGTTGTTGCTCCAGCTGAAGTTAGGATGATTCCTGTTGTTCGGATGATAAGTGGCTGGGACTGGTGCAGCAGGTCTTTGGAAATTACTAACGAACTGTGCTGATTCAGAAGAGATAGCACATTGACTTGTCTCATGTGCGCCCGCACATAGCTCACAAATACTAGCCACCTGCTGAATCCCATAATTAGCAAGAGAATCCACCTTCATCGTAAGAGCCTTCAACTGAGCTGCAATAGCTGAAGCTGTGTCAACTTCAAGAACACCTGCTACCTTACCTTGAGAAAGCCTCTGGGTTGGATTTTGATATTCATTAGCAGCCATCATCTCAATAAGATCATAAGCTTCCTCATAGCTCTTCGCCCACAGAGCTCCACCTGATGCTGCATCTAGCAAAGGCCTAGACTGTGCTCCCAACCCATTGTAAAAACCATTAATAACCATCCAATCAGGCATGCCATGATGTGGACACCTACGAAGCATCTCCTTGTAACGTTCCCAAGCCTCACACAAAGACTCGCCAGATTGCTGCTGAAATTGAGTTAACTGGTTCCGTATTGCTGCAGTTTTCGCCATAGGGAAGAATTTAGTAAGAAACTTCTGAGCAAGATCATCCCATGTAGTAATGGAACCAGCTGGTAGAGAATGTAACCAGCCCTTAGCCTTATCTCTCAAAGAAAATGGGAAAAGTCTCAACTTGATAGCATCCTCCGACACACCATTAAATTTGAAAGTGTCGCAGATCTCGATAAAGTCCCGAATATGCATGTTAGGATCCTCCGTAGAAGCACCCCCAAACTGAACCGAATTCTGCACCATCTGAATTATGCTCGGCTTGATCTCAAAGTTGTTCACTGCAATAGCTGGCCTGACAATACTAGATTGTATGTCATTGATCTTTGGCTGCGAATAGTCCTTCAAAGCCTTGACTGCTGCTGGTAATTCTGCCATCTCTACAGTAGTTTCAAGTTCTTCTTTCTGATTATCTACTACAAGACCGTCTTCTGCCAGTTTTTCCTTACGAGCCTGCAAACGTGTTCGCATACACGTTCAAGTACCTGAAAACACCACGAAACAAACAACTAAGTAAGAAATCCGAGTCAGTGAACGCTAACGACCACTGATGACAAGCACATAAACTAAACAAAACACCGATGATCCCCGGCAGCGGCGCCAAAAACTTGTTAACATAAAATCACGCAAGCGTACGTGGTCACAAGTAATATATAAGGTTAAGTCCAAATTCGTTCCCACAGGGATCAGGTTATGGTTCTTTTCAGTAAATGCACCTATTCAACAATGTATGATCTTAATTCACTGCTAAGACAAATAATTAATTGAGATTTTAATTAACTAAATTTAACTAATATGCAATTTTAGAATTAACTAGCTAATGAGATCTAAAATCAATTTACTTATATGAGAATAACATGGAATTCTAACTTCATTATCTACTTCACTTAGAGTCGCAGCCTTTAATCAATACATGTGATGGTTTTGATATCTGATCGGACAACACGAAATAAGTAAAAGCTACCTCTCGGTATACTAATACCAAACTACGCATGCATCCACAAAAGAGATAGAAGATGGGTAGACACCAATTATGTTTAGACCCTATATCTCTATAGAATTTGAAAACATAAAGGTTTAAGCACAAGTTATCCACTTAGATCACATAGGGCAGCATAATATCTCTATTTATGCCACAAATCATGATGTTAAAACATCAACCTATCCTATGCTAGCATGGCAAGTTCTAAATCTCAAGATCCACTCTCGTTTAGCAAGAGATTAACAAATTAGATGTTCGCGACGCATCTAAATACATGAAACACAACCATACGAGGATATCAAGAATTCACCACACATAAATCTTTAAAGCATATAAACTACTAAGCTACATAGATAACTCCGTTAGAATCCCATGACAACGATTAGCTCATAATTGAACCGTTCATCGTCATGGGATTTGATGAAAACATGATATAAAACAAGATATGAATAAAAGAAGTAATTATATTAATAAACAAAGAGTTAAGAAAACAAATCTATAATCCAGAATAACACAAAGGCTGAAGTAGATCTAGATCCGTTGCTTGTCACTAGCGTTGAATCCTTCTCTCCTTTTCCCCCTTGCAGATCTAAGCTATGTTACAATAATAATAACTAATAATATGTCTCTCTCTATTACAATGGTATGATGTGTTTATATAGGCAATACAAGTCTTGCCCAGCAAGAAAATACAAAACAGAATTATAATAGAATTTCTGCAAGATACGTTTCCTAATTTGATTATGTTTTGTAAGGAAAATTCGTGGCTGACTTTTCTTCAGATTTTCTGGAACGTTCCCCACGTAATTGGACCTCTGGACTATCTTAGAATGATAGGAAATCTCGTTATCTTCGCGTGGACTGCTTACGGGCCTAAAACGGACTTCTAGAACTCAAGATATGGCCAAAACAGTGTAAACTGTGCAACCCTTCTCGAAAATCCGAATTTTAATAAATTAATTCCCAAAAAAATTATAAAAGCATCCACCTTAGTCAACATTCTCGTAATCCTGCACAACTAAGCAAAACAAATCAAATCTACAACAACTTGAGCCCAAGACAATCAATTTAAGCCGAAATTAAGCGATCCAAGTGGATATAAAATCCACTTATCATCAGGCTACTTATATTCCTATGTTGGAGAGATTTAATAAGCAGAAGCCTAGGAGTTTTAATGGGCAAGGAGGACCGGAAGCAGCTGAGAACTGGTTGGGGCACCTCAGAAAAATTTTCCGATTGATTGGTTGTTCTGAAAATACTATGGCGAGGTTTGCTGCATATAAGTTGGAGGATGATACTGATAGATGGTGGACTACTGTAACTGCCACCAAACCGGAGCACTATATGGATGTTGTGACTTGGAATGAGTTTGAGGAGCTTTTTAATCAGATGTACTTTCCAGTGGCTGATAGGGAGAGGTATGTGCGTGAGTATCAGACAGTGAGACAGGGTGACACCGAGACAGTGGCAGAGTATATCTCCAGGTTTAACAGGTTGGCTAGTTTTGCAGCTTCAGATATTAAGTCAGAGGAAGATAAGGCTAACAAGTTCAAGTGGGGTCTTAGGGTGGAGTACAGGCATAACATTATTTCTACCAGGTTTGCGAGTATGGAGCAGGCTATTAGTGCAGCTAATTATCAGGAGTTATCTGTTCTAGACGGTAAGGAGGATCCCAGTAGGAAGAGGGCTAGGGATGAGCCACAGAGTTTTAATCGCAACCAACAGAGCTTTCGAGTTAATCAGTTTCAGGGTGCTCAGCAGCAGGGGAATCACTTGTCTCGACAGAGTGGGCCGTCTTACTCCCGAAATAATGTAGGGAGTCGAGGTTTTCAGAGGGGTCAGCAAAATATTGGTAGTGGAAGGAGGCCAGGAACCTATAATGGTAATAGAGGGAACTTTCAAGGAAACCGACAGGCAAGGGACCGATGCAGGACTTGTGGGGTAACCATCCAGGAAAACCATGTTTTAGGAAGACAGAAGCTTGTTATATATGTGGGAGGACTGGACATTTTGCTAGAGATTGTACTGTGCAACGTAGGGAGCATCATCAGACTCCATCTAATGCTAATCCGGGCCAGGCACAACATCAGCAGGAAGGCAATCAGGTTCAGAGAAATGCCGGTCGTGTTTATGCCACCACAGCTAGGGATGCAGCAAATATCCTGGGTATTATTTCTGGTACTTTGTTTGTTGGCAATAAAGATGCTAGAGTGTTATTTGATACTGGTGCTACACATTCTGTTGTTTCTTCTAGTTATGCTAAACATCTTGGGGTGCAATCATATGAGTTAGTTCCATCAATTTGTATTAGCACAGCTGTAGGTATGAGTGTAGATGTGCATGTTGAGTATCCTAATTGTCCTATCAGGGTAGGGAATCATATACTACCAGATAGTTTACTACCTTTACATATGCGAGATTTTGATGTGATTTTAGGCATGGATTGGTTGGAAAAGTATGGGGCAGTTATCGATTGTGAGAGTAGAATTGTGAAGTTCAAGTTAGGTGATAGTTTGGTAGCCGAATATCATGGGTCCAAACCTAGTGCTTTATATAAGATGATATCTGTCATGAAGGCTGTGAGATCAATGAAGAAGGGTTGTTCTGGTTATCTTGCTTATATAGTTGATACAAATACGGTACAACCGCAACTAAAGGATGTGCCAGTGGTTAGAGAATTCAGTGATGTGTTTCCGGATGATCTTCCAGGATTACCCCCACAGAGGGAGGTTGAGTTTGCTGTAGAGCTTGTACCAGGTTCCGAGCCGATCTCTAAGGCTCCTTACCGAATGGCTCCAGCTGAATTAAAGGAGTTGAAGGAACAGTTACAAGAGTTACTTGATAAGGGTGTTATCCGCCCAAGTGTATCTCCTTGGGGTGCTCCAGTTCATTTTGTGAAGAAGAAGGATGGTTAGATGAGACTTTGTATTGATTATAGAGAGTTGAATAAGATCACAGTACGTAATAGATACCCATTACCACGTATTGATGACCTATTTGATCAATTACAAGGGGCCAAATTTTTCTCAAAAATTGATTTGCGATCAGGTTACCATCAGTTACGGGTGAGAGATGAGGATGTGCCGAAGACAGCTTTTCGAACACGATATGGACATTATGAGTTTCTTGTCATGCCATTTGGGTTAACTAATGCTCCATCAGTCTTTATGGATTTGATGAATAGGGTCTTCAGGGACTTCTTGGACAAGTTTGTTATTGTATTCATTGATGACATTCTTGTATACTCGAGGTCTGAAGAAGAGCATGAGGAACACCTACGAGTAGTTTTGGAGGTCTTGAGGAGCCGTCAGTTGTTTGCTAAGTTTTCAAAGTGTGAGTTTTGGCTGAGGCAAGTTTCATTCTTGGGGCATGTTGTTTCCGCGGAAGGGATACAGGTGGACCCGTAAAAAATAGCAGCTGTGAAAGAATGGTTGAGACCAACTACAGTGACAGAGGTTAGGAGTTTTCTGGGTCTAGCTGGGTATTACCGAAGGTTTGTGGAAGGTTTTTCTACTATCTCTATGCCTTTGACACGGTTGACGAGGAAGAATAATCGATTTGTGTGGACAATGAGTGTGAGCAGAGTTTTCAGGAATTGAAGAAGAGGTTGACTACAGCTCCAGTATTGACACTACCATCAGGGTCTGAGGGATTTGTTATTTATAGTGACGCTTCAAGAAAGGGGTTAGGAGCGGTTTTAATGCAGCATGGTAAGGTGATTGCATATGCATCTAGATAGTTGAAGACACATGAGGAAAATTACCCGACTCATGACTTAGAGTTGGCAGCCGTCGTGTTTGCTCTAAAGTTATGGCGACATTAATTGTATGGGGTTTCATGCGAGATTTGGACTGATCACCAAAGTCTTAAATACATCTTCACCCAGAAGGAGCTGAATATGAGGCAACGGAGATGGCTCGAGTTGATGAAGGACTACGATGTGCAGATTCAGTATAAGCCTGGTAAGGCTAATGTTGTTGCAGATGCACTCAGTCGCAAAAATTCTGGTCAGCTTTCTTTCTTGTTTGCATTACCTAATGAATTGCAAGAAGAAGTACAAAGAATGGGGTTGGCTCTTGGTGTGCGAGGTGTGGCTGGTGTGTTGGCTAATTTGCAAATGGAACCGACATTGATTTCTAGGATTAAGGAAGCACATAAGGAGGACTTAGAGAGATTGTTCGAAATATTCAAGATGGTAAGCCATCAGATTTTAACGTGGATGATTATGGCGTTGTTTGGCTTTTGGGTCGATTGTGCGTTCCAAGGTCAGCTATTCGAGAGGAGCTTTTGGCGGAAGCTCATAACTCACCATTTTCTGTACATCCCGGCAGTACCAAAATGTATAGGGACATGAAGGATCATTTTTGGTGGAGTGGCATGAAGAAGGATATTGCTGATTATGTGTCAAAGTGTATGACTTGTCAACTTGTCAAGATTGAACACCAAAGGCCAGGTGGGGAATTACGTTCATTGGAGATACCCGAGTGGAAATGGACTTCCTTGTGGATTTACCTAGAACATTGAAGAAACGTGATGCTATTTAGGTGGTCGTGGACCGACTTACGAAATCTACCCACTTTCTTGCAATTCGGGCA
Organism: Saposhnikovia divaricata; assembly: GCA_036435485.1. NCBI lineage: Eukaryota > Viridiplantae > Streptophyta > Magnoliopsida > Apiales > Apiaceae > Saposhnikovia > Saposhnikovia divaricata. The sequence goes on from CM071600.1 coordinate 15,602,814, forward strand.
ACTGATTCAGTTGACAAATTGGCTGAAATTTATAGAGATGAGTTTATGAGATTACATGGGGTTCCAGTTAGTATTGTTTCAGATAGAGATCCATGATTTACATCTCGATTTTGGGAAGGATTTCAAAAGGCATGGGGTACTAAACTTAGTTTCAGCACAGCATTCCATCCGCAAACAGATGGTCAATCGGAGAGAACCATTCAAACCTTAGAGGATATGCTGAGGGCTTGTGCACTAGATTGGGCTGGCAGGTGGGACGAACACTTACCACTTGTGGAGTTTGCTTACAACAATAGTTGGCAAGCTAGTATTGGGATGGCACCGTATGAAGCTTTGTATGGGAGGAGATGTAGAACACCTATATGTTGGGATGAGGTTGGTGAGAGGAAGTTGGAAGGGCCCGAAATAGTTCAAGACACTAATGATAAGGTAATGGTGATACGAGAAAAATTGAGACAAGCTCAAGACCGACAAAAGAAATATGTAGATGTGCATCGTAGGAGCTTAAGTTTTGAGCCTGGTGAAAAAGTATTCTTAAAGGTTTCTCCATGGAAGGGAGTACATCGTTTTGGGTTGAAAGGAAAGTTGAATCCAAGATTTATTGGCCCATTTGAAATTTTAGAAAAAGTAGGAGAGGTAGCATATAAGTTGGCTTTGTCGCCTCAATTGTCAAGGGTACATAATGTGTTTCATGTGTCTTTATTGAGAGGATATAATTATCACCCATCGCATGTGGTAAATTGTCCCTTGGATAAAGTTTGGCCGGATTTGACCTATGAGGAAGAACCCGAAAGAATTTTAGAGCGGGAAGAATGGGTAATGCGTCGTCAAACGATTCCTTTTGTGAGGGTATTGTGGAAAGGACATTCAGAGAGAGGCTACTTGGGTGACGGAAGAAATTGTTCGTGCACGTTATCCGCATCTTTTTGAGCAAAGGTATGTATGATAAATTTCGAGGACGAAATTTCTATTAGGAGGGAAGAATGTAAGACCCCGATAATTTTATATGATTAAATACTAAATATAAATTAATTTATTGGGAAAAAGAAAAGAAAAGACGTTACAAAAAAAGGGGATAGTTAAACTTACGTTATTTTTTGTCAGAGGGGAAGAAGGAAAAGTGGGAAGAGAAAGAGAAGGAGGAAGAGAAAGAGATGGGTAATACAATCTAATTGGGAGAAGGATTTTGGAGTTTTAAGGTAAAAACACAAACCCCTTGTTTATAGACTATCATATTCGATTTAGAATTTAGAACTTACGAGTTTTATGTTATATATACATGTATTAGGTTTTAGAGTGATTGGGAAATCTGAAATTCTTGATCACCATTCGTAATTTCTGAGTTTTAAGGTACGGATATTATCTTTATGCTTTTTACTTCGTTACGATTGTAAGGAATTGCCGTATTTGGTCTTTTACATGTGCTGAGTTCTTGTAAAATCTGTATAAAATTCAATTTTTGTCGTATGATGATGATTTCACTGTCCCTGGAAAGGTATTTGAATTATCTACAAGTTTTGTTCTTTAACTTTTCTGATATTCTACGCGTAAGTAGGTGTATTCTGCGATTTTAGTGACCTGCCAGGGAATTTTCTGAACTGATACTCGTACTTTGAAAATTCGTATTAAATTGAAATTTTGTGCATATTTTATGAGTAATATATCTACAGAAAGGTATTTTCGCGTTCTACGTTTTTTGTTTACACTCCGCTGCTAAATTCTATGTTTCTATTGTCGTAAATAGTATAATACTAAATAAGTCAGGTGATGATTCTGTTTTGCTGTTCGCAAATATCTACTTTAAGAGTTCGTTATTTGTCCGTTTTTAATGAGCCTTACCATTCTGGAAAGGTCTTGGAATTTCCTACGATTTTCGTGTTTTATACTTTTTGATTTGAATTTATCTTCATAGTGTAATATCCCATTTTTCAGAACTGATCAGGTTGTGATTTCGCTATCATTTGTCTATTTTGTAATATAATTGGGTTTGTGATATTTGAGAATTATGTTTTGGTTATATTTTGATATAAATGTGATTTGGGAGATAGTAAGATATCCGTCACGAGTGGATAATCTCGTGCTTGGTACCTCCTATACGGTGTATTTAAATAGTATAGGCGTGTCGCCGGAGGAGTGGGACACGTATAGTCATGACTATTCCGTATATGTATGTTTGGCCATTTTGGGTAGTATTTGCTTTGTGCTATGCAAGCCCCTGTAAGTTTCTTTTGATGACTACATATTTCTGGATAACCGAAAATGTAGGACATCCTGTAAGTGTAAGATTGTCTCCCCTATTATTGTGTAAGTTTTGCTTTCCATTATATTGTTTTGAGTATGATTCGTAAGTGTAAGTGTATGTATAAAGCATGGCTATTTTGGATTAGAAAGCACGTATGTTTACATTGTGGATTTAAGATTTGGTGGTATTTTTATTTTTTCCAAGTTTGTCTTTATTTCTCGTTTAGATATTTTGTTTATTTCTTTATTGTCATCATGTCTAACTCTTATTCACCTTGTCATCATTTTTATCCGTATATGAGTTTTCGCTCACTGCCGGTTTTTGTTACTTGTTTTTCCCCGACAGGTAATCCTAACTAGTTGGGCCACTTATGGGATGAGCGCGAGTGCGGGTTTAGCGGAGCTAATTTATTTTCTTGCATTTTTATTAGAATTATAGAATTTATTTCGGACTTTAGTAAGTGTGCTTTTGAATTTGGAGTTGGACACTATAAGTTTCAGCTTTATTTTATGGACTGTAAGTTGGAGATTGGTATTGTTTGGATTGGTTATTTCTTGGAGAATTTTAATTTTGTGGACTTGAAAATGTTTATTATTTTAAGCTAAATGTTGGGATGTTAAATCAATGATCTTCCTTCTTTTTATGCTTAAAGATATACGCAAAAATAATAATGATTATGTTGCATGTACGCAAAAATAATGCCACTGAAAACAAAATGCTATAAAGGATAAAATTTTCAATACTAAACTTTATTAATTATTATCACCTTGTTTTTCCCTTAAGTAAACCTTGTCACCTTGTTGATACAACGTAACCTGATAGCTAGATTCATATTAATTAATGTACTAAATAAGGTGATCCACAACAGTCGCATAACAAAATATAAAAATAAAATTAGTACAAGTATATATAGTATTAATCCTTATAGTTTCTAACTTTGTTTGTCACATTCGGATAAAAATTTGTAGATCCATAAAAAATTACAACATTTGCGGAACAAATTAAAATGTATTAAAAAAATTATAAACTAACAAAAAATATACAAAAAAAAGTTCCAAATAAATGCTGCCGACATTTTGGTACAACGCAATTCTTAATTAATTAATTTAAAACCTATATTCGAAAGTATTCGACTCAATCATAACCCTAGAAAGTGTTCAATTCAATCGAAATCCTAAATTAAAAAGTTTAAAATAGATCAAATAAATTGCACAAACGGAAAGTAATTTCTTTTTACTAGACAAAATAATTAAGGTGATCCATAACAACAATGAGAGTCGACTAACATAGGCCCCCCTTCTCCGACCCTCCCCCTCCCTCACCCCCCACCCCCCACCCCCTCCTTCGCCCTGCCCCCGCCGTCCCTACCACCTAACGCAACCACCATCTTCCTCCCCGCCATCAATCCCTCTCTTTGTTTCAATAAAATCGAGTTTTATCCTCGAATCTGTTCTTCTTTGTTTCAATAAGGTTCAATTTTGTTTTCTCGTCTCGCCTTTTGGCGTTTGTTTTTAGTACCCAATTTTTTGGGTTGTTATGCGTTATTATATTTGTGGTTATGTTTTTGTGTTGTATCAATGAGAATGATTCGTATGGAATTTTGGGAGACCCGGATTTACCGCATTATTAATACTTTCGACATGTCTATAGCTGGTTCCCGGCATGTAGATAGATGGGGTATGCTTGGAACGGTGGCGATCACATGTGCTCACCTTTCACAAATTATAGTTGTTCATTATTCGAGGACATTTGTTCCTCATAGCTTAGTTTTTGCAACTGAGTCGCCTGAACACCGCAACAGCCATGGAACTATTGTGAAGGTCAATTGTGAAGCTACCATTTTCGGGAGTGATGTAGGCTGGATTACTCGGGAAGCCTTTGTATTCATTTTCAGTTTCAAGAATCTATGGATTCAGTGTGTTAAGCAGTCTGGAAACAATGCGGCTATTTGTTTAGCTCGTTTATTGTTTATTAACCTTATTGCATTGTCAGTTGGGGGTTTGTCCCGGCTAGACTTGTTTTAATTTATTGGAATGAATTTGCATTTTGTGAAAAAAAAAAGGTGACCCATAACAAGCATAGCAACATTTGCAGAACAATTATAGTAAACAAAGTTAGTGCGAGTATAACATTAATCCTTGTAGTTTCTAACTTTGTTTACTACATTTCTAAAAATAAAAATTTCTAAAATCCACAAAAAAACATATCAATGTTTGCAGAACAAAATGTTGTAAATAAAGTTAGAAAATATTCAAAAGAATATATAAAAAATAAGAGAGAGTTCCAAATATATGTTGCCGACATTTTAGTACTGATTTAGTCTTAAACTTATATATTCGAATGTATTTGATTCAATCATAATCCCATATTGGAAAGTGTAAATACAATTTTCATAATTACAATATGTTTTAATTAAGATATCATATGAGCTATATCGAGCTGCCTCAGTGGAAACGAGGTCTAGCGTTGATCGAAGGGCCAGGGATTCGAATCTCACCCGCCCCCTGCGTGTAGTCGTGTTGGAGAGACAGTGGAAACTTTGACCAAGACAGGGTGTGGTGTATCTTGCGTATCGCAGGGAAGCCCAGCCACTGGGTCTTACCGCACGGTTAACAGATTTACATGCCGGTGTTGACCATGGGGCTGGTCGGCCGGTCCTGGTAGATCTCCAGGCAGGCTTGCGTGTCCTGAAATACACGTTTTGACTATATTATTATTACGATACATCATTTAAAATTAATTAATTTCTATTATGCAAAATGTTTATACATATTGATTATTTTTGTAGACATAATATGCAAATCACATTCATATACAAGGAAGATTTCATTTTTCAAAATCCAGTTTCCCATTTAAACACAATCCTTATTAATTAATAGTATATATCATGAATAAACTTAATTAAAATACACCCTAGAAAATTCAATAAAATCAGTATAATTCAAACAATACTATCAATTTTTACATTTTTGTATATGTCCTATCATCACTCACTTTACTTAGTATTATGAAATTTTCGCAGGATGACTTGAACAAGAATCCTAAAAAATTTCATCCACATAACTTTCGTTCTTTCAGTTGAAAACTTAAGATGGGTAGATACAATTTGGATTTAAATTTGTAACTAACTAACTATTCGATTTATGGGGATGAGTCGAAATTCGTTGTATGCATTTTTATTTGTTTCAGAAATATCACTACGCCATAGATGGGCGTCCGCAATGCTTTTCTATTTTAACACCTACTTTGTGTTACATTAGAGATACCTTTTTTGACCTACTGCAACATTTTTGAGATTGTGTTACATTACCTGTGAAGGTACTGTTGCAGTAGAACATGTACTGTTGCAATAGATTCGTTGTGTTACAGCAGCGATTAAGCGTTGCATTTGCTATTTTTTTAACATTTATAAATATAAAAACGAATGAACATGTGTGTCCCACATAGGGCTGTAAATGAACCGATACACTGGTGAACGGTTCGGCGTTCGATTAGAAAAAAGTTTGGTTCGGGTTCGGTTCGATTCACAAACGAGTCGATGTTGAACATGATTTTAAGGATCGATTTATGGATGAGCTGAACTTGATCACGGTAAAGTTCAACTTGATAACTCGCAAACAAGATCGATTAACGTGTTCGTGAACATAGTTCCCGAACAGGCTTGTGAACATAGTTCATAAACAAGTTCGTGAATAAGTTCGATAATTGAGCTTGTTAACATGCTCGGTATGCTAGTTCATTAGCAGTTCTTAAACAAATTTTATAGATAATCTCCTATATATACAATATATGTTTTATTATTAGAATATACTCTCGAAACTCTTATTAATTGTACACCATTAATTAGAACATCGTATATTTTATACTAGATATTATAATTGTTTATTTTAAAATTATTATAATAATAATAATAATAATAATAATAATAATAATAACAATAATAATAATAATAATAATAATAATAATAATAACCAACTAAATATTACAATTAGTATATGTAGTATAAAAGTATATATTTGTCAAAATATGTATCAAATTAAATATTACATCATTTTAAGTGCTAAATTTTAGTATTAAATATTACAGGTGTATAAATATATTTATACTACTTAAATATAGAAAAGGATATTAAAATATGTTTATGATGGTGTAAAATTTGAAACTATAATAACTTGAGATACTTGCAAATATGAAATATAAAGACCAAAAAGAGTTAATTAAACACTACATATATAATAATATTTTTTTAATACTTTAATTTATAAATGTAATAAGATAATACTATAAACATATAATCTATGCAAAAATTTTCAAATAAGATTGTAAATTTACGTAAGGAGACCGATACTTTTGTAAACATATTTCATACTTATATTACACGTGTATAAATATATTTATACTACTTAAATATAGAAAAGGATATTAAAATATGTTTATGATTGTGTAAAATTTGAAACTATAATAATTTCAGATACTTGCAAATATGAAATATAAAGACCAAAAAGAGTTAATTAAACAATACAAATATAATAATATTTTTTCAATACTTTAAATTTATAAAATGTAATGAGATAATACTATAAACATATAATCTATGCAAAAATTTTCAAATAAGATTGTAAATTTACGTAAGGAGACCGATACTTTTGTATATGACTGATATTTTATAGATTTTACGTAAGAAAATCAGTATTTTTTATGACTAATGATATTTTATGTAAGGAGATGTGAGAATTTTATTGGTTGATTTATTATTATTATTTTTAGTGCTGAGAATAAAATTAATTGTTTAATTTTGGACTTCTTATTTTTTTTAATGTCAGATTTTTGTATACAAAAATAAGAAAACAAGTTTATCAGTTGTTCGTAAGTGAGCTCGTGAACATAAATTCGCGAGCTTCATGAACAAGCTCGTGAACAAACTTAATGAGTTGTTCGAAAGCAAAAGTTCGTGAGTAAGCTCATGAGACATGTTCGTGAGCTGTTCCTGAACGGTTCACGAACAATATTTTATCTTAACGAACCGAGCTCAAACATATTTTTTGGCTCGATTCAAGTTCAAGCTCGAGTTCAAGTTCGATAATTTCTTAACAAACGATACACGAACATTTTAGAGTTCTGCTCGGCTCGACTCATTTACGCCCCTAGTCCCACAAAAGTGTTGCATTTGCTGTAATCAGTGTTACATTTGTTGTAATCAGTGGCACATGGGACCACAATCAGCCACGTGTACTGCCACATGTCACGTGGGACTCACATCCACGTGACACGTGGCCCCCACTGCCACGTGTTATTGGTGGGTCCCACATTGCCACATGTCACGTGAGCCCCACTGCCACGTGTCATTGGGGTCCCATATTGCCACTTGTCACGTGGTCCCTATTGAGTATTGAATACAGTAAAAGAATACAGAGGGGGGGTGAATGGATTATTGAACTTTACTTCGTTCTTGAATCTTTGCAGCAAGATATGTGTTGAGTGTGTGAGATATGTAAGTGCGGAAAACAAAGACAAACACAACACAATATCACTTTAATCTAATATTTTATTAGATAAAAATTTTGCTACAATCTGTGAATACAAATGATAGTATTCTCAGCTTCGTTTTTCTCAGAGAGATATTTCTTGGGATGTTTCTTCAAAAACTTATCTGCTAAGGAAGTGAGGCTGTATCCTTATAGACATGGATACACCTACTTACTACAAATAAGGTAGGTAAACACAACACTTTCCAGTCTGTCTATCTCATTTGAGTAAGAGTCCAAACGGCTACAAATTTGACTTTGCAAAGCCTGTTCAGATCCACTTCTTTAGCTCCTTATCACCTGACTTATCTCTCCAAGCTTCTTTGTAGGCTTTCCAACGTGCTTTATAGTACATAGTCAAATAAAGCGTCTTGGCTTGTTGCAGGTTTCTGACTTGTACAATTCTTCAGTATTTTGTCTTCAAGAATGTATTCGAGAAGTGGCTAAGTGAGTGATTCGAGAACTAGAATTGACTTAATCGATAACTCTGAGTTCTCGATTAGTGTTATATTGACATATCGAATCACTTCTCGAATAGCTCTTTTCTCTGGGAGTCCTTGAGATATCGAATAGAGCATTTTGACATATCGAATCCCTGAGATGTCGAATAGCATCTTGAGTCTTTGAGATATCGAATGTAGCTTTGACTTGTTGACCCTTTTGAGAACTCGAATATCACCTTTGACCTGTTGACTCCTTGAGTTCTCGAACAGAGTAATAGACATATCGAATCTCTGAGATATTGAATGAGATATCGAACAGTGTATTCAGAGATATCGAATAGTGTCTTCTGAGATATCGAACCCCTGACTTCTCGAATGCTAGATTTCTCGAATAGACAAATGTACTTCTCGAATTGGTACTTAGGCAAATTCTTCATTTCTTCAAATCCCAACTGTGATTATTTTGCAGTCTTTATCTCCTTGCTTGAGGCATGAACCTTGGAACTTCTTTCAAGCATTATTCTTGACTTAATAGGTACAGTTACACAGCTAGAATTTAATGCCTATTACAAGTACAAAACCAGTAGAAACTCTACAACTAGAGGTTCCCTCAGTTAAGAGGTCATGTAAGTAATGCATAGCATTACAAACAACTTAGGCTTGTTATTAGATGTATTCAGGCATGCCTCTGTGACTAACAATCCCCACTGCCACATGTCATTGTTGGGTCCCCCCACTGACACGTGTCACGTGGTCCCCACTGTCACGTGTCCATTGTGGGTCCCACACTACCTACTGCAACACTGTTGAGATTGTGCTACATTACCTGTGAAGGTACTGTTGCAATAGATTCATTGTGTTATAGTAGCTATTAAGCGTTGCATATGCTATTTTTTTAACATTTATAAATAAAAAAACGAATAAACATGTGGGTCCCACAAAAGTGTTGCATTTGCTGTAATCAGTGGCACATGGGACCACAATCAGCCACGTGGCACGTGGGCCCCACTGCCACGTGTCACAGGACCCACAAACTGCCACGTGTCACGTGGACCCCACAGCCACGTGTCACGTGGACCCCACAGCCACGTGTCACGTGGACCCCACAACCACGTGTCACGTGGACCCACAACCACGTGTCATTGGGGGTCCCATATTGCCACGTGCCACGTGTTATTGTTGGGTCCCCCAATGACACGTGTCACGTGGTCCCCACTACCACGTGTCCATTGTGGGTCCCACAATGCCACGTTTCATGTGGGTCCCCACTGCCACCTGCCCTTGGTGGGCCCCACACTACCACGTGTCACGTGGCCCACCACTGCCACGTGTCAGTTTGTGCCAACGCCTGCCATGTGTCATTGTGGGTCCCACACTGTCACATGTCACGTGTGGAGAATTTAAACTAATTTTGTGAGAGAACTTGAGCGAGATAGGCAGTAGAGAAGAGAGGAAAGTTTGATAGATTTCTAGAGAAATCTCGAGAGCAAAGAACAGATCACACGGGAAAATGGGGAAAGTAAGTTGCGGGTTTCTTACTGAAAAAGGGGTAAGGGGCATTTTAATTATTTCACACAAACAAAATTAAATAAAACTGATTTAAATCATTTTTTTAAAAAAAACATGTTTTATATTTTTAAAATGTAGAGTATAAAATTAGGAACACCCACATATTTTTAAAATATTTTAAGATAAAAAATGAATTAAATTCGGGTTTAAAAGTTTTGGTCCTTTAAATACAATAAAACTCTTAAAATCATTTTAAAATACTTAAACACCAAAAATAATTCTCCCAATAATTTTAAAAAATTAATAAATTTAAAAATATGATATTGCAAAATATTTTGGGATTTTTAAATACTCCAATGATTTTATAAAAAATATCAAAGATCAATAATGCATGATTTAAATAGATTTAAATCGTCAAAAATTAAAATAAAAATTACACGGACCCACATTTCACGTATAAATCATCATATAAGCATGTAAACATGATGTCACACATATTCAACCCTAAAAAAATTACCTCATATAATCCACATTTAATATTAAATAATAATAATAATTACGAATTCTCTAAGGCGTTATATCTTTAGCATCCTCAAACCTTGCAGCAACATGGAAATCATCAGAAGCATCCACATCTGGATCAACAGTAGTGTCCTTTATCACAAAAGTGTGGGCCCCCGCCTGCCACGTGTCATTGTGGGTCCCACACTGTCACATGTCAGTGTGGGCCCCACACCTGCCGGGTCAAATGTCTACTTTTGCTCTTACTAAAAAAGAATTTGGTGTTGGAGGGATTCAAACCCCTGACCTCCAACACACCAAATTTCTATTTCACCACCACAACAACTCCATCTACACTAACACTTAGTTTATTTCCTCCATCGTTAATATATAACCCTTGCAGCTTAGGTTTTATTCATTATTATTATTATTACTAAATTATTAGAATAATTTTAATTCTTTATATATATTGATTATATTATATTATTCACTGAAATAAATTTTATATATTAGGTTGAAATAAATTTTATATTATTCATTGAAATAAATTTTATATATTATATGTTGATTCTTTAATTAATTATATATTAGGTTCCGGTCAAAGTACAAGTTGACCGTTCAATTACCCAATCAATTAAAAAAAATTGAAATTTTGGGAATAACATTAAAAATGATGGATCTTGATTCTCGTACGGTTGGGTTGTCGAGAAATATTTTTTTAAAAATCGAATCCTTAAACCCTGACGAAACCCTGTTTAGGGGTTCCGGTCAAAGTACTAGTTGATCGTTCAATTACCCAATCAAATAAAAAAAAATCTTGAAATTTTGGGAATAACATTAAAAATGATGGATCTTGATTCCCGTACACTTGGGTCGTCGAGAAATATTTTTTAACAAATCGAATCCTCAAACCCTGACGAAACCCTGTTTAGGGGTTCTGGTCAAAGTACTAGTTGACCGTTCAATTACCCAATCAAATAAAAAAAATTCTGAAATTTTGGGAATAACATTAAAAATGATGGATCTTGATTCCCATACGGTTGGGTCGTTGAGAAATATGTTTTAAAAAATCGAATCCTCAAACCCTGACGGAACCCTTTTTAGGGGTTCCGGTCAAAGTACTAGTTGACCGTTCAATTACCCAATAAAATAATTTTTTTTGAAATTTTGGGAATAACATTAAAAATGATGGATCTTGATTCCCATACGGTTGGGTCGTCGAGAAATATTTTTTAAAAAATCGAATCCTCAAACCCTGACGAAACCCTATTTAGCGGTTCCGGTCAAAGTACTAGTTGACCGTTCAATTACCCAATCAAATAATATTTTTTTTTGAAATTTTGGGAATAACATTAAAAATGATGGATCTTGATTCCCTTATGGTTGGGTCATCGAGAAATATTTTTTAAAAAATCCAATCCTCAAACCCTGACGAAACCCTGTTTAGGGGTTCCGGTCAAAGTACTTGTTGACCGTTCAATTACCCAATTAAATAAAAAAAATTCTGAAATTTTGGGAATAACATTAAAAATGATGGATCTTGATTCCCGTATGATTGGGTTGTCGAGAAATATTTTTTAAAAAATCGAATCCTCAAACCCTGACGAAACCCTGTTTAGGGGTTCTGGTCAAAGTACTAGTTGATCGTTCAATTACCCAATCAAATAATTTTTATTTTTTTGAAATTTTGGGAATAACATTAAAAATGATGGATCTTTATTCCCGTATGGTTGGATCGTCAAGAAATATTTTTTAAAAAATTGAATCCTCAAATCCTGACGAAACCCTTTTTAGGGGTTCTAGTCAAAGTACTAGTTGACCGTTCAATTACCCAATCAAATAATTTTTTTTTGAAATTTTGGGAATAACATTAAAAATGATGGATCTTGATTCCCGTACGGTTGGGTCGTCGAGAAATATTTTTTAAAAATTTAAATCCTCAAACCTGACGAAACCCAATTTAGGGATTATGGTCAAAGTACTAGTTGACCGTTCAATTACCCAATCAAATAATTTTTTTTTTGAAATTTTATGAATAACATTAAAAATGATGAATCTTGATTCCCGTACGGTTGGGTCGTGGAGAAATTATTTTAAAAAATCAAATCCTCAAACCCTGACGAAACCCTTTTTAGGGGTTCCGGTCAAAGTACTAGTTGACCGTTCAATTACCCAATGACTCGATTTCAGGCTCTAATTTAGTGATTTTCTGCGTAGTTTCATGAATCCTTGTATTGTGTAACAATATCTGACTTGTTTGATGTACTTCATTGTGTTTCATTGTCTCATACTGTCATGTAACCGTTGTTTCAATTTTTTGTTTTACAGGTTTATAATTATTGAAGGGGAATAGTTTCCGCTTGTAGTTTCATTGCTTGCTCTGTATTATAAGGTAACCGCTTCCTCTGCATTGATATATTTCCATTGCTTGCTTTGTATTATAAGTTGATATTTTCGAAAACAAAATCTTTGTTCAATGTGCATAAACATCTGCCATGTATTTTAACACTCATACGATGCTTGATACTTGTTGGTACTCTGTTTTCTGATTGTTATATGTTGATACCAATTTACAAACTCAGAACAAATCTTGTTTCGATAATCTGGTACTCTGTTTTCAGTGCTTGCTGTCAAAACTAGTGTTTTGGTGTTTATCACTTGGCGATGGATACATACGTGTCGATGGTGTACTCTGTTTGAAATGTATTGCTAATAGATGCAAAATACAATTGTAATATTTTAAACAGGGTATCCCATGGACTCGTATGCATTCATTTAGTCTCAGTTTTTTCAAGATTGCTCTTAAAAAAGGAAATCGGAATGTCAGTTTTGGAGTAGCCTCAGATGGATTCAACCCTAACCGTGCAATGAATGTAGGTCACAGTATATGGCCAATTGTATTGGTTAATTACAACTTACCACCCTGGCTATGCATGAAACCCAAAAATTTAATTCTTTCAACAATAATACCCGGTCCAGAGTCACCAGGGAATAACATCGACGTGTTCATGCAACCCTTAATTGCGAAGTTGAAAGAATTATGGGAGGTTGGCATCGAAACTTATGATGCCTTGGCTGATCAGAATTTTAATTTACGTGCAAGAGTGTTGTGGACTATTAGCGATTTTCCGGGGTATGCTATGTTGTCGGGTTGGAGCACAAAGGGCAAACTAGCGTGTCATGTCTACCATTACGAAACTTCATCTGAATATTTGAAACATAGCAGGAAAATGTGTTATATGCACCACGGGAAGTTTCTAGATCCTACACACAAGTGGAGGCTAGATAAAAGAAGATTTAATGGCCAAATCGAAATGGGGAACAACCCTGAAATTTTAACAGGAATAGACATTGAGGAGTTGTTGTCTGGGTATGTAAACCAATTTGGGCTGGAGAAGGAAAAGGGTAAATCTAATTCCCCTTTCAAAAAGAAGTCGATTTTTTTTATTTACCATATTGGAGTCGTAATCCACTTTGACATAACCTTCATGCCATGCATATAGAGAAAAATGTCTGCGAAAATATATTATGTACTTTACTTAATATTGGTGGAAATTCAAAAGATCATATAAGTGCTCGTAAAGATTTACAAGAAATGGGAATAAGAAAGCCCCTGCATCCTGTTCTATCAGAAGATGGAAAGTACCTTGAAATAAGAGGAGCAATATTTGACTTGACGAATAAGGAAAAGGATATCTTCTGCTCAGTTTTGAAGAATGCTAAACTGCCATACGGTTGTGCCTCTAACATTAGTCGGTATGTGAACACGAAGGAGAGAAAATTAATGGGGTATAAGAGCCATGATGCTCATTTCATACTCCACAATATGTTACAATTTGCCGTGAAGAAAACAATAAGACCCGAGGTTGCATTACCGTTGATCAGATTAAGTGCGTTCCTTAGAGCTCTATGGAGCAAGGTTATTGATTTGGATGAGTTTAAGAAGTTTCAACAAGAAGTTGTCGAGGTACTTTGTCACTTTGAGATGATTTTTCCATCTGCTTTCTTCAACATAATGGTGCACTTGCTTGTTCATCTAGTCAGAGAAGTTGAACTCGGTGGACCGGTACACCTTCGAAACATGTTTCCTATAGAGCGATATCTTGGGAAGTTGAAATCATATGTTTGTAATAGAAGTAAACTGGAAGGTTCCATTACAGAAGGTTACTTGGCCGAAGAGTGTATAACATTCTGTTCAAGATATTTGGGTGGTCATTGTTGTGCCCAAATTCATCATGGGCTGAATTTAGGCCCATTAGGCCCTAGGGTTCAATCCATATGAGCTAGAGGATAGATCCAGTACGAGTTATGAAGATCAGATAGAAGAAATGACTAAGGAAGTATGAGTATCAGGAGGTTCCCAATGGTTAGGAAGCTGATCTGGACATTAGAAGGTCAGGTTCCTCCCAGAAGAAGAGTTCGAGTTAGCATAGCAACAGTCATAGAGATGACAAGAGCATGTGAAGAGCTATCCAGTCTAACCAGTTTGTTATTTGTGCAGGTACTGATGCCTAAAGGGAGGTCCCTAAGTGATAAGTCCAGAAATAAGGAGGTTCTTGAGAAACAGGCTCCTGAGATATAGGTTCCTGAGCACCAGGTTCCTACGAATTGCTAACAGAAGGTTCTAGAAGCCATCTAGAACAGATAAACGAATTGGTATTTGAGTATAATTCTAGGGCGCAGATGATCCTAGAATAATCTCTAACAAATGAGAGAATTATAGTAGGGTACGAACTCGAGTTCTACTCTACTTAGCCAACTAGTTCGTGGAAGGCTCGAAAGGAACCTGAGTCCTACACGAACTAGGTAATCTAATACAGCTATTTTCAGCAGAGATAGAGTCGCATTAGAACTACGTGAGCTTGATCCCTATATAAACGAGGGTACGTAGGCACCTCAAGGGTAAGACACATTCAGTTCTCTAATTCTCACTAAAGGCACTTGAGATTATTGGAGACACCTGTTAACACTAATCACGCAAGCGTACGTGGTCACAAGTAATATAGAATAAAGTTGAGTTCGTTCCCACAGAGATCTGGTTATGGTTTTAATTCAGTTTTGTACCTATGCAACAATGTATGATTATTATTCATTGCTAAGACAAATAACAAGATTAAGTTTTTACTAACTATAATTAACTAAGATACAAATTAACAAACTAAAAATTACTAACTACTTATATGCGAGAAAACATGGAATCCTAACTTCATCATCTACTTCACTTAGAGTTGACGCCTTTAATCAATATATATGATGGTTTTGATATCTGATCGAACAACACGAAATAAGTAAAATCTACCTCTCGGTATACCAATACCAAACTACGCATGCATCCACAAAAGAGATAGAAGATGGGTAGACACCAAATATGTTTAGACCCTATATCTCTATAGAATTTGAAAACATAAAGGTTAAAGCACAAGTTATCCACATAGATCACATAGGGTAGCATCATATCTCTATGTATGCCATAAATCATGATAATAATATCAACCTATCCTATGCTAGCATGGCAAGTTCTAAATCTCAAGATCCACTCTCGTTTCGCAAGAGATTAACAAATTAGATGTTCATGACTCATCTAAACACATGAAATACAACCATACGAGGATATCAAGAATTCACCACACATAAATCTTTAAAGCAATCAAAATACTAAGCTACATAGATAAATCCGTTAGAATCCCATGACAACGATTAGCTCATATCGAACCGCTCGTCATCATGGGATCTGATGAAACCATGATAATAAACCAAGTATGAATAATAATAATAATAAGATTAATAAAACAAAGAGTTGAGAAAACAAATCTATGATACAAAAGATGAAGTAGATCTAGATCCGTTGCTTGTCACGAGCGTTGAATCCTTCTCTCCTTTTCTCCCTTGCAGATCTAAGCTATATTATGTACAAGATATCTAATTGTCTAATTCTCTAATTGTCTAATTTACAAAGGGTTGGATGTGTTTATATAGGCACTCCAAGTCTTGCCCAGCAAGAAATTGCCTTCTATTACAATTAGAATTCGATTTAGGTACCAAAAACTGCCCAAAATATAATTAGAACTTGAAAAGGGCAAAATAGTAAATTCACTGCTCCCATCAGTCTGCTTGTCGCGCAACCTGCTCCCACCACACGCAACTTTCGCACACGAATCCTGTCCTAAGTTGTAGAAAATCTTCCAAGATTCGCGTGGACAGCTTACGGGCCTCAAACGGACTTATAGAACTCCAAATATGGCCAAAACAGTGTAGACTGCGCAACCTTCCCGGAAAATCCGAATTTTAATCAATTAATTCTCCAAACACGATAGAAGCATCACCCATAATCGACATTCTTATAAATCTGCACAACTAAGAAAAACACATCAAAACTACAATAAACTTGAGTCCAAGACAATTAATTTAAACCGAATTGAAGCGATCCAAGTGGATATAAATCCACTTACCACACCCCCAAACTTAAACCGATGCTTGTCCTCAAGCATAAACAATTACAACTAACTAACTAACTAGTACCACTTCCGTAGGTGATCACGGTTGCATTTGGCATAGGCAACAAGCCTTTTAAACCCCTAGAAAGCCCTAGTGGACGAGTAAGGTGATAAGTGGATTTTATATCCACTTGGAATGCCTTAGTTCGGCTTAAATTGATTGTTTTGGACTCAAGTTTGTGGTAGTTTTGATGTGTTTTGCTTAATTGTGCAGGGTTGAAGAAATGTCGATTAAAGGTGTAGTTTCCGTCATTATTTGGAGTTGATTTATGATATGGAATGAAGAATGGAGGCTAATATCAACTTCCAAGAAGTATACAAGTCATTAAGGATGAAAGACGGAAGCTCATGCAAAAGGAACGGAAGAAAAAGCTTAAAAATCGAAGAAAAATCAATTTTCGCAGAACGGAACCAAGCCGGGAGCCTAATTGGCGCCCCAGAGCTGTTTATGCAGATTGAGCTGGCGCATCAGGCGCCAAAACGGCGTCTCAGGCGCTGCGGCGCGCGGGTGAAAAATCAGCCAGAATTTCTGATTTTGTTTTGGCCATATCTTGAGTTCTACAAGTCCGTTTTAGGCCCGTAAGCAGTCCACGCGAAGCTAACGAGATTCTCTATCATTCTAGAGTGGTTCAGAGGTCCAATTATGATTAGAACGTTCCAGAAATACTGAAGAAAAGTCAGCTACGAATTTTCCTTAAAAAACAGAATCAGTTTAGGAAACGTATTTTGCAGAAATTCTTTTATAATTCTGTTTTGGTATTTTCTTGCTGGGCAAGATGTCTAGAACCCTATATAAACACATCTAGGGTATTATTTGAGGATGTAATTCATAACCTATTTTCAGTACTATTCATACTTTAGATCTAGAACTATTTTGAGATTGGAGAGAAAAGGGAGAGAATCAATTGGAGAAGAAGATTGAAGGAAGGAGCGAAGGGATTCGTCCCGAGTTCAAGACACTTCAAGATTTGTATTCTTTGTTCTTAAATTCTAAACTCATGATTTGTGGTTTTTATATATATACTTGTTTTGTTCAATTATGAGTAGTTAATTCTCTTTATCCAAGAGTTGGGTAGTATTCGTTGATTTGTCGAGTTTGTTTGATTTCTCTTGTTATTGTTAATCTGTCATTGAGGGCTTAATTCAATTAGAAGAGTAGCTAACTTTTGATTGAATCTGTAGGGATTATAACGAATCGGGAGAAGAGTTGTAATTCTAGTACATGACATGATAGACACAATTTAATTATTGAATCGGGAGATTAATAAAAGAATTGTGAAACTGTTAATCCTTGGTTTTAATAGTTTATGATTATACTTTGATTGACCATGGGAGTGGCGATTAGGGGATGATTGTAGGCATTGTGAATTACCTTGGGAGAGGAATTTATAAACTTTAGAAGGATTGTTTTTAACGAACAAGAGACACAAATTAGACATTCTTGGTAGTCAATTGAAGAACCCCAAATCTTGGATTATTTTCTCTCATCGTTATTATATAGTTTTTATTTGTTTATTAGTTTAATTTAGTTAATAATCATAATCACCAATCTATTCTTCCACACTTCTGAACTGCTTGAGATAAAAGACTCAGAATTAGAATTGATATCAGTCCTTCCCTGAGAACGAACACACAAAAATACTACTAACAAATTGGCGCCGCTGCCGGGGAAGGCAGCAATATTGATTTTGAGTTAATTGTTTCTTGTAGTTTGGATTTTATCTTTGTATATATTTTTCTTTTCTTTCTTTTTGTATTTCTTTCTTTGGTGTGTCTACAGGTTCTTTGAGTTAGACAACTTAAACAGGTTTTGAGGAGAGAGACTAGATGGAGTACAACTTTGGTTGGAACAATGCTCAGAATTTCTACAACAGTCAGGAACAATATCAAGACTTCAATCCTTACCCACAATTCAATTCCTATGAGGATTGTAATGCATATCAGGTGAATTCGTTCTATTCTGAGAACTCATTTTATGCTCCATATGCCCCTAGCAATGATTATTCATATTCGTTTGAAAATCAATATCATGATGATGTTTATCCATATATGTGTAATGATGTTGATACGAGTTTAACTCAGTCTAATCCTTCTTTACTTGCTGATTGGGAGATTGCGCTCAATAAAATGATTCAAGGAACTCAGTCTAATCTTCCCTTACTTTCTTTGGGAGTTTTTGATGAACCAACTTTAGAGATTGCTAGTGACAATGATATTCCATGTGATTCAATAGCTTGGTACGAGGAGAATGCTAAATTAAATAATTTTATTTGGGAAGTTCGAGCAGTGTGGTATGACGGTTGTTATCGAATTCCTCCTTGTGTCAATTTTCCTCTATGCCATGATTCTTGTTTAGCAATTGATGATAATGTTGTGTCTGATGAGTCTACTGGTGTAGTTGATAATTGTCCCATGCACATTAATGATAATTTGGATGCAATTGAAATTCTACCAGTCCTAGAAAATTTTGAGCTTAATACATTGGTAGACGAGATTAAAATTGATGAGTGTCCAATTATAAAAGAGAAGGAAGTTAAGATTGAGGAAGATGAAAATCTTGCTGTAGAGTATAAGGATCCGATTTGGGAGGAGTATATGAGTCGTACTTATAATGATTATTCTGACGACTTTTCTAGCTATTTTGATGTTTCCAAGTCTCTTGAGCATGATAGGTTCTTGAAAGTTTTCGTATCTTTCAATGATACTAAGGTTTATTTGCACAATATGCTTATATTAGAAATTCGTAGATATGTGCATCTGTTTGCTTTTTCTCCTCATTGATAGTTCATGCTTTGCATATTAGTGATAGTTCATGCATGTATGTTCGTGTTATTTACGTTTGTTTCATATAGGACATTCTGTTTTTATGTTGTATACCATGTGTGTTCATTATAGTTGCATTTTCATGGCATGTATTTTTCATGATTCCTTAGGACGAGCTAATTCTGATTGGTAGGTACTTGTTTTATTGAGTGTGATTGATGATGAATAGAGGGTTGATTTATATTCCTTATGAAATTGACTTGCATGCTTCAGAAACACAACTTTTACACAGTCTCATTGGGTGCTTTTGGGGCTAGGTTGAGGTCATGCTTGTTTGGTTGTTTGAGATTTAATCACTTGATTATATTTAGAATTTTCGTTATTCCCTTGATAGCGTAGGGACACTAAAGTCTAAGTTTGGGGGAAACCAGGAATTTCATGCTAGTTGTTTAGTGTTAATGGCTAGGTGTCAAATGGCTAGTAGCCGGCTCATATTTTATGAGTAGTCTAGGGTTGGAAATGAGAAAGGCTCATTCCAGATCGCAGAAAGAAAAAAAAAGAGAAAAAAAAAAGTCAATAAATTGTTTATATGCAAAATTAACTAGGGTGAGCTCTTTAATACTCGAGTAATTAAGTCTGAGGGGACTTAGTCCTAGTGACCTAAGGCTTTAATAGTCTGGGATCCACTGACCTAACACTCGCTACATGGGTATTATTGTATAAGCCTTTTGGGGTCTCATTCATTGCACGGTTAAATAAGCATGCGTATTATATATAGTGTCGTAGTAATAAAGCATGAATATCTGGCTAACTTGAATGAGGATGGAGGTGTTCTTAGGTTATGAAGTGTCTACAGTCTATTCTATTTATAAACCTGTGATTGTCTTGGCAAAGGATATGTATGATTTTTGACCTAGTTTTGGGAGTATTTCTGATGAGCATTGCACACACGCACGTTTCTGTTCATGTATTGTTAGTATACGGGAACTTGGTCGAGCTCTATTTGTATTTAGTTGCATTCTTTGAGATATTTGCTTGTTAGTTGGTTTTGGTTAGTTTGAAGGGGATCGTTTCATTGTTCACATTAGTTGTATTCATGCAATGCATTGCATTAGGTTAAATGGATTTTGTGGGTACATTCGCTATAGGCCCTCACGAGACCTTACTCGTCCACTGGGGCTGCCTAGGGGTTTAAAGGCCTTGTTGCATATGCCAAATGCAACCGTGATCACCTACGGAAGTGGTACTAGTTAGTTAGTTGTAATTGGTTATGCTTGAGGACAAGCATCAGTTTAAGTTTGGGGGTTTGATAAGTGGATTTTATATCCACTTGGAATGCCTTAGTTCGGCTTAAATTGATTGTTTGGACTCAAGTTTGTGGTAGTTTTGATGTGTTTTGCTTAATTGTGCAGAATTGAAGAAATGTCGATTAAAGGTGTAGTTTCCGTCATTATTTGGAGTTGATTTATGATATGGAATGAAGAATGGAGGCTAATGTCAACTCCCAAGAAGTATACAAGTCATTAATGATGAAAGACGGAAGCTCATGCAAAAGGAACGGAAGAAAAAGCTTAAAAATCGAAGAAAAATCAATTTTCGCAGAACGGGACCAAGCCGGGAGCCTAATTGGCGCCCCAGAGCTGTTTATGCAGATTGAGCTGGCGCATCAGGCGCCAAAAAGGCGCCTCAGGCGCTGCGGCGCGCGGGTGAAAAATCAGCCAGAATTTCTGATTTTGTTTTGGCCATATCTTGAGTTCTACAAGTCCGTTTTAGGCCCGTAAGCAGTCCACGCGAAGCTAACGAGATTCTCTATCATTCTAGAGTGGTTCAGAGGTCCAATTATGATTAGAACGTTCCAGAAATACTGAAGAAAAGTCAGCTACGAATTTTCCTTAAAAAATAGAATCAGTTTAGGAAACGTATTTTGCAGAAATTCTATTATAATTCTGTTTTGGTATTTTCTTGCTGGGCAAGATGTCTAGAACCCTACATAAACACATCTAGGGTATTATTTGAGGATGTAATTCATAACCTATTTTCAGTACTATTCATACTTTAGATCTAGAACTATTTTGAGATTGGAGAGAAAAGGGAGAGAATCAATTGGAGAAGAAGATTGAAGGAAGGAACGAAGGGATTCGTCCGGAGTTCAAGACACTTCAAGATTTGTATTCTTTGTTCTTAAATTCTAAACTCATGATTTGTGGTTTTTATATATATACTTGTTTTGTTCAATTATGAGTAGTTAATTCCCTTTATCCAAGAGTTGGGTAGTATTCGTTGATTTGTCGAGTTTGTTTGATTTCTCTTGTTATTGTTAATCTGTCATTGAGGGCTTAATTCAATTAGAAGAGTATCTAACTTTTGATTGAATCTGTAGGGATTATAACGAATCGGGAGAAGAGTTGTAATTCTAGTACATGACATGATAGACACAATTTAATTATTGAATCAGGAGATTAATAAAAGAATTGTGAAACTATTAATTCTTGGTTTTAATAGTTTATGATTATACTTTGATTGACCATGGGAGTGGCGATTAGGGGATGATTGTAGGCATTATGAATTACCTTGGGAGAGGAATTTATAAACTTTAGAAGGATTGTTTTTAACAAACAAGAGACACAAATTAGACATTCTTGGTAGTCAATTGAAGAACCCCAGATCTTGGATTATTTTCTCTCATCGTTATTATATAGTTTTTATTTGTTTATTAGTTTAATTTAGTTAATAATCATAATCACCAATCTATTCTTCCACACTTCTGAACTGCTTGAGATAAAAGACTCAGAATTAGAATTGATATCAGTCCTTCCCTGAGAACGAACACACAAAAATACTACTAACATAAGGTCTCGTGAGGGCCTATAGCGAATGTACCCACAAAATCCATTTAACCTAATGCAATGCAATGCATGAATGCAACTAATATGAAAAATGCAACGATCCCCTTCAAACTAACCAAAACCAAATAACAAGCAAATATCTTAGAGAATGCAACTAAATCCAAATAGAGCTCGACCAAGTTCCCGTATACTAACAATACATGAACTGAAACGTGCGTGTGTGCAATGCTCATCAGAAATACTCCCAAAACTAGGTCAAAAATCATACATGCCCTTCGTCAAGACAATCACAAGTTTATAAATAGAATAATAGACTGTAGACACTTCATAACCTAAGAACACCTCCATCCTTATCCAAGGTAGACAGAAATTCATGCTTTATTACTAACTACTACGACACAAATATACAATCATGCTTATTTAACCGTGCAATGGATGAGACCCCAAAAGGCTTATACAATAATACCCATGTAGCGAGCGTTGGGTTAGTGGATCCCAGACTATAAAAGCCTTAGGTCACTAGGCACAAAGTCCCCGCGAACTTAATTGCTCGAGTATTAAAGAGCTCACCCTAGTTAATTTTGCATATAAACAATTGACACTTTTGACTCTTTTTTTTTTTTTTTTCTGTTTTTCTATTTTTTTCTGTTTTTTTATGCAATCTGGAATGAGAATTCTCAATTCCAACCCTAGACTACTCATATAAATATGAGCCGGCTACTAGCCATTTGACGCCTAGCCATTATTAACAATTTAGCATGAAATCCCTGTTTTCCCCCAAACTTAGACTTAAATGTTCTAGGCCATCAAGGGAATAACGAAAATTCTAAATATAAACAAGTGATTAAATCTGAAAACATCCAAACAAGCATGACCTCAACCTAGCCCAAAAGCACCCAATGAGACTGTGTAAAAGTTTTGTTTCCGAAACACATAAGTCAATTTCATAGAAACTATAAGTCAACCCTCTATTCATCATTACCACACTCAATTAGACACCTACATACCAATCAGAATTAGCTCGTTCTAAGGAATCATGAAATATGCATGCCATGCAAATGCAACTAATATGAACTCACATGGTATACGAAAAATAAAAACAGAATGTCCTATATGAAACAAACATAAATATTACGAACATAAATGCATAATTTACTACTACTAATATGCAAAGCATGAAATCCTACATGAACACATAATACAACAACAACTACTAATCCCTCAAACCACCCCCAAACTTAAAATATTCAGTAACTAGTACAGTAAAACCTCAAACAACAATTTATTCTTTCTAGTTGCTAACATCATCATCATTATAACATATCTAAATTTCATACTGTATATATTCCCAAAGATTAACAATCACTGTTATTCTCAATAAGTATCTTTAGAATCTAATCACAAGATTCTAAATTAAGCCACAAATTCTCAAATGTCATCATATTCCAAAATCATCATATAACATCTTATCACTTCCTCTTTCCTTCTCTTTTTCTTCTTTCCAAACTATGTCACACTTGTGACGCCTCCGGTCTAAACTTAATAACCCTTCTCCTTCATATACGTTGACAATAATTTTTTAACTTAATAATATATTCTCAATTTCCTATACGTCCCAAAATTCTTATATCAACCTCAATCCATGTCACAATATCAATCTTAAAGAAATCTATACATCGTCATCCGGAGTACTTAATTTCGACTCCATCATATACGTCTTAATGATTTTCCCAAAAGTTCATTGTATCAATGCAATCCATCAAATTCCTATTACTAATAACAATTAAAACCTTATATACGAAGAATCTTAAATCCCAACATCGTCTACGATCTCAAAAGAATGCTCTTAAAATTAATAACCACATAATCCTCAAATATTAAAATAAATATTAGTCTACGTATACAATAACAAATCTCGCTTCTCGATTACAAATATCCATTTGTAGCTACTAAAATCACATCATCAAACAACATTCTAATTCCCAAAATTTCTTACATACAGGGTTACACGTTTATCCCCGAACAAAAATTAAATCCTCAAACAATAGTGAGCACTATCACATAATTACATATCCTCAACCAATTTTGCACATCCCAAAATCACATGTATCGCTAAATGATCTCCATCATTCCTCAAAAGTATTTCAATAACCTATATCCTCAAAATTGATTCATACTCTAAAATCCTTAATTTCTTAACCAATATCCTTGATAAGTATACTTACTGTCTAACTCCTTGGTACTATATATAGTAATCCACTATAAACTCCACATGAGCCGTCATGCTCTTCAACATTCACGTAGGATCTTACTAACTCAAGACCCTAAAACTTAACCTCTCTTTCCATACGAGAAACCTTTGCTCTGACAATCATATTACTTGACAACTTCAATTCTACACATCCCTTTTACAAATCCTCAGTTCCTTGACAATTTCAGTCATACAACACTTTATCTTTGTACATATCTCACTCTTCTACTCCATAGCTCTGATACCACCTGTGGCGCCCCCGACCCCGATTTGATTTCCTCTGGAGAGAAACCGGCCCGAGGGTCCGCCAAAACTACATCACAACCGTTTAATCTGCTAATATTTTATTTTTTTTGTAAATTTCGGCATGAAGTATTCGTAAATAGGACTATCCACCTATTTTTCAATTCAATAATTCAACTCAACAACAAAAGTCTACTTTCACCAAAAATTGTGCCACACACAATGCATCTCAACTATTATTTACCATGTACTGTAATCTGTACAACTACAAGCCAACTCTATCCTGACTTACCTCGCATCAACAGACGACCAAAGCCCACAACCAGCGCTTCAATCTTAAGTCAACCTACGACTTCAGTACGTGAAGTACGACTACTAAATCCAATACCAGCTCTGCTGGTCCATCACTTCTTTCTACTTTCCCACGAATCCTTCTGAAATCTTCGATATCTCTTGTGATAATTTATAAAAATAGAAGAATGAGCTATAAAGCTCAGCAAGTATATTTTGTAGTGATCAACTGAAGTTTTATAAAATAATTTAGTTTGAAAATCATTATCACTACACAGTTTATAATAAAACATAACTCACACCAAAACCAGAGTCCTGCCAATATGTCAGCACAACACAGTTTATAATAAAATATAAACTCAAACCGAGATCAGAGTTCTGCCAAAGTATTCATCTTTTTAAAACTAAGAATTTATTTCATTAATAGTTTGATTTCACAATAATCCGAAACTCAACATAATTTCATAATAAACTGAATCTTAAAACATTCTCACAATATGCATATAAGCAATCAACATCATTTCACAATTCACAATTTAAAATAAAAATATAACTTCACAATTACATTGGAAAAACTGAGCATTCTACACATAACAAGTTCATCGGCCTTTACTTCCTATTTCGGGAAGTTCACAAAATTCCATTTCTGGAATTGCTTCCATTTCTGGAAGTTCTACTGGTCTCCATTTATGGAGGTTCACAAAATTCCATTTCTGGAATTACTTCCATTTCTGGAAGTTCTACTGATATCCATTTCTGGAGGTTCATTCTGTCTCCATTTCTGGAGGTTCATACTGTCTCCATTTCTGGAGGTTCATACTGTCTCCATTTCTGGAGTTTCACAAAATTCCATTTCTGGAATTGCTTCCATTTCTGGAAGTTCTACTGGTCTCCATTTCTGGAGTGATTCACTGTCAATGCCAGTCTGCTCAGTTTTCCTCAAAATCACATTTCAACATATACCAGTTAAAAACAGTTTAACAAGTATTCATATATAATAATATAAAAATCACACTTTAAACACCTCGATTTAAAAGATATATTTCTTTTAAAATCCATAAATCCACATTTCTACTTGAGAAATATATTTCTTCCCAAAATCCACAAATACACATTTCTACTTTTCCAGTTCAAAATCAAAATTTCTTCTAAACTCCACGAATACACAGTTCTACTTAAAAATTATCTTTCTTCTAAAACCCTCAATTACACAATTCTACTTGAAAAATATATTTCTTCTAAGATCCACAAATTCACATTTATACACGCATGAAACAAATACGCTTAGGTTTCAAAACACAATAATTACGTTAACAGAAATATAACGCATTATTTTCAATTTATCACAGCAAGATATACTTACAACCACCGCTACCAAGCAGTCCAACCGTTTCTCAATCCACTTTTCCAATAACCTGGACAAGCATCAATAAACTCTTCAATCCTATATTCTCAATAATAAATATACTCGTATCTTCACAAAGCAACCCGACCTTAGAATGATCAAATTCTACAACTTAGTTCATTTCTAAAATTATTTACTAAAATCAATCACGCATTCTTAGGTCTAAGTGAATGTCTTTTCTACAGAAAATTGGACATGACCTTCTCGTAAAATGGACATTCCCCGGTGTAAAAACACCTCAAATCAATCCAAAGACATCCACAACACTAATCAATACCCAACTCCATCTCCAAACACAATTCATCAATCATTTTAAACTATTACTCCTTAGAAATTCTAAATCAAACATTAACCACCATTTAAATATATACTGTAATTGACAAACAATTAGATAAGACCAAAACTAACAAATTCCATTCTTTGACCAACATCAAATAAGGTCATTAACCCTTTCAAAACAACTCCCCAAAACAGGGAAGACAAACTGGAAAACAAAAATGCAACTGCGCACTCTTTACTCTAACATTTTTCATAAATCGAAAAATAATCATTTTAATACCAAATTTTCCAGATTTCATATTTGATATCATTTCAATCTCCCATAAAAATTTCATCTCAGAATTAATCGTATAACCAAGCAAACCATTTGCTCAAACTTGCAACAGAACACAGAAATTTCTGCGCTGTGCTACCTTTACCAAAACATTCATAACTCCTTACTCGTATACTCAAATGACTTGAAATTTGCGAATAAATAAACTAGAAACCATATAGAACAACTGCATCACCGAGTTACTGCCCAGGACAGCTTCTAACAAACCCAGAATAGCTGAACAATAGCAATACATAACAGGGCAGTTTCATAACTACTATAATCAGCCTTGTTCCAACAGCTATATCTCAATTTTTACAAGTATGGTACATACCATCTTTGGAAACCACAAAGACAAGACATAAACCTACAACTTTCATTCTTTGACCATTATCAAGTAAGGTCTTTAACCTCTTCAAAAACCCTTCCCAAAGTAGGACATTAATCCTGGACCTTTTAAAAGTTACTGCGCACGGTTTACTCAACCATTTTTAATAATTTCAAAAATCAATATTTCTGTGCAAATCTTCCTCTGAAATCTTTATAGTTCCTTCCTCTTTCTTCAATAAAAATTTCAACACAGAATTTAAAGTTTAACTAGGTGAAAGATAATTCTAAAATTAGAATCCCGTGACCTTGCTCTGTTCTGCGCAGATTTTACTAAAACATCATTTTCTCCTAGCTCGTTAACTTAAACGACGCACCGTTTTCTTCTACACAAAATAGACTCCAAGATGAACAACTTTCATCAAAAGACTACTACCCAGAACGGATCATAACTGTCTTGAATTAACAGAACAAAACAGGGGCAGAAGCTGAAACTTTTCAGGACAAGCTAATTACATCAATACTACTAAGCAATAATCAATTTATTTGCAATAATTTTCAATGGATTGAACCATACCTTAGCTTGCCTTCAATGACCCAAGAGTTTGAGCTATTAACCATGATTTATGAGTAAGAAAATGAGGAGTTTGATGGAGCTTTCTTACTCCTCTTTCTCTCCTCTCCCTCTTTCTCTCTTCTCCTTTTCTTTTCTCTTCTCTCTTTTTCTCTTGGCTGATTTTATTTGATGAAATGGGGGAGATGATGATTATCCTCTTTCTAAATATCTAGCTAGCAAAAAGACCGAAATGCCCTTCTTTCTACTACTTATCCATATTTCCATAATTTCATCTCTTTATTCCACTTATAATTGTTTTATCAAAACAATTATCCACTTACTTATCAAAATAAATTCTAACTCTTTAAATTTATAAAATAAAGTCATCAAATCTCCAAAATCTCGTATTTTAAATAATTACGAGTCCACTTGCAAATTTCTCGAAAATAAATCCTAAAAATCATCCACCGTCAAATAATTAATATTTGACATAATAATTCCATCCTTAACCAATAAAAGAAATTATTCTTCAAAATCCACCATTTATTGTCTCATTCTCTAATTTCTTCATTATCAGCCAAGTGGTTCAAAATTTAATCGCAATAAATCTTATTCCCAATAAAATAATCAAAACTAATATTTTCGGGATCGGGATGTTACATCCTTCCCCCCTTAGAAAAATTTCGTCCTCGAAATTGAGTGCACCTGGTCTCATCAAAACAACGTGGAATACTCCCCCCTTAGACTGTCTTCTGGTCTCTAAGTTCTTCTTTAACATCATGATTCTATCACATAATATTCATCAAAGGTATTACCTCCATTCTTAACATTTGCTCCTGTCAATCATAGTCTCTACGGGGTTCTCTCAAATTTTAAATTCTCTTGAACATCTATCGGTTCATATTCCAATTCCTGGTTGACTCTCCAACCTAAAAGTTGCTCAGCAGCCCTACTCACGAATGCTATCTCTTCACATGATTTCAATTTTCAGCAATAGATCATAATCTTCTTCTAGAATAATTAGATGAATTTTCAAAAGAATACCATCAATAATTTATCACAGTCATCACACAAGGATTAAGAAAATGAGTATTCAGACATGATAGGTTCACAAGTTCTACTAATGGGGTTCCCGACCAGCTAACCAACTGGTTTAGCTTTACTTCCAACATGGAAGCATCATCAATTCACAATATCAATGTAAGAATACTCAATTCCCTTCCAAAAATTATCAATCGAAAATCAAATCATCAATCAAAATCAACAGTAAATCGGTACCATATGCACTTACTCATCATCATTTGTAGGTATCTCCCATTTGAGAATACATATCCACTTTATCATCAGAATCATCATCCTTCCTTTGCAATTTAAAATCATCTCAAATATTTATAATATGGCCTTTCATCAGTCATTAATACGCAACTCTACAGTCATCCACATGTCGCGTTCTACATGTTCTCTTTGTACAATACCCAAAGTCTCTAACAATAACCACAACAGAAGAAATCATCATTACGGTCAGTAGCATCCTCCTCTCGTAGTTCTTAAAATTATCAACAAAATTGCATCATCAAATTTTTTTAAACATCAACCTTATCCATTTATGGAATCCTGCCATCAGTTCTCATCGTTCTTACTCTCTAAGTTGAATCATCTCATCCTGACACAAGAAGCATACTCATGACGCTATTTATCAAATATCTCGACTTTTACTACTCGCTTCCAATATATCGAAATCTCTCGATGCATCAAAATTTTCCGAACGGTGCAACAGTTACTATCTGAGGTGGAACCGCAGTCTCTACGAAATCGAAACTAGCGAACAAAACGTCAACAGCTATCTAAATAATTGATCAACATCAATGGCGAAAGGAAGTCTAAGCGACTCGGACGCACATACACTATCACATCCTCGAGTAACAAGGTACTAAATCCTCAAATACTTAAATTCTCAAGAATCCCAAAATTTCCTTAATTCTACTAATATCATCATCGATCAACAATCTACATCCACAAATTCTCGTATCAGTAACTAGTACAGTAAAACCTCAAACAACAATTTATTCTCTCTAGTTGCTAACATCATCATCATTATAACATATCTAAATTTCATACTGTATATATTCCCAAAGATTAACAATCACTGTTATTCTCAATAAGTATCTTTAGAATCTAATCACAAGATTCTAAATTAAGCCACAAATTCTCAAAGGTCATCATATTCCAAAATCATCATATAACATCTTATCACTTCCTCTTTCCTTCTCTTTTTCTTCTTTCCAAACTATGTCACACTTGTGACGCCTCCGGTCTAAACTTAATAACCCTTCTCCTTCATATACGCTGACAATAATTTTTTAACTTAATAATATATTCTCAATTTCCTATACGTCCCAAAATTCTTATATCAACCTCAATCCATGTCACAATATCAATCTTAAAGAAATCTATACATCGTCATCCGGAGTACTTAATTTCGACTCCATCATATACGTCTTAATGATTTTCCCAAAAGTTCATTGTATCAATGCAATCCATCAAATTCCTATTACTAATAACAATTAAAACCTTATATACGAAGAATCTTAAATCCCAACATCATCTACGATCTCAAAAGAATGCTCTTAAAATTAATAACCACATAATCCTCAAATATTAAAATAAATATTAGTCTACGTCTACAATAATAAATCTCGCTTCTCGATTACAAATATCCATTTGTAGCTACTAAAATCACATCATCAAACAACATTCTAATTCCCAAAATTTCTTACATACAGGGTTACACGTTTATCCCCGGACAAAAATTAAATCCTCAAACAATAGTGAGCACTATCACATAATTACATATCCTCAACCAATTTTGCACATCCCAAAATCACATGTATCGCTAAATGATCTCCATCATTCCTCAAAAGTATTTCAATAACCTATATCCTCAAAATTGATTCATACTCTAAAATCCTTAATTTCTTAACCAATATCCTTGATAAGTATACTTACTGTCTAACTCCTTGGTACTATATATAGTAATCCACTATAAACTCCACATTAGCCGTCATGCTCTTCAACATTCACGTAGGATCTTACTAACTCAAGACCCTAAAACTTAACCTCTCTTTCCATACGAGAAACCTTTGCTCTAACAATCATATTACTTGACAACTTCAATTCTACACATCCCTTTTACAAATCCTCAGTTCCTTGACAATTTCAGTCATACAACACTTTATCTTTGTACATATCTCACTCTTCTACTCCATAGCTCTGATACCACCTGTGGCGCCCCCGACCCCGATTTGATTTCCTCTGGAGAGAAACCGGCCCGAGGGTCCGCCAAAACTACATCACAACCGTTTAATCTGCTAATATTTTATTTTTTTTTGTAAATTTCGGCATGAAGTATTCGTAAATAGGACTATCCACCTATTTTTCAATTCAATAATTCAACTCAACAACAAAAGTCTACTTTCACCAAAAATTGTGCCACACACAATGCATCTCAACTATTATCTACCATGTACTGTAATCTGTACAACTACAAGCCAACTCTATCCTGACTTACCTCGCATCAATAGACGACCAAAGCCCACAACCAGCGCTTCAATCTTAAGTCAACCTACGACTTCAGTACGTGAAGTACGACTACTAAATCCAATACCAGCTCTGCTGGTCCATCACTTCTTTCTACTTTCCCAAGAATCCTTCTGAAATCTTCGATATCTCCTGTGATAATTTATAAAAATAGAAGAATGAGATATAAAGCTCAGCAAGTATATTTTGTAGTGATCAACTGAAGTTTTATAAAATAATTTAGTTTGAAAATCATTATCACTACACAGTTTATAATAAAACATAACTCACACCAAAACCAGAGTCCTGCCAATATGTCAGCACAACACAGTTTATAATAAAATATAAACTCAAACCGAGATCAGAGTTCTGCCAAAGTATTCATCTTTTTAAAACTAAGAATTTATTTCATTAATAGTTTGATTTCACAATAATCCGAAACTCAACATAATTTCATAATAAACTGAATCTTAAAACATTCTCACAATATGCATATAAGCAATCAACATCATTTCACAATTCACAATTTATAATAAAAATATAACTTCACAATTACGTTGGAAAAACTGAGCATTCTACACATAACAAGTTCATCGGCCTTTACTTCCTATTTCGGGAAGTCTACAAAATTCCATTTCTGGAAGTTCTACTGGTCTCCATTTATGGAGGTTCACAAAATTCCATTTCTGGAATTACTTCCATTTCTGGAAGTTCTACTGATATCCATTTCTGGAGGTTCATTCTGTCTCCATTTCTGGAGGTTCATACTATCTCCATTTCTGGAGGTTCATACTGTCTCCATTTCTGGAGTTTCACAAAATTCCATTTCTGGAAGTTCTACTGGTCTCCATTTCTGGAGTGATTCACTGTCAATGCCAGTCTGCTCAGTTTTCCTCAGAATCACATTTCAACATATACCAGTTAAAAACAGTTTAACAAGTATTCATATATAATAATATAAAAATCACACTTTAAACACCTCGATTTAAAAGATATATTTCTTTTAAAATCCATAAATCCACATTTCTACTTGAGAAATATATTTCTTCCCAAAATCCACAAATACACATTTCTACTTTTCCAGTTCAAAATCAAAATTTCTTCTAAACTCCACGAATACACAGTTCTACTTAAAAATTATCTTTCTTCTAAAACCCTCAATTACACAATTCTACTTAAAAAATATATTTCTTCTAAGATCCACAAATTCACATTTATACACGTATGAAACAAATACGCTTAGGGTTCAAAACACAATAATTACGTTAACAGAAATATAACGCATTATTTTCAATTTATCACAGCAAGATATACTTACAACCACCGCTACCAAGCAGTCCAACCGTTTCTCAATCCACTTTTCCAATAACCCGGACAAGCATCAATAAACTCTTCAATCGTATATTCTCAATAATAAATATACTCGTATCTTCACAAAGCAACCCGACCTTAGAATGATCAAATTCTACAACTTAGTTCATTTCTAAAATTATTTACTAAAATCAATCACGCATTCTTAGGTCTAAGTGAATGTCTTTCCTACAGAAAATTGGACATGACCTTCTCGTAAAATGGACATTCCCCGGTGTAAAAACACCTCAAATCAATCCAAAGACATCCACAACACTAATCAATACCCAACTCCATCTCCAAACACAATTCATCAATCATTTTCAACTATTACTCCTTAGAAATTCTAAATCACACATTAACCACCATTTAAATATATAATGTAATTGACAAACAATTAGATAAGACCAAAACTAACAAATTCCATTCTTTGACCAACATCAAATAAGGTCATTAACCCTTTCAAAACAACTCCCCAAAACAGGGAAGACAAACTGGAAAACAAAAATGCAACTGCGCACTCTTTACTCTAATATTTTTCATAAATCGAAAAATAATCATTTTAATACCAAATTTTCCAGATTTCATATTTGATATCATTTCAATCTCCCATAAAAATTTCATCTCAGAATTAATCGTATAACCAAGCAAACCATTTGCTCAAACTTGCAACAGAACACAGAAATTTCTGCGTTGTGCTACCTTTACCAAAACATTCATAACTCCTTACTCGTATACTCAAATGACTTGAAATTTGCGAATAAATAAACTAGAAACCATATAGAACAACTGCATCACCGAGTTACTGCCCAGGACAGCTTCTAACAAACCCAGAATAGCTGAACAGTAGCAATACATAACAGGGCAGTTTCATAACTACTATAATCAGCCTTGTTCCAACAGCTATATCTCAATTTTTACAAGTATGGTACATACCATCTTTGGAAACCACAAAGACAAGACATAAACCTACAACTTTCATTCTTTGACCATTATCAAGTAAGGCCTTTAACCTCTTCAAAAACCCTTCCCAAAGTAGGACATTAATCCTGGACCTTTTAAAAGTTACTGCGCACGGTTTACTCAACCATTTTTAATAATTTCAAAAATCAATATTTCTGTGCAAATATTCCTCTGAAATATTTATAGTTCCTTCCTCTTTCTTCAATAAAAATTTTAACACAGAATTTAAAGTTTAACTAGGTGAAACATAATTCTAAAATTAGAATCCCGTGACCTTGCTCTGTTCTGCGCAGATTTTACTAAAACATCATTTTCTCCTAGCTCGTTAACTTAAACGACGCACCGTTTTCTTCTACAAAAAATAGACTCCAAGATGAACAACTTTCATCAAAAGACTACTACCCAGAACGGATCATAACTGTCTTGAATTAACAGAACAAAACAGGGGCAGAAGCTGAAACTTTTCAGGACAAGCTAATTACATCAATACTACTAAGCAATAATCAATTTATTTGCAATAATTTTCAATGGATTGAACCATACCTTAGCTTGCCTTCAATGACCCAAGAGTTTGAGCTATTAACCATGATTTATGAGTAAGAAAATGAGGAGTTTGATGGAGCTTTCTTACTCCTCTTTCTCTCCTCTCCCTCTTTCTCTCTTCTCCTTTTCTTTTCTCTTCTCTCTTTTTCTCTTGGCTGATTTTATTTGATGAAATGGGGGAGATGATGATTATCCTCTTTCTAAATATCTAGCTAGCAAAAAGACCGAAATGCCCTTCTTTCTACTACTTATCCATATTTCCATAATTTCATCTCTTTATTCCACTTATAATTGTTTTATCAAAACAATTATCCACTTACTTATCAAAATAAATTCTAACTCTTTAAATTTATAAAATAAAGTCATCAAATCTCCAAAATCTCGTATTTTAAATAATTACGAGTCCACTTGCAAATTTCTCGAAAATAAATCCTAAAAATCATCCACCGTCAAATAATTAATATTTGACATAATAATTCCATCCTTAACCAATAAAAGAAATTATTCTTCAAAATCCACCATTTATTGTCTCAATCTCTAATTTCTTCATTATTAGCCAAATGGTTCAAAATTTAATCGCAATAAATCTTATTCCCAATAAAATAATCAAAACTAATATTTTCGGGATCGGGATGTTACATTTTGCCCCTTCTCCTCGCTTGGCATATTCGTATAACAAATATGTCCTGTTCCAATGCATTCTTCTGTTGACCCAAAATCTGTCAATTTGTAGAACAACACACACTCACGGGCTACGCTTGAATATAATGGAGGAGGGTAAATGTAAGTTTCTGAAGCCTTTGGTTCCTCAAAGAGAACTTCCTCCATTGGCTCTAATGCGCTCCCTCCATCTTTAAACTCTGAGATAAGTAGAAGACCTGCATCTTTCCCATGTTCTTCATCCTCTTGGTACGCACATACCAATTCTTGAAATTTGTGCAACTCATCAGTGTCTGTCTCAAATTGTGCCCTTTCCAAATCATCCACCTCACTAGTTTGATCAAATTCCTCACATGGCTTGTGAACACTCACCTCCTCTTGGAATTTGTCTTCTTCAATTATGCATGCAGTACCTTGCTCCAAGTCATCGTTATTTTCTGGAATTGCCTCTCGTATGGATTGCTGTTTCTCTTGTTCCAAGACACTCAAAACTTGAGCAACTAGTGTCTCCATAGATTTGAGATTCTTCTCATGACTCTCTACAAGCATCCTAATCTCCTTCAAATCATCAACCTCATCTGACTGAAAAGTAGGAGTAGGTTGCTGATGTTGAAACTCTTCACTTCCAAAGAAATATGACATGTCTGGAACATCTTGCTGGTACTGTTGAGGACGGTATGGAAAATATGGTTGTTCCTCATAAGTGACATATGGATCAACTCCTTCGTAGTAACAATATTGTGAGGGATCATGAACGCTCAAACACTGCTCACATTGCTGAGGCATGGATGTCCTCGAATATGCCCACCATGGCAACTCCTCACCTGCCATCTGAAAAACAAAAGTACCTGAAACACACCGAACTAAACAAGATAGATAAGAAATAATTTGAGTCAGTGAACTCTAACGACCACTATTGACAAGCACATAAACCAAAAATAAAACACCGATGATCCCCGGCAGCGGCGCCAAAAACTTGTTAACACTAATCACGCAAGCGTACGTGGTCACAAGTAATATAGAATAAAGTTGAGTTCGTTCCCACAGAGATCTGGTTATGGTTTTAATTCAGTTTTGTACCTATGCAACAATGTATGATTATTATTCATTGCTAAGACAAATAACAAGATTAAGTTTTTACTAACTATAATTAACTAAGATACAAATTAACAAACTAAAAATTACTAACTACTTATATGCGAGAAACCATGGAATCCTAACTTCATCATCTACTTCACTTAGAGTTGACGCCTTTAATCAATATATATGATGGTTTTGATATCTGATCGGACAACACGAAATAATTAAAAGCTACCTCTCGGTATACCAATACCAAACTACGCATGCATCCACAAAAGAGATAGAAGATGGGTAGACACCAAATATGTTTAGACCATATATCTCTATAGAATTTGAAAACATAAAGGTTGAAGCACAAGTTATCCACATAGATCACATAGGGTAGCATCATATCTCTATGTATGCCACAAATCATGATAATAATATCAACCTATCCTATGCTAGCATGGCAAGTTCTAAATCTCAAGATCCACTCTCGTTTCGCAAGAGATTAACAAATTAGATGTTCATGACTCATCTAAACACATGAAATACAACCATACGAGGATATCATGAATTCACCACACATAAATCTTTAAAGCAATCAAAATACTAAGCTACATAGATAAATCCGTTAAAATCCCATGACAACGATTAGCTCATATCGAACCGCTCGTCATCATGGGATCTGATGAAACCATGATAATAAACCAAGTATGAATAATAATAATAATAAGATTAATAAAACAAAGAGTTGAGAAAACAAATCTATGATACAAAAGATGAAGTAGATCTAGATCCGTTACTTGTCACGAGCGTTGAATCCTTCTCTCCTTTTCTCCCTTGCAGATCTAAGCTATATTATGTACAAGATATCTAATTGTCTAATTTGTCTAATTCTCTAATTGTCTAATTTACAAAGGGTTGGATGTGTTTATATAGGCACTCCAAGTCTTGCCCAGCAATAAATTACCTTCTATTACAATTAGAATTCGATTTAGGTACCAAAAACTGCCCAAAATATAATTAGAACTTGAAAAGGGCAAAATAGTAAATTCTCTGCTCCCATCAGTCTGCTTGTCGCGCAACCTGCTCCCACCACACGCAACTTGCGTGCACGAATCCTGTCCTAAGTTGCAGAAAATCTTCCAAGATTCGCGTGGACAGCTTACGGGCCTCAAACGGACTTATAGAACTCCAAATATGGCCAAAACAGTGTAGACTGCGCAACCTTCCCGGAAAATCCGAATTTTAATACGATAGAAGCATCACCCATAATCGACATTCTTATAAATCTGCACAACTAAGAAAAAGACATCAAAACTACAATAAACTTGAATCCAAGACAATCAATTTAAGCCGAATTGAAGCGATCCAAGTGGATATAAATCCACTTATTAACACCCTCGAGCACAGCTCAACCCCCACAATCACAACCCAAACCTTTCATAGAACAGTTGATCGTTAGCCTATACAACTACCCGTAGATCTCTCAAAAGTTGTCACAAAATCCACTCATCAACATTGGCGCTAGAAGGAGGGGACAGTTAACATCTTAAGAGTGGAAAAGATGGCAGGCGACTCTGATAGCGAAGCAACCCGTTCTGAGGAACAAATTCACAATGAAAACAAATCTTCTCGAAAAACAAAGAAGGTTACTAAAGAAGATATAATGGAAATCTTAAAGACCGTTGGAGAACGATTGTCGACTTTGGAGCAGGCTTCAAGCAAAAAGAAGAAAAAGAAGGCAAAGAAAGGCAAGAAGTCGAAGGTGACTCCAAAACAACTGAATTTCGAGGAAGAAGAACCCGAAGATGAAGAGGAAGTTCCAGAAGATGATGAAGAGCCAAGACAGGATAATGGTGATGAAGAACTAGAGAATCCTGAGAAGGACAAAACTCCTAGCAAAAAGGGACAAAACTCCTTAGTTTGGGGGTGGAGAAAGAAGAAGGTTAACACTGGAGGTTCCTCACAGAAAAAGAAGAAAGACAAAGACCCATCTGTTGAGATAATTGAAGAAGAAGAAACAGACTCAGATGAGGTTACTGAAGAATCCAGCACTGCAGAGTCAAAAGAGGAGGAAGGAACGAGCAAAAAGACAAAGGCAAAAGCTACTGGAGAGGTGACAACAGAAGATATCAAGAAAATTTTGGCTCAACTCAAGGATGAAAAGAATCTTGCTGTGAACCCTATAACTGCTTCTCCTTTCACCAAAAGGGTTCGAAAGTCGGCTCTGCCTAGATCTTACAGGCCCTCGAATGAGTTGAAATTCGATGGAACCACTGATCCAATCGAGTACCTAAGCCGTTTCAACACGGAGATGGATGTCTATGAAGTGAAGGAGGCCACTAGATGTAGGTTACTGGTTGCAACTCTACAGGGTGGAGCTCATCAATGGTTCAAGAGGTTACCTGCTGATTCGATCGGTTCCTGGGAGAGTATATGAAAGCTCTTTGTTACCCAATTCAGAGCATCTGTCGCGTTTGCACCACCTACCAACATCCTGGCCAACATCAAGCAGAGACCTAGTGAGACATTGACAGAATACTTCAAGAGGTTCAATGTAGAGGTACCGAAGGTTAGGAAAGCATCTGAGGAAACCATAAAGAATTTTTTAATTGCTGGAGTTAAAGGAGGCTCAGATTTTTGGAAAGCACTTCAGGGAAAAGAACCAGAGACGTTGGCGGATTTTTATGCCCAAGTGGAACCTTTTCGCCTCGTGGAGGAATCTTTGGCTGATTTGAAGAAGGATCCAGATTTCGTAAGGCAAAGTGGGTGGTCAGGAAGTAAGAGGTCAAGGCCCAGAAGCCCCAATGGTCGTGACAGTAAAAAAGTGGTTAGTCGTACATCCCAGGTGAAGCCTGAAGCTGAAGCTGTAAATCCTACCAGACCTGTCATGAGTCAGGTGCCACCACCAGCTTCCTACAACAACAACAAGCGTGAGACACCCGTCTATGAAACTTTCACCCCTTTGGTAGCTCCAATCGATCACATCTACGCAGTGAATGAAAAGTCCTCATGGTTTAAGAAACCTTTTAGAACTGGCCCTCCAGGGAATAAGAATGAGCGTCCATACTGTGATTTTCATGACAACAATGGGCATAATACTGCAGACTGCCGTCACCTCAGGGACTTAATTGAAACTCTAATCAGGCAAGGGCAGTTAAGTGAATGGGTGGCTCAGGAAGGCAAAAAGTATAGAGATGAGAAGACTCAAAAGGTACAGGAACTTGTTATGATGGAAGGACCACCTAAGGCTTGGTGCATACGCACAATTATAGGAGGTCCCTACATTGGAGGAAGTAGCAGGAGCGCCATGGAGAGGTACACTCGTGAAGCTAAAGAACGTCCTTTGACCAGTATTTACAATCTGTCACAGAGGTCTCCCAAGCTGTTTGAAGGAGAGGATGCAGATATTACCTTCACTGAAGGGGATGCTTCTTGGGTACACCATCCCCACACGGATGCCTTAGTGGTCGAAGCAGGTATCGGGTCTTATGAGGTCCATCAGGTACTAGTGGATAATGGAAGCTCTGTAAACCTGTTGTCTTACTCAGCTTTCAAAAAGATGCATTTTCTGGATAAAGACTTAACCCCAACGAAGGATACCTTGTATGGCTTCACTAACAACCAGGTTCCTATCAAGGGTAAGGTTCATTTACCAGTAACTCTAGGTGACAAACCATGTTGCATTACACAGCTAGCAGAATTCATTGTTATAGAAGACAATATGAACTACAATGCTATTCTGGGAAGACCCATCCTGAAAGAAATGAGGGTGATAACCTCCATTTACCACCTGACTATGAAGTTCCCAACACCAAATGGAATTGGTATAGTTCAAGGATGCCAGTATGAGTCTAGAGAGTGCTACACCAAAGATTTGAAACATGCTGCTAAGGCTGCTAAGTTACCTGAGCCAATGGACGAGGTTCCTGATGATTTTCCAGGAAAGAACCCAGATAAAATAACACTCGATCTGCGTAGTCCGCCTTTGGAAGGTTTTGTACCAGCATCCTGTAGAGCTATAAGTATTGAAGAGATTATAGAAGAGGAACCTCATGCTGAGATTCCAGTTTTTCGGGGACCAGATACCCCCTACTTGTTGTTAGAAAGTGCACCCCCTATGGACAAGGATGGTGATGTGTGTATGGTAGAAGAGTTGGATGAAGAAAAATCTAGAAAACTAAAACATAATGGAAGCAGTGAAGACAGTCAGCCAGCCTCAAAGAGAAGGAATGTCATATACGGAGTTCAAGAACCATCTGCAGATCAAGAACCATCTGCAATCCAGGAACCTCAAAAGGATTTACCCACATAAATGGATGTAGACTTAGATCCTCGAATGCCAGAAACCACGGTCAAGGCTGGACCAGCCGGTGAGACTGTAGATGTGAAGATAAATGACAAGGATGGTACGAAAGTGTTGAAGATTGGAGCTCGACTCGACCCAGCCTTAAAGGAATCTCTTATTACCTTTATGGGTAAGAACCTGGATGTGTTTGCATGGTGTCACGCAGATATGGAAGGGATAGATCCAAGAGTCATGTGTCACAAGTTGAATATCGATCCAGAAAAGAAAGGAATGAGATAAAAGCGAAGACCAGTTAGTGGAGAGAGAGCTCAAGCATTGAAAGAAGAGGTTGACAGGTTATTGGATGCAGGGTTGATTAAAGAATCTTTCTACCCGATATGGTTGGCAAACCCTGTCTTGGTGAAGAAACCTAATGGGAAGTGGAGAACCTGTGTGGACTTCACAGATTTCAACAAAGCATGCCCAAAGGACAGCTTCCCACTGCCACGAATTGATCAGTTAGTGGATGCAACTGCTGGACATGCCCTCTTCAGCTTCATGGATGCATATTCAGGTTACAATCAAATCCCTATATACGAACCTGACCAAGAGCATACTTCATTTATTACAGATAGAGGTCTTTATTGCTATGTATGCATGCCATTCGGGCTGATTAATGTTGGAGCCACGTACCAACGACTAGTGAACATGATGTTTAAAGACCAAATCGGTCATACTATGGAGGTATATGTGGATGACATGCTAGTCAAATCCAAGGAAGCTGTTGACCATGTAAAGCACTTAGAAGAAATGTTTGGAATCTTGCGAAAGTACAGAATGAAGCTAAATCCCCAGAAATGTGTGTTTGGGGTAGAATCGGGAAAATTTCTGGGTTTTATGGTAAATCACAGAGGTATAGAGGCCAACCCAGCCAAGATTAAAGCATTGATTGATAAGAGGTCACCAAGGACTGTGAGAGAGGTTCAGTCCCTTACAGAGAGAGTCGCAGCCTTGAACAGATTCATCTCGAAGTCCACTAATAGGTGTCAGGAGTTCTTTAAAGCCATAAAGAAAGGAAGCAAGTTCGAATGGATAGAGGAATGTGAGATAGCATTTGGAAAGTTAAAGGAGAATTTGGGGAGCCCCCCACTTTTAGCCAAACCTGTGGACGGAGAAACATTGATACTTTACCTGGCTGTATCAGAATATTCCATTAGTGCAGTTTTGGTTCGAGAAGAGAATGGACAGCAGAGCCCAGTCTACTACGTCAGTAAAAGGTTACTTGATGCAGAAACGAGGTATACAGGAATGGAGAAGCTGGTTTACGCGTTGATTCTAGCTTCCAGGAAGCTGCGACCTTACTTCCAAGCTCACAAGATCGAGGTGAGAACCTCATATCCACTTAGGCAAGTGATGCATAGACCAGAAACTTCGGGAAGAATGTTAAAGTGGGCTGTGGAGTTTGGACAATTCGACATAGAATACAAGCCAAAGACAGCAATCAAGGCTCAAGCTCTAGCAGATTTCCTAGTTGAGTTTCCACCCCATGTGGAGGTTACTGGTCAAGAGGAACCAAGAGAGATGGTGGAGGAACAGACAGAGAACGTTAACTGCGCACCCTGGTGGACACTGTATGTAGATGGAGCTGCTAACAGTAGTGGAGCAGGTGCAGGCATAGAGCTAGTTAGTCCAGAGGGACACAA
The DNA here is from genome assembly GCA_036435485.1 of Saposhnikovia divaricata. Lineage (NCBI taxonomy): Eukaryota > Viridiplantae > Streptophyta > Magnoliopsida > Apiales > Apiaceae > Saposhnikovia > Saposhnikovia divaricata. The sequence goes on from CM071600.1 coordinate 15,644,950, forward strand.
GCTCCATAGCTCGATTCATTTTGCCTTCAGAGCCACAAACAATGATGCAGAGTATGAGGCATTGATTGCAGGCCTAAAGCTAGCTTTGGAGATGAAATTTGAGAATATCGGAGTGTTCAGTGATTCGATGTTAGTAGTTTGGCAGATTCGTGGTGGCTTTCAAGCAAGAGGTCCACGAACAGACCTGTATTTGAGGTACTCCCTGGAATTGATCGCAAAGTTCAAAGAGGTGAAGTTAGATCAGATACCACGAGGAAAGAATACCAATGCAGATGCATTAGCTAAGCTAGGGTCTCAGAGAGAGTCCACATTATTGGGAGTAATTCCACTTCAGATTCAGGAGCAACCTAGCGTTTTCAAAGAAGAAGTGATGGACATCGAATTTCCTGTTGAAGATTCCTGGATGACCCCAATATACCGCTACCTGGATAAAGGGGAGCTACCTCCCAGTCAAGATGAAGCCAGGAAGCTAAGGTATCATGCAGCCAAGTATGTAATCTATGATGGAGTTCTGTATAGACGAGGATTCAATCAACCTTTGCTTAAGTGTGTAGCTGGAGAGCAATGCAAGTATATCCTTGAGGAGATTCATGAAGGAGTATGTGGAAATCACTCGGGGGTAATTCTTTAGCCATGAAGGTCCTTCGACAAGGATATTATTGGCCAACCATCAAGGCAGATGCCTCTAAGTTTGCACAGTCATGCGGCAACTGTCAGAGGTTTGCAAATTTTGATAATCGTCCTGTAGCACCTATCAAGCAGATTGTCAGTCCTTGGCCATTTGCCGTTTGGGGGATAGACCTCATTGGAGAGCTCCCGAAAGGAAAAGGAGAAGTGAAATATGCAGTGGTTGCAGTTGATTACTTCACAAATTGGGCAGAAGCAGAACCACTTGCTAAGATTACAGCAGCAAAGTTGACTGAGTTCGTGTTTCGAGCCATTGTATGAAGGTTTGGTATTCCGTAGAAGCTGATTTCTGACAACAGGAAGCAGTTTGACAGTAGAGAGCTTAGAGGATTGTGTGAGCAGTTTGGAATTCAGAAAGCATTCTCGGTAGTGTATTATCCACAGAGTAATGGACAGACTGAAGCTGTGAACAAAATTATCAAGCATACTTTGAAGGCAAGGCTTGAAGATAAGAAAGGAAGCTGGCCAGAGGAGCTTCCTGGAGTCCTGTGGTCGTATAACACCACCCCTAAAACTACAACTGCTGAGTCTTCTTTTACTCTCGCTTATGGTTGTGAAGCTATGGTACCTGTGGAAGTTGGAACAGGTTCCCTGAGGAGAAAGCATTTTGATCCCGAGAACAATGAGGTTAATCATAGACTGTATTTGGACATGGTCGAAGAGTTGAGAGCAGATTCACAAGTGAAGTTAGTAGCATATCAACAGAGAGTTCGAAGGTATTACAACAAAAAGGTGAAAGCAAGACCTTTTAAAGTTGGAGACCTGGTTTTGAGGAAAGTCATGCCCAACACCAAGGTTCTGGCACACGGAGCTTTTGGAGCAAATTGGGAGGGACCTTACCAGATAAAGTCAGCCATTTGGGAAGGAACCTACCACTTGATGGATATGGATGGGAATCTCATTCCGAGAGCTTGGAATGCAGAACATCTCAAGAAGTATTATCAGTAACTCTTTTATTGTGGTTTTTTCTTAGGAAAAGTAAGGCTCTTTCAGCCCAAGAATAAAGGCAGCTTATTAGTTATAGCTGACCAGCATTTTGATTTCAGTATTTGATTATGCATGTACTCGGGGGGTACTTGATGTGAACCTCCCTACTTGCAAGACAGTTTTTTTTATTAAGTATTGAGCGATTGATAGCTCTACGATTGAATATTTTGAATGCATTTTTAGCAGTTATAGCTCCTTAATAGTTCTTTTACGTAACAATAATTACCCAAAAGAACTGGGGGCAGTATTCCTACTTAGACAGTATAGTGCATGATATGATTTGATATTTCATATGCCAATTTGAAAAAATTTAAGTGCTTGCTTTAGTACTTGTATTGTATGTGCAGGTTACCTTGACTAACAAGTTCCTGTAGCATTGATAGTGTTTACAGGTTACCTTGACTAACAGGTTCCTGTAGCATATGACAGCTTTTGTAGGTAACCTCGATGAACAGGTTCTTGTAGCATTGATAGTGTGTACGAAGTATGAATACGATTTGACAGAATACGCAAACTATGAATGATTTATACGAAAAAGCCCCAGGTAGCTTCCTGGGCACGAGAAAAAGTCCCAGGTAGCTTCCTGGTCACGAGAAAAAACTCAGCTGACTAAGCACGAGATCTTGCTAAAAGCCTCAAGTTCCTTGAGCACACGACCTAAAGTCCTGACAAAAGGCACCTAAAGTCCTGACAAAAGGCACCTAAAGTCCTGACACAAGGCACCTAAAGGGACCTGTATGGATCCGAGACTGGCATACAGGAACCTGAGACTGTACGTTTCAACCCTCCATGGAGCCGCCACTGGCACGAGAGGAAGTGGGAACCTGTGTGGAGCCTAGATCGGTACACTTGTTCTTAAAGAGAAGCCTAATAAGCTCTCCCTCATGTGGAACCGTCTTTGGCACATGAGAAGAAGGGATAAAACCCTTAGCATTTACCTTCATGAAATGTCTAGCCTGACACTTGAAGAAGAGGAAACTGTGTGGACTCCTAGAACGGCACACAGGTTCCTAGAATCGCCTCGAGGCAAAGAAATAAAAGGAACCAACATACCTCGAGGAATGTTGGGACCTAGAGTTTAGGATTGGAACCTAAGCAGGGGACCTTTCCAAGAGTTGACCTGAACCGAACGAAAGAAATTTTACTAACGTTAACTAGCTTCTGTTTTATGTTTGTTTTGCAGGATTAGTGATCGTTAGCAGCTTATCCACGACAAACCTGATTCTATTATTCAGCAGCAATAAGTTTGGAAGTTGTTAAAGGAAGTTATAGTGTGGATTATGATGTTGAGCACATGTTTCGCAGTATAAGTAAAGAGGTTCCAAACGTACAAGTAAGTTATATTTTGTTGCATATACCTTATGAGTGAAAGTATGAATGTGTTCTGTTTCTTACAACGGGTTAGCCCGCGTAAGCTTGGATACATGAGTATGGACACTAATTAGTTTTAGGATGCATAGAGATGGAGTGTTGTATAAAGTTTTGAGGAAAAGATGTCCATGGTATAGAAAACATGTATGCATCGATATAATAATTATGAGCAAGAGATATGGCAAAAGGAACTAGTTGTCATTGGAAACATAAAAAAGTTACAGGGTACCCCGACCCTAGAAAACCAACATCCAAAAGTTATTGGCACGAAGGCCATGAAAACAAAATTTAGAAGTACAACTTGCGAGGCACTACGAGGGGCCCGCGACCTCATCAAAGTTATCAAAGTTATCAAAAGTTACTGAATAAATCAAACGGATTAAAGGTTTCAAGAAGGAGGAACTTCATCAGGAACCTTGGTCACATCTGGTGCTGAGAGAACAGGTGGAGTATCTTCAGTAGCAGGAACCTCTGCAGTCTCAGGGTCAGAACCTAGAGACCTCTCAACCGTCACTACTGGAAATACCCCCTACAACATCGGTTTTTGACTGATGTTAAAAGTCTGTCAGAACCGATGTCTTTGTCGGTGTAGATAAAGGGGGGTACCTTTAACATCGGTCATAAACCGATGTTAAAGATTTCTATAAACATCGGTTCCTCAGACGAAACTGATGTTTATCCTACTGTTTAACATCGGTTTATAAATAAGAAATGATGTTTAATACAGGTTTAGACATCAGTAATCGTAAAAAAATTGATGTCTTTGCCTCATATTTAAAGTAATATTGAAGTAGTACAATTTAAAAATTGGTATATGTGGAGGCTTAGGTCAATATAAACATACCACACATAAAAGAAAATTAATCATAGACATCAGATTTTAACAAATAACGGATGTCTTTCCTCTTGTTTAACATCAGTTTTGATAGGAGAATCGATGTTGAATTATAGATTAGACATCAGCTAAATTAAGGAAGTGATGTGTAATACACTCTTTAACATCAGTTTTTGTAATTTAATTGATGTTTAATATTTCCTTCAACATCCGTTCTTCTTATAAAACAGATGTTTACCTATTGTTTAACATCGGTTTATAACTCAATGCCTGATGTGCTTTGGTCATTTAGACATCCATTTTCTAGTAAAACAGTTGTTCATTTAGACTTTTAACATAAGTTTTAGAGTGACCAAAAATTGAATGTGATGTTAAAATTTAATACATTTTGTCAGTAACCTGCTGATTTTGTGCACTAGCCAAGAAAATGAATCCAAAAACAAAACAAACCATTCAACATTGAACATTCAACAAATTAAAACCATACCATCCACCTCCAACAAAAACCAAAAGTAACCACCAACGAAATCCAAATCCAACCAACAACACAAACCAATCCTCCTAGCTAACATCCACGGACTAATTACCAAACTTCTAAAGTATTCATAATAACATCAAAAGTATCACATAATTCAAAAAGTAAATAAAGTGCACTAAAAAGCTGCTCCCTGATCAAATCTTGTCTTCGATGAATGCTGCAGCCTCGAAGCGCACATCATCAAGCTCCTCCATTTTATAAGAATCCCGAGTCTTGGTCGCCCACTAAAAATTGCCACACACAAAAAATAATTAGGATAACCACCAGATACATGCACTAAAATAGCTATAACTGTTCATAAATGTTGTGCATCAAGATAGAAGAGGCAAAAGAGTGCCTAGGATAGATTACAATATTGGCTCTAAACCATAGTTACATAGCACTGATCTTATTATCAACATAAAGAGAGAAGAGTGGTTAATTTGACATGTGATGTGTACTACCAGTGATAACTATGTATACTAGAGGTAATAATCAGACCAGCAACTTAAAAAACAATAGCTCCTCGACCATTATTCTAATTTCTAACCTTGTCAAGAGGGCAGAATTAATTATGCAAAACATGTATAACATGGTCACTTCAGTTCTATATTACCACGTTAAGTTAAAGATAAATCAGTTTATCTTTAACTGATCAATATATTTTTTTACAATTAATGATCAACATAGCAATAGATAAAAAATCAAATACCCTGCTTATAAAAGTCATTTCTTTGTCGAAAATGATCTCTTTCATATAGCGCATGACGACGTAACCACATTCATAACCTCCTGGCTGTTTAGGCGATCCCTATTTCAGTAATATTAAGTGGTCAATATCTATATATAAACAGCAATAGATAGTAACTTGACCACACATGCAATAGGATATAATTAAATACTTACCACAAGATTTTTTACTACTGGGGGTCTGCTCCCTCTTCCCGTTTCAGCATTGAAAGATTTTACCGCGCTATATGTATAGATATATCAATGACAGAAATGTCAAAAATATATGCAGAAATATATGCCTAAATAATTGAAAAACATATATTACCTTGAAAGTGCTTTTTCTAATGCAGGAAATCTTAGAGGGTGAGACAATGGATTGCACAAGTAAATGTCACCATTCCATATTATCACCAAAATCCATTGTTTACTGTTTTGATTACAAAATATAAGGAAGTTAGACTTTCTGAAAAAATTACCTAAAAGTCGTAACAAAGTTAACATTTACCTCTGATTATGTGGCATTAGGAATAAGCGGTCGGGATTACCCTCTTTCAACCGATTAACAACATAAGATTCAAAATCTTTGTTAAGGGCAAATGTGGCTCCAGGATCGCAAAAGGCATACACTTCTAAATCTTCATTCTTCTGGACCAAAGTATGCAAGTATCTATACGCAAAAAAATTGGTATTGCTAATTAGTGTATGCATGAGTGCAGAATGACAAGATTTAAAACAAAAAAATGCTTACGCCATGTATGCACATATTGCAGATTGTCCGAGCATGTCATACTCTAACAAGGCGATTACGTTCTCATGCAATATGTAAATTATTTTCTCAATTCCAAAGACCTCATGAGCACAAGGAATGGGTAATGAGGTCCCAAAGTCTTTCATGATTGATTTTGCATGTTTGTACAATAACTTGAAGCGACTTGGCACGTTGGGATGTGACTCTGCATCTTTGAATGCTTTGACCAGGCCTTGTAGATCAAATGTTGGTACTTTTTTCTTTCTCTAAAAATAAAGATCAAAACGTTTAAAACATATAAACCCAGGTTGTACATAACCTAAGAAAATTTATACATGTGCGTACCGTCTTTGTCATAGTCGGGTAGACTATCAAGTTCCGAGGCCATGCTAACTGTGAGCCAACAGCTTCTTGGACCTTTTCTATTTCACCACGTACTGGTACGGGAACCAAAGCATCTTTTTGGATGATTCCGTCCACTAGAACACAAGCACATCCAGAAGGCATAGGCATTCCATGTACTAATTGATTCATGGAATCCTCTTCCAAGACCATGCCAAATGCAACCTTGTTTTCGATATTGTCCACCGCTAGCTCACATTTTCTTGGAACCTACATTCATAAGAAAAGACGTGTAAAACACTGCAAAAAATGTATGGTCAAGTTACTACTTATTCTTTTACCTTTTTCCCAGTTGGAGAGGTGTCAAAAGGCAAACACTCATCTTCTTCGAATAATTTTTGTGGAATTATTTTTGGTTCCTGTGTTGCTTCCTGATCATCAGATTTCTGGCAGCTTTCTTTTTCAGAAACTGGAGATATCATTGCCTTTAGAGCATCAATCTGCATCTGCATTTCTTGCTTGGTTTTCTCCAACTCCTCATCCCTTTGTCTATCACGAGCTAACAACTCAGCCTTCGTAATTCTCGTTCTTTTACCTTTAGGCAAATTAAAGAACATCTTAGGAGTGACAAAACCTCCAACCCCTCGAACCCTACCCGAGTGCTCTTCTTTTTTCAATGCCGTGCTTAACACATCTGTAATACCCGACACCTGAAATTCACCCTTTTCCTTTTTTTCCAGCAAATCATCCTGTCAACAACACAAAAAATTACCAAGAAGTCATGTTTCTTTCCACCTTGTAAATGAAGTAAAATAAAAAACAAATACCAGAAATATGAAAAAAAATGCTTACAATTATGTCAAAAACTTCTTCAACATCTTCATCAATATTCCCGTCCTTCCGTTTACGAGCTTTCTTCCACATAATCGCTCTATCAGGCCTTTCTCCAGGCTCCACCTTTCCAGCCTTTTCCTGTTTAAAATTTGGAAATATTTAAAATTGATCACACGGTAAAAATTAAAGTAACAATGATAAGTTCTTACTTCCTCTTCCAGTAAACCTTGGTACCCCTTCCTTGCCGTACGATGTGGATACTTGCGCTCCTTCACTCTCTCGCTCTGAATTTTACGTAATGGCTGTTGCAAAAAACTACAATAATTAAATACAATTCTATAAGAATAAATAAGAATCGTCTAATTATATACACAAGTCTTGCATACCTGCCAACTCTCAGAGGTCCTCTGTGCAACAAATTTCTTCCAAGGCTCCTTACCCACAAATGCATATTTCTTCGGAGGTTTTCGTAATTGTTTCTTGTCACGAAGATATGGCATCACATATTCAGATGTTAACTTAGTTTTAAACTGTCTCCACTTCACCCCCGCTGACTTTAGCACGTGCGCCTCAATTTCTTCTGGAACTTTAAATGTATCCTAAAAACCAACATACGAGCAAATGGATTAAACATCAAATAGTTTCAAATATTGTACTTTTTCTTAAGCACAAGTATACCTGTTGTGTGTGTCTCAAATGTAAATTTTTTTACCTGAACATCACGCCACAAGTTGTCTTTTAGTTGACGATCCACATTTGGCCAGCTAGAAAAATCAATTGGAATCATATTCCTACCAAGCATCCCCACGTAGGACTCTAACAAGTGCCTAGTCTGTCCTATAGGCTCACCATACATATTGCATCTAACTTTAATTTTCTTCCCCTGAGCCTTTTTCGCCAACACTTTGTACATTCTTGAAACACCTCGCGCATAGCCTTTTTTGGTTGTTTCAGTACTAGTAACTGCTGCTACAGAATCAGTTGGTTGAGGTTCTGTTTCTTGTGCTCTGTTAGGCTGATCACACTGATTCGATGCTATGGCCTCCAGCTGCAACTGATTGGCATCTTCTGAGCACTCTGGGTCTTTTTCCTGTGCTACTTTACTCTTTTTCTGCTTCTGCTTCCTAGGTGCCATTTTAATCCTTAAATCTGTAAAAAAAAAAAAACAACATAAAACTATTAGATATTGGTATATAAATGAGATGGTCAGTAAAGTCATGCGAAAAAACATGAATAATTCAAAAGGCAAATAAAAGTGAACTAAACAAGATATGTAACAAAATACGTAAACTAAATGGTACACTTCATATATAACATAGTTCAATTAATTAGAGGAAATACATTACAAGGAAGTCAGATTTTAATTATAGATGACAACAGAATGGTTACTACATAGTGCTACATTATTTAGATCACTTTTGAACCCATATTCCCTCAACATTTTCCCTAGCCCTATGCTCCATATCATCTGCGACATCACATGTAGGAATATTACAGCAGAATGGTTGGTGTTCCATGGACGTGTCTCCTAAATCATCTTCATTATAAATATCGTAATAATCTCGAGTAGTGGAGTTCAATACGATGGACCAGGCAGGATCAGCCGGATCTTGAACATAAAACACTTGTTTCACTTGGTCAACAGAAACATATTTATCTTTTTTGTGGCCTTGTCGACTAAAATCCACAAGTGTGAAGCCAAGATCATCCACCTTGATTCCTCTATCATTCGCTGCCCATTTACATAAGAACAAAGGGGCTTTGAAGGCATGGTAATCCAACTCCCATATTTCTAAGATGATGCCATAGAACGTCATATCACTCTCTACGGGATTTAAATCCCTAGTACTAGAGACTTGGACCGCCTTAGCAACCAAGGAAACACCACTATTTTGAACAACCCTTAAATTATCACGATCTTTTGTGAAGTAGCGAACCCCGTCAACTAGAAAACCTTCGTAAGTCAAAACAGAAAATGATGGTTTGGCAGCCAACCATCTTATCGTTTCCGAAACAGCAGCACGATTCTCCATAAGTTCAGTCCTAACCTACAAAGATTTTCGCAAACTAAATTTCAAAAATCTAATTAATAATATACAGTGAATTACACAACAAAAGAAAATTATAAAAAACTAACTTCTTTCTGAAACCAATTAGCAAACTGTCGATTATGCTCTCCCATGAGCCAATGAACACTTTTCTTTTTTCCTCGGTAAAGTTCGTCGAGATACTCCTTATGCTTTCTGAGAAAATGCATATATCAATTAAACAACCATGAAATATTTACCGATTGAGGATTTTACAAGAGAAAAAACAAAAATTAAGCTTACACTATATAAGGAAGCACTTCAGGATTGTTTAAAAGAACAGTCAGATGCGCCTCATCACGCTCTGCCTCTTCAATTTCCTTCATTTTCACTGTAGACAATGGACCAGAAAGCTTGCTTTGGTCTTTTGGCATACCGGCTGTTTTGCAACTCTCTTTAATAAATTCTGTGCAGAATTCTACCGATTCTTCACCAAGATAACTTTCTGCAATACATCCTTCCGGATAATAACGGTTTCGCACATAACTTTTCAGCACTTTATTGAACCGTTCAAATGGATACATCCATCTATAGAACACTGGCCCACATAAACGCAATTCCCGAACTAAGTGAACTATGAGATGTACAATTACATCGAAAAATGAGGAATGAAATACTTTTTCGAGGTCACACAAAGTCAATATCACATCTGACTGCAGTTTATCCAGTTTCGCGACATCTACTACTTTACTACACAAGGCGTTAAAGAAAAAGCACAATCTTATTATTGTGACCCTAACATGTTTTGGAAGAACGGAACGAATTGCAATCGGGAGTAATTGTTGAATGAGGATGTGGCAGTCATGGGATTTCAACCCATACATCTTTAAATCAGCCATGGACACGCAATTTTTAATGTTCGAAGCATGTCCATAAGGAAGCTTCATAGATTGCAATGATGACAGCATTTCTTTTTTTTCAGCCTTTGACAAAGTAAAATCGGAAGGGGGCAAGTAGGTTTTCTTTTCTCCTACTTGTGGAGCTAACTGAGTCCTAACACCCATCTCAATCATATCATTACGAGATGCCTCACTATCTTTTGACTTAAACGGCAGATTTAACAACGTCCCAATCAGATTATCGCACACGTTTTTCTCGATGTGCATAACATCGAGACAATGACGGACATGGTGAAACTTCCAATATTCCAACTCAAAAAATATAGATTTTTTCTTCCATGGACAGTCCACCTTTTTTGACTTCTTCACTTCCTTTCCAAAAGAAAATTTAATTCGCTCCTGTTGCGCTAATACTTCTTCTCCAGAAAGGGGTGGACGTGGATTCCGAAACTCTTGCTCTCCATTAAAAGCTAACTTCTGCCTTCTATACGGATGATAGTCAGGCAGATATCTACGATGACCTTGATAACACATTTTTCTACTATGAGTTAAGTACTTAGCCACGGTATCATCACCACAAATGGGACAACTCATATACCCTTTATTGACACAACCGGACAGATTTGCATATCCAGGAAAGTCATTTATCGCCCACATTAAAATTGCTTTTAATGTGAAATTTGATTTACTATAAGCGTCATACACATTTGGTTCACCTGCTTGCCAAAGCATTTTCAGATCATCAATTAATGGCTCTAAGTATACGTCAATATTATTACCTGGCTCATGTGGACCAGGAATTAATATCTATAACATTATAAACTTCCTCTTCATGCATAACCATGGAGGAAGATTATAAGCTACCAATAGTACCGGCCAACAGCTGTACCTATTCTTCAGGCCATTATTATGTGGGTTTATTCCGTCAGCCGCCAAGGCTAATCGAAGATTTCTCGGATCACTAGCAAAGTCAGGCCATCGATAATCAATATTCCTCCATGAAGGAGAGTCGGCTGGATGTCGCATCTGACCATCATTTGTTCGCTGTTTTGAATGCCAAACCAACTGTTCAGCGGTATCAGGAGATTTAAACATTGGTTTAAATCTAGGAATGATCGGGAAGTACCACATCACTTCAGCTGGAATGTTGACCCTAAGTTTACCGTCTTTCCCAACCTTCCAACGAGATGTATGACATTTAGGACACTCAGATGCATTAAGATTTTTACCCCTATATAGTATGCAATCGTTCGGACAGGAGTGAAATTTTATATACTCCAGGCCTAAATCAGATAGGGTTTTTTTCGCCTCATATGCACTAGCCGGTAACACGTGATCTTTAGGAAGGAAAGAGCCAACAGAAGAGAGAAGATCAGTGAAGGCAGTATCGCTAACACCAAACCTAGCTTTCCAATTATGTAGTATTAACATTGACTCTAACTTGTTGCACTCACTACCCTTGTACAGAGGTTGTTCAGCATCAGCCACAAACCTCTTGAAGTCATAGGATTCATAGTCACCAGAATTATAAGCCGCTTCACAAACATCAATGGTTTCAGATGGAGAAATTCATCCTTAGGATGAAATGCACTATTAGCCGATGACCTAACACTTTTAGAACATTGTTCTCCATGCCAAATCCAATCACTATACCCCAAACACCAACCGTTTTCATATAAATGACCCCTGATTACTTTTACATTAAATTGTCTAAAATTAACGCATTTTGTACAAGGGCAAGGTATCTTCTTAGGATCAGTTGCATTTTCTTCTGCAAATATCAAGAAACTCTCGACCCCTATTTCGTATTCTAAAGAATCCCTATCCTTCGAAATCCATGACTTGTCCATATTCATAAGACGACAAGCTACCTACAATATAAATCTAGTTAGATTTAATATGTATATAACTAAGTACTTTGCTAAGCTACATTCATAAGTTAGCATATTCATAAGCTAGTGTAGATTATAATCTAAGGTTATATTTCATTTTGATTTTAATATTGTAACTTATATATAGTTGTAGTATATATTGACATGAATATCATTACTTTTAAACTAATTCTAATAGGGTACCTCAAGCAGCTGCTGAAGCATATAGTTTTCTACATTTCCAACTCTTCCAGACATTTCTTATGGAATTAAAACAAAGCTAATAGTTGTAAACAAAGCTAACAGTTTATACATTTAAAAACAAGTAAGCAAAACACCAAAACCCCAAAAAATAATCAAAACAAAGCTACACACACCCATCATAATAATCAAAATAAAGCTAGGGTAGAATCCAAAGCTAACACCAATACAAGTAATCAAACACCAAAACCCCAAAAAATCACTACTGTATAGAAACCCCCAAAAAATAAAGTTCAGAAAACATTGTCATATAAAAGATTATACATATAAAAACAAGTATATATACATATGTATTTATACAAGTCAAAACATACATATATATATATATGCATGCAAAAAAGGCACAAGAACAGAACTAAATAGGGTTTAAAATTGAGTAAATTAGGGTTTCTTACTGTGAAGAAAGCTTAGATAGGGTTGTAAATCGAACTAAGGTCCAAGCTCCAAGCTCTGATTCGTGCTTTAAATCGTCGAATTCGTACTTAATTGAACCTAAATCGAACTAATTAAGGTAAGAGAGATAAGAGAGATAGTGAGAACCGGAGATAGTGAGTGAGAGAGAGAGAGAGAGGGAGAGGGGCGGGGGAGAGAGCTGCGAGAGAGAGGGGGGCTGAGAGTGAGAGAGAGAGACCGGGAGAGTGATATTATGTTTAAGGGGGGAAGTGAAATTTCGTTAAGGGGGGAAATTGAAATTTTTTTGTGTATTAAGGGGGAAGGTACAGTGAACGCGTTAGTTTTTATTTTTAAAAAAGAGATTAGACAACGCTTGTTATTACAAGTGATGTCTGGAATATGCTTTAACATCGGTAGTGTACCAACCGATGTCTCAAATACTTTTAACATCAGTGACATTTCTAACTGATGTTAAAGGTGTGATGTTATATCTACCAATTCTAGTAGTGCGTTTCCATGGGAGGTACAGAGTCTTGTGGAGCTGTAGTTTTCTTCTCGAAATCTTTGATCATTCCCACCATGTCTTCGCCCAGAAGGGACCAGTCTAGATTGGGCATCTTCTCCCATGTGGAGCGTATATAATCATTAATACCTTCATCATAGCCCTCGTCATATCTGGCCTTCTCCTTGACGAGCATGGATGACTTCACAACCTCAGCAGCAGCATTCAAGGCGTCCACCTGTGCTTCTAGTTCACTGGTTTTTTCCAGCATCGACAGTTTCTCGTCCTTCAGGGCTTTGACTTGACCTTGAAGTTTGACTTTCTCATTTCTTAAAGAGGTCTCCACAATCTTTGCCCTTCTGACAGCCGCAGTGGCAATGTTCGCCTTATCCTCACTAGCAGCTAGCTCCGTTTTGAGTTTGTGAATCTCTCCTTGAAGTTGGAAGTCGTATTGGGTCTTTACAGCAAACTCGTCGCAATATCTAAGGGCAAAGAAAGCAGATTGAGCAGTGGAAAACCTCATGGCGTGCATGGCTTCAGTAGAGCTCATTTTACTCCAGGCAGCTATTGTCTCTGTAGGAACATGGGTGTCAATCATGTCCTTGAACAGGTTCAAGGATTGATCAGGGTCGGTTTTCACTGCCTTGCTTTTCTTTGACGATCGAGTTTGGGGAGCCACTGAGAGGTCCAGAGTTGACTGGGAAAATTTCCTCTTTGAAGAACCAGAGTGAGTAGTTTGGGAAGCAGGAGTGCCAGGAACCTGATTAATAGGAGTTGCGTTCAGCGGAACCTCCTTAGTTTCAGTTTTAAAGATCTCATCCACGTTCTTGGACCTTTTGATAAATGATGGAGCCTTGGGAGCCATATCTGCAAAAGAAAATACAAGATAGGGTTAGAAATTTACATACAGAGTAAGCAGGTGAAAGTGCAGATGTATAATAATAGAAAAGAGGGCATAACAGCAAGAAAATTCGTACCAGAGGTCGAGGGGATAAAACCAAGGGTAGATAAGTTATCGGGGGTCAACAGAATCATACAATCCCTTATGGCGGAAGAGTGCTTCAAAGCCTCTTCAGCTCTCATTAAACAAGCTCCAGTAAGAACAGTCTGTTTTGGAATTAAGGGGCGGCAGTTGAACTCAAAGCGAACAGAGGGGCAATCAAAGCGGTAAAGGAACTGCTCTTGCCATTGGTCAAAGTTTTGCTTAATACCTTTTATACATTGGCCTTGATGACTAGGCCAGGCAGTCAAATAGAAACAACCGGAACCCTTCCCAGTGTCTTTCAATCTGAAAAAGTAACCTAATTCAAGTGCAGATATTGGGGTTGTGAACAAGCTGGTGTACAGAATGTAGGTGTTGATGGCTAACCTATATGAATTAGGTGTCAATTGGAGAGGGGCCAAGCCATAGAAGTCAAGAACTTCCCTCAGGAATGGATGTAGAGGGAAGTATACGCCAACTTTGAAGAAGGCAGCAGAGGTTACAGCATTTGGAATACCTCGATCAGGTGTCCTAATATCAAATCTGTGAGCTTTCTCACCAGGTTCATGGATAACAATGGAGCAGGTTGGGTGACGACATTCCTCGTACAGTTTTTCTAACCTATTCAGGGTCATGAGGGAATCCATTTTTTCGCAGAAAGGTACGATTTCTTGCTTATACAACTCTCTCCCAATAGACACCCCGTTATCAAAATCAGGATCCGGGATCAAGTCGTGATCAGGCTTTGACACTTCCTCTTCGTCAGAGGGCCAATCATCCCCCAAATCCACAAAGGTAGGAGCATGAGGATTTGTAGAGGGTATGGTCGAAGATTTGATGAGAATATTTCCAGGTTCATCAACGTTTGGAATAACAACCCTAGACCTAGTTCTTTCCCCTATTGGCATGATAGAAGGATGAATTGAAGATAAGTGGTCAGAGTGAGTAGAATCAGAGGACATCTGCAAAAGACAGACGGAGAAAAGTCAGGTTTTGAGCCTTCTAAAAGAGAAATTGTGGTTCTAAAGTTTTAGGACAGACATAACTATGAGACAAAGGGTAGTCAGCGAATTACACAGAAACTATGCACCATTAAAACGAAGCATATCGACTATGGTATGAATCAAAAACATGTGAGTACAGAATGAGAATAAACAATAGCGAGTCTCGGAGAAACCAGGGTCACGAGACTGTAAATCGATGACCAAACAGACAGGATGTAGTGAACAATCGTATGAGAAGCATGGACTATGAGAAATAGATACAAACGCATACATACCAAGACTAGAAACAAAGAACATCGGCATGCAAGACACAAAAGTGTAGGTAGTATGAAATGAAATCAAGATTATGAAAGAGAAAAAAGGGTAAGTCGAAACCGTACCTTAATTAGCAGAAAGCAGCGACGGAGAGTCTGGATCGAGTTGGTGACCGTCGGACTTCCTCTTTCTCTCTCTCTAAGGGTTTTGGAAAATATTTGGTAAAGGTAAAAATGGACTTAAAGGGTGAGAGGTGATTAAATAGTCAAAGTAAATGGGAAACATTTCACGTACGTGGCATCAAGTAATTGGTGCAACGATTGAAGAGGTGCACGCGTAAGAGGCGTGTGAACCTTGGGAACTCATACATTAACTACAGCTTTGGTAAGTGATAAGTTTAGTTCGAATTTTGAATTATCTCCTGCTGCCAACCATTATCTCTTCCTATGGGTTTTTTTTAATTTTGAAAATTCGAAGAGATGTGATGATAAGAAATAAGTTAGTTTCCCTGGGAAGCTGAATGCAAACATAGAGTAGGTTTTGAGAGCTACGATTTGAAGAAAAAGATAGCAAGATAGCAAGTTCCCTGGTTTAAAGGAAGCTTACTCAAGATTATGTTAAGCTGAAAATATTTTATGTCCTGTTTCCTACGCCGAGTTAGCTCATGTAGGCTTGGATATAAAATGTTAAAGCGAGGTATTGTTACTAGAATGGTTTAACATTGAACCTTTGATCATAGAGTAAAACTAGGTTCCTCTCACATTACATGATTTCAAGGAACCGGAGGGTACTTGTTGTGCCCAAATTCATCATGGGCTGAATTTAGGCCCATTAGGCCCTAGGGTTCAATCCATATGATCTAGAGGATAGATCCAGTACGAGTTATGAAGATCAGATTGAAGAAATGACTAAGGAAGTATGAGTATCAGGAGGTTCCCAATGGTCAGGAAGCTGAGTTGGACATTAGAAGGTCAGGTTCCTCCCAGAAGAAGAGTTCGAGTTAGCATAGCAACAGCCATAGAGATGACAAGAGCATGTGAAGAGCTATCCAGTCTAACCAGTTTGTTATTTGTGCAGGTACTGATGCCTAAAGGGAGGTCCCTAAGTGATATGTCCCGAAATAAGGAGGTTCCTGAGAAACAGGTTCCTGAGCACTAGGTTCCTACGAATTGCCAACAGAAGGTTCTAGAAGCCATCTAGAACAGATAAACGAATTGGTATTTGAGTATAATTCTAGGGCGCAGATGATCCTAGAATAATCTCTGACAAATGAGAGAATTATAGTAGGGTACGAACTCGAGTTCTACTCTACTTAGCCAACTAGTTCGTGGAAGGCTCTAAAGGAACCTGAGTCCTACACGAACTAGGTAATCGAATACAGCTATTTTCAGCAGAGATATAGTCGCATTAGAACTACGTGAGCTTGATCCCTATATAAACGAGGGTACGTAGGCACCTCAAGGGTAAGACACATTCAGTTCTCTAATTCTCTCTAAAGGCACTTGAGATTATTGGAGACACCCTCGAGCATAGCTCAACCCCCACAATCACAACCCAAACCTTTCACAGAACAGTTGATCGTTAGCCTATACAACTACCCGTAGACCTCTCAAAAGTTGTTACAAAATCCACTCATCAACAGTCATGAAAAAAAAATTCGATAGATGTCCAACACAAGGAGAATATCATATCGGAACAAGAAGGAATAAAGATGGAATTATTTTTAATCTGAAAGATGTGGACCGGAAGGCAGGTCATCGATATGTTTTGTTTAATTCTGCTAATAAGGAAGTACAGCAGTTGATCGAGTAAGTTTTATGAGCTCTATCTTAATTTTAATGCGTAATGTTAATTTTGAATTTAAATTCCCTGGACTGTTTTAACTTGGTATTATTTTAGGGAACATCAAGCTTTAATGGACAGTCATGCAAATTCAAAAAAATACAAGAGGGCACGAATGCACAATGTAGAGTTTTTGAATTGGTTAAAAGAAAAGTTTGGAACAATAGAAAAGGTTTCAAGGGAATTAGAGGTGCTTGCGTTGGGGCCTAGTCGAACAGCCAGGAGGTTTACCGGTTATGTAGTCAATGGATATCGATTCCATATGAGTTCTAGGGACTCTCGATGTACAACACAAAATAGTGGCATTTTTTTGACTGCCCAAACAACTAGTTTCGCAAGTTCGAGAGAACAGAACCCTGTAGTTGGGGATGTCAATTACTACGGATCGATAGAAGATATCATACAACTTGATTACTGGGGAGAATTTAGAGTGGTCCTGTTTAAGTGTCGTTGGTACCAGGAAGAAAAAGATCCACACGGTCACACTCGATTAAATTTCAATAGGTTACACTACAGATCTGATCCTTTCGTCCTGGCTTCACAAGTGCAACAAGTGTTTTACGTGGAAGATCCAACTGAAAAGCTGGTGCATTATGTAATTAAGAAACTGCCGAGGGAGTGGTGTGATACACAAAACCTGAGTGCACATGAAGAAGATATCAACAATCCTCATTCATATGATATCAACCTTGTTCGTGGAATAGAAACTCAAGTTGATGAAAATAGCTGGTGTAGAGATGATATCCCCATAACAAGAGTTCCCAATCCCGATGATTGACTCAAACAAAATTCTTCTTTATATGTTTTAATTGTAATGGACAGAAGGAAAATTTAGTATTCTGGTCATGGTTAGACCATTTGTATTTTATGTAGTTTACTATTTTCCCATTCCCAGAAATTACTATAATAGTTTAAATTTATTGCCTTTGACTGAAATGAATTTGTTACCGCTCTTAGAATTTGTCTTAATTTCATGTAATTTATTGTTTTGGTTACATTTATTTACTCTGCTGTCTTACTTTAAATTTTTGTCATTGCTTTTGTTCAAATTTTTCTTAGTGTAAATGTTGTATTTGATTTTGTACTACATCTGAGAATGACATTTATTTTAATTTTATGCAGGATGGCAGACAAAAGAGTGAATATCATATTTCACCATGGTGGGGTGTTCCACAGGAGAAGTTATTCGGGTGGAGATAGTATACTTGTAAACCGCGTAGAAACTGACACATTTTCTTATCCAGTGCTGATGGAGTTCGTGAAGGATTACCTTAATTATACTGAAATTGGAGGAGTCTATGTGGCTGAAGAAGAGTGGAAGCTACTGATAAATGACAAGGAGGTGATGCAACTGGTAGACGGCTGCAAAGATGGAGGTGAGATACAGTTTTATGTAGACAACATTGTTGACAAAACTATTGAGCCGATGGTTCAGATGCAGCCAACCGTGGTCGTAAGGCCAAGGAAACACCTGATTCAAGGTATATTGATATCTTTCTCACATTTGTATATGTATAATTTACTATTTGAAATCCACTATTATTCTATTTTTGGTACAGGTTCACCGAAGAAACCAAGTTCAGCGACGAAATCAATCTCAGGAAAGATAGCACAAAAACGCAAATATGTTACCACACATGAACTCCAGCAGAAGCAAAAGGTCACTAAGAAGTCACCTGAGTTTGGTCATATGAGGAATTTGCGATCATCGCCAAGATTTTTGGTTGGTCAACAAGATGCAAGTGTTGTGAAAGCGAATGGGTCTGTTAAAAGGAAATTGGACTTGCAAGCCAATACAAGTGCAGTAGAATGTACTGGAGAGGATATCGGTCCCAGCGAGGTATTTTTGACTTATCAATTGTCCTTATTTTTCAGAAACAAAGGTATTCACAAAATTATATCACTCGATTACTTATATAATTTTAACATGACACAATTGTGTGACTTTTATAGTTTACTTATCCTTTTCTAAAAAAAAGTATAATTTATAATTAAACTCCGACTGCTAAGTAAAAAAAAATTAAACTCAAATTTAGAATAGAGAAAAATTTAGAATAAAGAAAATGTTAGGGCCTGTTTGCTTCATCAATTTTCTAGATATTTTTTACAAGAATGCAAGAAAAACTGAAGTTTAGAAAAACGGTTTTCTGAAGTTTAGTTATATTTTGGAAAAATTTATTTAACCTGATCCGGACATTTTCAACCATTTTCCATACAAAAAAAATTTAGTTTTCTAGTTTCGGAAAAATGGAAAACACGGCTATTTTTCGGAAGGAGGGATTATAGACCATTACAAGTACTCTTTGTCCGGACATTTTATAAATTTATATCATTTTTGATTAAAATATATTTCATTCTTCCGTTGAAAATAATAAAATTCAAATTTATTCGGGTAAATTTATGAGTCACTGCAAGCTATAATTTATGATTTTCTCTTCATTGTTTTGTTGCAGTTGCCCCCACCACCCCCGCTGACAAACTATGAGAAAGGTAGAATTACTAAAATGGCAGAAAATGAGAAGGTTTTGGAAAAATATGGGATAAAAAAGATGGCTCGTGAACTTAGAGCTTCTGCAGCCAAGAAACGGAAAGGAAAAGATACAGTTCAGGGGGAATCCGATGATTTTATTCCAGAAAATGAGGACGAAGATGATAGTGATGATACAGTTGAGGTATGTAAGTGGTTGAAATGTTAATTGCTTTAAATTTTGGCCTCACATAAAAATTGTAAACCTAATACTGAACTCCTAATAATTGTAGAAAATCAAGAATGTCAAGAATGTCAAAGAAAAGAAAGTTTTACATGGACCACGAACTCGTTCACGAGCAAATGCTACTACTGCAAGTGAGAAGGAAGCTGCGCAAGCTGGTACGACAGCTGAGAAGGAAGCTGCGCAAGCTGGTACAATAGCTGAGAAGGAAGTGACAAGGTCGAATGGTGCTAAAGTTTTGAAGCCAACATGTAGTAAACTGTTAAAGCAGTCTAGCAATGCAGAAGCATCTGGCTCGGTATCTGCGTATTTAGCACTGCGGGAGCGTCAAAAGAAGGGTATTCCAGCTCCAACCGATAATGTCACTAATTCAAACTTGGAAAACATTACAGAGGAAGAAACTGAAGCAAGTAATGTGTTTTCTCATACTTTTTCTTTTGTAAGTTGGATTAAAGGCAGTGCTTGTAGTTGTTAATGGTTAAGTTTTAATGAGGCAATAATGCAATTTGTTTTTTTTCATATGTACCTGGTATAGACAATGCAGCTCCTAAAAAATGGAGAGGAAGGACAAAAATGTCCGATGTTCATGCGAGAACTCGTGGAGAAATACCAGTCATTTTGTTGAACAAACGGGGTCAACCAGTTGCAAAAATAGAAATTATTGAGAGCTGAGCAATTTTCTGGGGACAGTTGCAAAGGACAATGTGTCGCTTACTTACATCAATTGGCGTCTTGTTCCTAAGCAATTGAAGCAAAAAATGTGGGAGTATACTACGGTAAACTCTACGACCTTCGTTTTAATTTATTTTCATGATTACACATTTAATTAATTGATTTTAAGTTTAATATATAATAGGACCGTTATCTGATTCCGGAAAATGGGCAACGGTGGGTGGAGAAGACAATTAATACATCTTGGAGGGTGTACAAATCTCGTATGAAGCATAGGTATTACACAAAGTATGAAACTGATGAGGACAGGATGGCAAATAGGCCCAATACGATTCCGTTGGAGGATTTTAAACTGTTGTTGAAGTATTGGGGAGATGAGGCAGTTCAAGTAGTCTACCCATCTTCAACATATTTTTTTAATTAAAAAGATTATCAACAGAAACGTCTGATATGAGTAATTTTTATTTTTACAGGAATTAGCAGAGGATAATAAAGCTCGTCGTGAATCAGTAACTGACCCACACACTCTAGGTCCCGATATTATGGCACTACTTAAAGACAAGTTGGTGTGTGTCTTTCCTTTAGCATATTAACCTTTTTTGCACATAAGTTGATTAAAATAGTAAATACCGAGTTAAATATCACTGTCATGTAAATACTAAGTTAATCTGCTATGAAATCTTGGTCTTAATTTCCACTTGATATAATCATCATAATTAGCAATCACTTGTCTTATCAATTTCCATATTAAGATTTGAACAGACACTGTAGAAATGTTTAGAAAATCAGTTGGTTTTATGAATTTATGCTCTATATAGGTTAGTTTAATTTAGGTTATTATGTGATTATAATGGTTGGAATTAGATGCAATTATAAGAATTAATCTAGTCATTCTCTTCGGATAAACAAACAAGTCACGCATGACTCAACTATGGCTGCGTTCACATATATAGTATGGGATGTAATGAAATCTGGACTATTTAGATGCAATTATAAGAATTAATCTAGTCATTCTCTTCGGATAAACAAACAAGTCACGCATGACTCAACTATGGCTGCGTTCACATATATAGTATGGGATGTAATGAAATCTGGACTATTTTTTGGATATAATTTTTTAGTTTTAAGTTAAAGTTCATTCCTTCGAATTTCTAAGTACATTGTTATTCGTTCCCACACTTTCTTAAAAATTCTTGCTATATGGAATTTGCATGCATGTGATATGTTTTACTCTGAAATGTACATCCCAATGTCGTATGTAACTAGTCTCTTTGTCATTCAGGCATTACATGGTTAATTTTAATAAATTCATAATTTTCATAAATAAAATTTCTAACTTGTAATAAGTGCTAACTATGAACAAGATAACCGTATTTTCTTTGTTTGATAACAGAAAACGAGCAACCCATTGCTTTCCTAGCCATCAGACGTTGTGGTTTATATTGAATCTCGTGAGCGAGAAGAGGGTCGAACATACAAGACAAATACAGCTGAACTGAAAAAATAATTGTAAGTACTATATTTTATTTTAGTTGACTTATGTGCTAAGTAGAAATCAAGATTGGTTCATTTGGTTGAATTTATCGTTTTTCTTTTACAAGTAAAGAAATATAGCAAGGCTTTGTCTGTTGGTTTATTTGGTCAAATTTATTTGGTGGAAATAGTGTTTTTCTCCGTTGAGGGTATTTCTATGTAACTCTTATTTCGCAAACTTTTCTTATAGAGTGAGATCAAGAAGAAGGTCGCCGCAGGTGAGGATGTAAACGAACTGATTGCTAACGGCAAGTCTCATGGTCCAGAATGGCTAAAAGGATGCCAAGGTAAAAAGGCTGGTTTGGCATCAACTCTCTGTGAGTCTTGGTTGATGGAGGAGATCTGTGAGTCTTGGTTGATGGAGGATAGATTATGAATCTTTTGATTTTCTATTTGACGATTACGGTTTGTAATGGGATTAGTATATATACAAGCCGGATATTGCAAAATTTTAAATATTAGTGTTGCAATTGCTATAGTTACTAATGTTGCAGCATTAAATTTTGTGTTACTATAACAAGCAGATTTAGTGTAACATTTGAATAACATAGTGTTACATTAGCCTTACTTTTATATTTCTTAAAAACAATATTGCAGTGTTGCATTAGATAATACAGTGTTGCATTAGATTATTATTTAGTGTTGCAATAAAGAGTGGGCCCCCACATGTCACGTGGTAGTGGGTCCCACAAGCCACGTGTCAGGCCGGTCCCACATGCCATGTGTCAAGTGGGTCCATATGCCACGTGTCAGGTGGACCCACATGCCACGTGTCAGGTGGCCCTCCCCCCCCACATGCCACGTGGCCACCCCATGACACGTCACCTGCCCCACCATGACACGTGTCACGTGGGCCCCCACATGCCACGTGTCCTCTATCTGTTTTTGGCTAAGTTATTGTAACACCTTCCTAATGTTGCATTTGTTTGATTTAGTGTCACTGTATGGCCCTAAGGTAATACTTTTCTTAGTGTTACTATTGAGAACAAAAGTGTTATATTAGAGAGCAGAGACAACATTAGCGGATGAAATGGTGAAAAAGTGTTACCTTTGGTCTATTGTAACAATTTTCGTGCCTAATGCAACACTAGAAGTGCGTTGCGTCTGGGCATTATGGCGTAGTGTATGCATATTAAATTTTGAGTGTTGTGGATATTTACACAATTGCCATCGAAAACGTTTAAATTTCATTCATAAAATCCCAATTGATTGAATGGTTAGATTATAGTTCTTCAAAATCTTCAGATAAATTTAGTGTCGCAATTTACAATATGGCAAAATGTTATGCAGTTAATTGTATTTTTTTCTGAAATTATCATCTTAAAATTATTTAATTTTATTTTAAATTAAAAAAATTGAATCTTTAAACCTCACATCTTTGTATTTTATACCTTAGTAACCTTAAATATAAATAAAAATCGGTATAATAAACTTAAAAAGAACTCTACACTCTAAAAGCATGTATATCATCTTGAGTGTTAATTAGGGTAGAGCATGGTGCGGTTTGGTGCGGTTTGTACCTAAAACCGTAACCGAAACCGCTTGGGTGCGGTTTCTAAAAATCAAAACCGAAACCGGACCAAATATTATAGGTGCGGTTTCGGTTTATAATCGATGCGGTTTCGGTTTAAGTAGGTGCGGTTTCGGTTTTTGCCAAGCTAGCTTAAAGACTCACATATGTACGTACTACAGTTTGTCGATCATATAATCAAATCATATGTGCATAGTACATTTTAAATACTATTTTCAATGATGATGATATTGCAGCATGATGGTCTGTGCACTACGATAGTACGATGCATTATTGTTCGTGTTCTGCACTATGCTAATTACACCTGAGTGATGAATGTTTCACCCGCAAATGACAATATATTTTAACCACATGTACTACTTGGCAAAGAAAATATAATTCAACTCCCAGAGTTCACCTTTAGCATCATTTCTTGACTCAGGAAAGTCTTGATCTTGTTTGACAGGGCAGCCATCACTTGATGAACAACAGTACAAACACTCAAAGCCAAATATCTGCTCTATGACCTTGAGCAAAACACAGAGAGAAAACTATCTCCAGAAATCATTTTCTGGCCTAGAATCCACAGGAGACAAGGACCTTGGAGAGGAACCCTCTGATTTTTCTGAACTCTTCCATGGTTTCTTGCAATTGGTACGCTGGGTACTAAACAAGTTATTGCCGATCCATCAACACCAATATATTCCATCTCTGTTGACAAGTTAATAGATGAAGAAACTGGAGTAACAGAAAGTGGATTAAGGCTAATAAATGAGAGTTAGCATCTCTCAAAACACCATACCAGTCTGCAATCTGCAGTGGGAAATATTAAAATTTACATAAAATTTTGATATGTTGATTAAAATTTACATAAAATCTCAGATAACATTTGCAATTTTCCTCAGTGCGGATCACCAAAACATAAAAACAATATGAAAATTGATGATCCAGAGTACAAGAAATATTACTTACAAGTTCAAGAAATTAAATGACTTCTTCTGAACTATACTGCAAGCGAAGGAAAAGATAAAATAAATTACCCCTAATGAGAAATGGAACCATATAAAATACAGTTGCCCAGAATTATCACTTAAGCCAGATAAAGTTACAACTATAAACAAGACAAAGAAATAATAATTTACAGATGAATATATTGAGAACAATGATAACTAAATAAAGAAGCCAATTTTTAATTTTATGATGAACTTAATACAACTGTCCAGCAACTTTATCCCAACCCTTTTGCATGTAGATTACAAGAGAATGCTAACATACAAAAGACAAATCCACCAAGAACAACAACACTATAAAAAATCAATTACTACAGTCTTCAACAGCACCATTTTATACTTTATATCTTTAAACACAATACCACAGTGATTACACTTTGATTTCTCAGAACCCGGTTTACAACCTTTAATTCTCTTAAAATGATCCCACACAATTGATGTTGTATTACCCCCCTTTTTCTCTACATTTTATTCCTTATTATCTATGCCCTCATCATTCTCATTTTCAATATCTATAACCATCTGAAATTAAAAACAATTACAAAAATTATAACTTACAATCGTACATGGTCTAATCAAAACAAATTATATGGATAAACAAATACATATAAAAGCAAGGTTTAAGGAGTACCTGATCTTGTAAATGTGATTTTTTAGCTGAATGATGAGGAGAAGAATCATGTTGTTTTAAGCTGACCTCTTCGATGTTCTCTTGAGGCTCGACATGTGCTCTTGAGACCTACGTGTACAATCAATTTATAGCCAACCTCGCTATTGTAAGAATTTTTCTCAAAGAATTCAAGACAGAGACAAAAAAAAAAGAAACAAACTTGTTCAAGAAGAGAGGAGAAGTTAGCTTGTTGAAACATTTTAAGATCCACGACAGCAACGAATCAGCAACAGCAAATCAGCAATTGAGAAAAAGATAGCAGGTAGCAGCGGCAACGGTAAAGTCTTTGGCTAAGAATAAGTCAGATACCCTAATTTTGGTTTGGCTAAGAATAAGACCCTAATTTTGGTTTTGATTAATTGGACTATGGGCCTGTCATGTGGTTTTGCTGTGTGATGTCCAGCCCATGTAAGTAAATTACTTACTGTTCTATTAATTTTAAAATATTAATAATTTAAATACAATATTTATTAACTATATAAAATAATAATAGTAATGTGAAATTAAAAATATTAATTTTTATTTATATTATTAATATATGCGGTGCGGTTTCGGTTTTGCGGTTTTAAAAAATATAAAAACCAAACCCGCGCCGTATAATTGATGCGGTTTTTTGCGGTTTTGCGGTTTTTTGCGGTGCGGTTTTTTGCGTGTGCGGTTTATTGCGGTTTGTTGCGGTTTGGGTGCGGTTTCGGTTCAAAAACGGTTTTATGCTCATCCCCAGTGTTAATATCTAAATATTCGTGAATAGAGTAGAATAAAATAGTTAAAATTTTAAATAATATGTAATATATATTACATTATATGAAATAAAACTCAACGTACTCAGTATATCCCGCATGAGCAGGGTCTGAGGGGGGTAGATTGTACGCAGCCATGCCTCTACCCAAGGGTAGAGAGGCTGTTTCCGATTTTTTTTGTGACCCCCGACAGGAGTCGAACCCATGACCTCTCGGTTCATGGATTGGGCACTTAACCACTGTGCCAACTCAACCCCTTTACATATTACATTATATGAAATTATGTATTTTCAATATAAAATTTGTTAAGTTTATTTCATATTACATTATATGAAATAAACTTAACAAATTTTATATTGAAAATACATAATTTTAAAAAGTAGGTAATTTTAGGAAAATTTCCTACCAAAGAAACATTTTATCCTTCACATAAAGGGGAGTGAATCGAATAGGTTTGTTTATTTATATTTAATTAAGTTTTATATGATGCACGATACTTTTTAACATATATATTATAAGAGAAAAAGGACCCTGAGATATATCTCAGGAAACTTTTACTAAAATACATATAAAATAATCTTTAAATCTTGGTGGGCTTGCAGGGCTAATTAAAAATCTCTGAAATTACTAAAATACCCATCCCTTTTTATATATAAAAAGCAGTTATCTCAGGGAACTTACCTGAGATATATCTCAGGCTCCCTACTCTCATATTATAATTGCTTATTTTAATAATTATTGTTTTCTCTAATAAGTTATTTTAGTTGTAATCTAATATATATATCATGTTAATTAGTTTTCATAATTAAAATGGTATAAATAATTAACATTAGTTAAAATAGTTTATCCATGAGACTATCCTGTTTTTTATAGTACAGTAATAGTGATAATAATAGATGCTTAAAATTGAAAATAATAAAAAAATTAATTTTATTGTTGTTCGAAACTTAGTCCTTTAGTATAATAATTTAAAAAAGTCAACGGCTCTCACTTATTTACTAAAATTCTAGTGATCATAATTTTTTACCTTTTGTTTACTTATTACAGTTTAGTATATATATGAATTGTTAACTTTTTTATTATTTATGGATTATTGAACTATCTCTAAGTCTTCACTTTAATTTAATCTTTTTAAAACTTTTCTAATAAAATTGTATTTGACATCCTCTAACGCATAGGAAATTAGGAAAAGCAAAAAATTCAGTAGAGAAGTTTCTATTCATTTTAACAAGATATTTTTTTGAAAAGTTTCAAAAATGTAATAAAGAAATATTATTTGAAAAATCTAATAAAAGAATGTATAGAGTAAAGTTTTATGGAGTACTCATTTAATTGGAGTACTTGGAGTACATATACATTTTGCATTTAAAATTTTGCATATTTTATTATTTTGCAAAGCTTATTACATGATTATCACTATTTTATTGAAAATCTTGAAAATTTTGTATGTCTTGCTAACAAAATATTGCAAAACATTATTACTATTTCATTGAAAATCTTGAAAATTTTGTATGTTTTGCTAACAAAATATTGCAAAACGAATTGTTCTACGAAACATATTTGGGTTGCAAAACATATATGTTCTGATTGCAAAACATAAAGGATTTTTAAGATGAACTTATTGCAAAACATACATGATTTTCAAGATTATCAATGAAATTATGATATTCATATAACAAGGTTTGCAAATTAATAAATTTTAAAATATTTTGAATGCAGAACATATATGTACTCCAAATACTTCAATTAAATGAATAGTTCATAGACTTTTCTCACCGTCTGGACAATTCCCTCTTAGAACATTTAGGCCATGTTTGTTTTAAGGGATTATAATCCTTGGAAAATTACACTATCTTTCTTCAATTTAAAGGATTATAATCCCATGGAAGTATATTGTCATCATCTTTTTGATTCATTTCTATGGGATTATAATACCTTCTTTCACAAGGTATTATAATCTCATGGAAGTGAACTAAAACAATGATTAAAATGTGAATTCATGGGATTATAATCCCTTGCGTTTGGGATTTATAAGCTAATAATTTGGGGATTATAATCCCTTGAAACAAACATGGCCTTAAGTGTTAGAGGGAATCACCTTGTGTGACTATAGCTTAGTCACATAAACAAAATATTAGTATACATTAAACAAAATAGCTGTATATACATTGGTATTATCTTTTAATATTAGTTAATTTAAACTGAAAATTTAATAATAAATGAAATTGCAATATATACATTAGTATTATACAGAGATTTAAATTAGTTTAAATACCACCAACAACATATTATAATTGATATTTACTGTAAATATATTAATATTAACATTTATTGTATTCGTTTTAAGAATATTAATTAAATCAAAAACTACATCAAATATATATTATCATTTTGTTTTTATTTAATTAAAATCTAAATTTGACAATATTCAAAAATAACTTATACTTTACCCGGGTTATAAAGTAATTATATTTGTAAAACAAGGAAATGAAAAACTATAATTAGCAAAAAAAAATGAAAAACTACTTCAAAAAAACCTATATAATTTTAAATATACACTTTCTAGTAACATTAATAACAAAAATTCCATTTCTCCCATGTCCTTCTTTTCTCATCTTTTCCCAATTCTCCCTCTTTCCTAACTTCAAATCTTTCCAACCTTCAAAACTTGGGAAACATAACCTTGAGAACTTGGAACACGAAGTGTAATAGAATACGGGCTTGGTGTAGGTGTATTCAACTGAAATTTCGACAGATTAATAATAATTCATGAATTTTAAAAAACTATTATTAATTTTAATTTTTTGCGAATTCTCGAAAAAATTTCGTAGAATCATGCAGCTCAATGACTTCTAAAGGATTTTAGAAATCTAGGAGTATTTAATTTGAATTTTTTTCAATCCATTAAAATCTTCAAATATTCAATTGGATTTCAAAATGTCTTTTAAAATCTGAGGGTATTCAATTAGAATTTCAAAAAGTATTTTAAAATCTAGGTGTATTCAATCTGGATTTGTAACAATCCATTAAATCTGATGGTATTCAAAAATTCATGGATTTTTTGGATTGTTAAAATGGTGGATTTTGATGAATTTGTTAGTATTTTTTTTAAAGTTTAAAAATCTGACGGATTTTAAAACATTGTTATGGAATCAATTCATGTTGCATTTGATGATAAGAAATTTAGAATTCTGCAAACCGATTAAAGTCATTACAAGTTGGAATTTGAAAATCTTAAGGATTCTGAGATTTACTCTAGTGATGATGAAAGCTCTCCAATTGAAAACTCTGTTGCTCCTCAGAGGAATGTTATTGTTGAGGGAGATCAAAATAATCAAGAAGAACAAAGTACTAGTCAAGAGCAGATTAACCAATCAGAATGAGATTTAGAAAAGTTTTTTAGAAATCTTTCAAAATCTAAATGATTTTGGTGAGATTTCAAACTTTATAAAAAACATTAACAAATCTATCACAATCCAACATTTTAATAAATACAAAAAATTCATGAATTTTTGAATGCCATCGGATTTAATGGATTGTTTCAAATCCAGATTGAATACCCCAAATTTTAAAAAAAAAATTGAAATCCTAATTGAAGAGTAAGGATCCTCTGTCCGCTTCTCCATGCCCCCTTCTGTGTCCCCTGCTATTATAGTATTAAAAGAGTGCCCCTGGCGGGGCCCATTTTAATGAAAATAATATTTTTGTTTTTATTTTCCTTAAAATGGGCCCCGCCAGGGGCACTCTTTTAATAATAAAAGAGCAGGGGACACAGAAAGGGGCATGGAGAAGGGGACACAGGATCCGGGTTCCTAATTGAATACTCTCAGATTCTAAAAGACATTTTGAAATCCAAATTGAATACCTAAAGATTTTAATGGATTGAAAAAAATCCAAATTAAATACCCCTAAATTTCTAAAATCCATAAAAAAATCCTTAAAATCCTAGTTGAATACATCCCCTTAGCACGAACTCTGGAATTGAAAATTACCTTTGTATTCAGTAATAATTTTCATTCTTAAAATTAAACAAGTATCTTAATTATGTATTTAATAATTAAATACGTACCATAAAAATGAATATAATCTGTGTTATACACGGCTCACATTCTAATTCGTACAATCCATATCGCAAATCGTGATACAGTCGGTCATCTTCTTGTCAATCTTCTCGAAGTGTCCCAATTTATCTAAGATCGGCAGTTGGCAATCGTTCTAATTTCGAAATATTAAGAAACTTTAAATTGAATAATAATACTCGTTGAATGTAAGAAAAATAACAGATAAAGTGGTAAATAAGAGTTAATCGTTAACTGATAACTATTATTGTAACAATATTGTATCCCTTAGTCTATTTTTCACAAAAAAACAAATTTAATGATTATCACGATAATAATTTTCTATTTAATCTGTTTAAGTATCAATACAAGTATGAGAAGATAGGTGGATCATTACATAAATGACAAAAAATGGCTTATAGTGGTAAGAACGCATTTATTCAAACTAATATGCACCATAGTGGTGAGAATATTTATTTTTTATACAATCTTAGAATCATTCATTATATCTTAGGTGTTGTATATAATCTATCTGTTGGGTCGCGCAACACCCATTAACTCCACATTAGTATGATACGGTTCGCTATGGGCTATGGCCACACCCGCACGGATTTGTTTTTGGGCTCCTCCCAAAAGGCCTCATACTAATGGAGTTGTTTTTGGCTGCTTAAATTCAAGATAATTCTTCTTTATCTTATCGATGTGGGACTTGGGTTGACACCCACTCTACAATCTCCCCCCAATCCAAGAACCACCAATCTTGTGACCCTTATACCGCCACTATTCATCTGTGGCTCCTCATCTTGCGGGACACGCCGCCCGACCACCTCCGTGTCAGGAAGACTATCGACACAAGTCGTCCAAGATCTCCAACCGCGGTTCTGGAGAGCCTCCAACACCACACAACTTGCAGCCCGCAACCCCAGGATCAACTTCGTAACCATCGGCTCTGATACCACTTGTTGGGCCGCGCAACATCCATTAACTCCACATTAGTATGATATTGTCTGCTCTGGGCCGTGGCCAAACCCGCACGGATTTGTTTTTGGGCTCCTCCCAAAAGGCCTCATACTAATGGAGTTGTTTTTGGCTGCTTAAATTCAAGATAATTCTTCTTTATCTTATCGATGTGGGACTTTGGTTGACACCCACTCTACACTATCAACTTGTTGTTGAATATTATTATTCATAAATATAACTATGACATATAGAGTTTTTTTTAGTATATATAATGCTACATAATAACTAAATTATGATTTTATTCAATTTATTTAATCGATAACTGAGATTTCCATGCACTTTCAAACACGATTGTAAGTATTTCATTTACTTTTGTGTACCATAAACCAAATACAAAATCTCTTATCGCGTTGATGCCAAGTACTAAATTGACGAATTTAGGTAGGAGTGACAATATTTTTTATATTGATATTAAGTTGACATTAAAAAATTGCAAAGAAGTATGTGTCAATATTGATTATTTGTACAATGAAGGTTATAAGTTAAATTCTAGAATAAATATTGAAAAGAAAAAAATAATTGATGTTTATGTGAATATAGTTAATGCTTTTAAAGTAGGTATCAAAAATAACCATTTTATCATTAATCCGTTATCCATTATATCTATTATAGGTTAACAAGATCTTTCAAACTATTTAGTAAATTACATAATTACCCTTTTATCATAATAATGTTAAAAATTAATGTAGGTAATAAAATTTGAATCCATGATCTTCATGTTATTAATAATGAATTATGCTCACATCTATAACCATCACACCAAAGTCATTTTTGGTATCTTTTTAAAAATCATCAACTCCATACATTAAGAACCCAATTATTATGTTTTATTTAAAATTATTCATTATATATCTATCAATCTATCTATCTATTTATTATAGGCTAACAAGGCTTTTGCACTTATTTAGTTGATATTTATATCATATTTTATATAAAGTACGCTTATATTGAAATTACTTAAAATGTGTGTGATGAGATTTTAACCCACGACCTACGTGATTGAAATGAATTATGTTCACAATTTCAACCACTACATCAAAAGAATTTTGATACATTTCTAAGAAATCATTAACTACATGCACCAAGAACTAACTTTCTGTATTCTGTTTAATATTTATTTTATATTTTGCAATTCATTGGTTATACTTTCAAGTGACTACCATGATATATTCACTATATTTAATTCAAATTATTTAAATAATATGCAGATATATCACACATGTATACAATTCTGTAATCTAAATTTATACATTTTATATAATCTTTGATGTACATCAAAATTTTGGGTCAGGTTCGGGTATTCTGGATCAACCCAAAATTGACCCGACTTTCGAATAAATTTTTTACCCAACATGTTTTTCCTACCATTTATAAAATATATACTATAACTTTATATTGCATTAATATATTATATTTATCACAATTTATTAATTTAATTTTATTACAAATTCATTGTTTCCGTTTGGGCCAAGAATTGGGGAGTAAAATAATTCGTGTTCGGGAATCGGGACTGGTTTGACGATTGAGTTCGGATTCGAGGAGCGGGGCAGGATTAGCATTCCTCGATCATGAATTGACTTGATGTCTACCCTAGGTACGCAAGATGACATGAATTCATTCAGTGTCAAATTTGGACATCAAGATATGATATACTTATCGCAAACACTTGTGCCTGAACTAAGTACTAGCAAAAAATAGGTACCTCAATTTTTTTATCAACTTAAAAACAAATGAAAATACAACTTAATAGTTGATAATAATGTTGAGTTCCGAGGCATAAAATGCAACGGATAAACGTAAATATAACAAAATTTTCGAATCCCAAACACAGGATCCATGTATAATTCTGGGCAGATTATGGAGAAAACGAATCATACCTTTAAAAGCTTTACTTTCACGAACTCAACGGAGATCCTAGCTTGTAATCACCACACACAGTCTTGGCGTTAAGATATGTGTCTCTAAGGTAATCCACACGAATGTTCGACCGTCCAACGATCCGAGGAGCCAGGTACTAGCCCACGAAGAACAGCCTCTCTCTCTCTAGCCTCTCAAAGATGGAGCTGCTAGATTTTTAACCAAAACAAATTATAATCCTTAACCCTAAATTAATACATCATTATGTATTTATAAGAGAGAGATAATGGGCTAAAATCAAAAACTGAAATGGGCTTCCTTAAACCCAATTATATTTATTCCGATTTTATTATTGGATTTCCTTAAACCCAATTCTGTTCTTACTTTGTTAAATTCGAATTTACTTAGATAATTAATTAGGACCACTCCAATTAATTAAATAGTCAATTCTCAATTTAATAAAGATTTAATTTAAATTTTGAATTTAAATTAAAACTCCTTTTAAGACGTTCTAAGTGTGTGACCCTTTAGGTTATTATTACGTTGGCAATAATTTTAATATCTAATAATAAAATTATAAATAATGAGCGGTATCTAGTAATACATCATTGCTACCCAAGTAATAATAATAATTGGTGATCCAATTTAAACCTTTTGTGATTAATGTTTCCATGTAATATAATCCCTTTAACCATATATATTATAGATTAAACTCGAGGCATGTATTTAGTCATCCTCTTCAACAT
This sequence comes from Saposhnikovia divaricata, assembly GCA_036435485.1. Classification (NCBI taxonomy): domain Eukaryota; kingdom Viridiplantae; phylum Streptophyta; class Magnoliopsida; order Apiales; family Apiaceae; genus Saposhnikovia; species Saposhnikovia divaricata. Next base: position 15,678,566 of record CM071600.1, read on the forward strand.
TTAATCCGGGTTTACTTGATCCATGAGTAGACTATTAAAAAAAATCATTATTTGAGCACGACCATGCATTTTATAGTCTCACTCAATCAAGAGGCCAATAATATCTCTCCTAATTATAGGAGGGTTAAATCCTTTATCTATCATTCATATTTCTCATATGACTCATGATATACCCGATGTCCACTTTTATCATCACCCCATCAAATGTAACTTTTAATGTAGTCAAAGTATATTAATCCCCGTATAGAAATATAATGATCTCAAGTCAAAGGATCATTACACCATTATCACTATGAGTCTTTCTTATGACTTTATTAAACATGAAGAATCTCAATGTGGGTTTGTCCAGTACCATGTTCTCCTACATGTACCTATGTATTGACTTTAGTATCTCCATACTTATAACCAATGAGATGTGGTTATCTGTCAAACAACATACTAGTCTATCTATGTATTATTATTGTCCTATATTGTTAGGATTCTAGACATATTATAAGACTCAAACAAACTACAGAATACTCTCTGGACAGTTTGTTAATATTCTGGACAGATTCTGGACTTCTCTGGATAGATAATATAACTTAAAGAAGAACATAAAACAGTAAACAATAATCACACAAAGAACACAGAATTAACGTGGTTCGATCAAGTGATCTACATCCACAAGGCAAGTGTTTTTCTTCTATATTCAGAGAGCAAAAGAGAGATACAAAGGATAATACAAAACTGAGATGCAGAGTACTATACTTATCTCTCAGTTTGTCAAAATATCTACTGCTCTGAACAGTAGCTACCAATACTTTCTATTAGATAATACAAATATCTATGTGGCAGCAGTCCCAACAGTTGTCACTACAGATAATAGTCTAATAAAACTAGAAAACAAGACAAATATCCAACAAATCTCCACCTTGGCTTGATTTCTACAAACCACCAAGAAGCAAAACATTTTGTAACATGTCCCTAAGCTTGCATGAGCTAACTCTGTGCAAGAAACAAAAGACATGCAATAAAATTCCTTCTTCATATCAAACAAGATATAGAAAAAATAGCCTTCTTGCCTTTCAATCCCCTCCTCGGGACAGCTACTGAATCCACAGTAGACACCAATCAAAATCAACAATAGACACCATTTCTATGCCCAAGATCTTCATTGCTATACCAAGATCTATCATTTCAGATTCATCACTAAGTCGCTTATTCAAAACCTCAATCTAAGATATGTTCATTTCAGTTATGAGCATATCATCAAAATGAAGCAACAAAGACAAAAAAAACATTCTTCAAGCTCTCTAAAGTACATACAACTCATATGTACTACAGAGGTAACTATGACAAAGCATAAATGTTTCAAATTTGTCAAACCTCGTATATCAATGCCTTGAAGATTTCTTTAAAAGTCGATAAGAGATATATTCTACTTTTAACTTATAAAACCCATTTGCAAACAATGGCTCTTTTACCTTGAACCAATTCCCAAGTCTTATTTTTGCCATAGAACTAGCCCAACATCACATGAAACAGCCTCGACTGCATTAAGTGCATGTGCCACCAAATCAGAGTAACCAAACTTTTGAGGTTAACTAGTTTGTCTCCTCTTAGAATAGGGCTGCTGGAAACTTCATAATCTCCACCTGAAATAACATTCTCTGACCATATTCCATTTGGAGTCTTACAATCAATGGCTGCAGAAGGCGAGATGTTCACAATATAGCATCCTGTGCTAATGGCCTCGGCCCAAAAACATCTCCCAAATCAGCATTAGAGCGCATACTAGGCTCATCCATGAGCCAACTATGCTCACAAAAAAAAAAAAAAAAATAACATCAGTGATGCCATATGATCACCACATAAACAGTGGTATCAATTGTGTAAACTTCCTTTCATCACAATTAGAGAACCCTGGGTTATCTTAAGAGTCTCCTTCACCAGAAAATTTACAACCTAGAGAAGCTAGTGAGCCAAGAAAAATTATCATTCTCAAATTAGGAACATGACGCACATCCCCCAAAATTCTCACTACTCCATCGTGACACTTGATACTAATTGTACCAATGTCAATTGTCTGACTAACTGCATCATTGCCCATCAAAATTGATCCACCGGACACACCGGTGTCAATAATCCAGTCATCAACTAAATGAACATTGGCAATACATGCAGTAAGAACAGTTTCATCAGAGAACATTTTCATCATCACTGGGCAGCACCACATTTGCTGAATCTGAGCTCTGGTTTTTCTGTTGTTCTCTCTTCTTAAGAGCATAACAATCAGTCTTGTAGTGTCCCATTTTATGACAATAGTAGCACTCAACATTACCACCTCTAGAAGTACCTATACTTCCATCTCTGGACTTGAATCTGCCTCTCACAGTTAAGCCATCAGCAGATCGAATATCGGAACTAGAACTCTGTAGTTTGTTCTTCAATTCTACAGAGTTTAGTGTAGCCTTAACATCCTCTAGCTTCATGGTGTCTCTACCGTAAAGCATCGAATTACACAAGTTTTCATATGAAGTTGGCAATGAACAAATCAACAAGAGAGCTTGATCCTCTTCTTCAAGTTTAATCCCAATATTTTTAATATCCATAAAATTTGATTAAACTCATTAATATGATCTTGTAAACACGTACCTTCCTTCATTCTCAATGTGTAAAGTCGTTTCTTCAAATACAACTTGGTTGTAAGCGACTTAGTCATATAGAGGGTTTCTAATTTCTTCCAAAGTCCAGCAGTAGTTTCCTCTTCAGAAACTTCTCTTAAAACATCATCGTGCAAAGACAACTGTATCACACTATGTGCTTTCTCATCCATCTCTTCTTGCTCAGCAATTGTCATATCATCCGGATAGGTTTCTTCCAAAGCTTTAACATTACCTTCACGACGCAGCAAAGCTTTCATCTTGATTTGCCATAAACCAAAATTGTTTTTCCCATCAAACGAAGTCACCAAAAATTTCACTGAAGTCATCAGGAAAGTCTTCGATCACAGCAGCACCAGAAATAATGCAGCAGCAGAAAAACAGTTCCAGAAAATCCAGGAGGGCAAGACAATAGCAGCAGCAACACCCAAAATGAAAATCCTATCAAGAGCAGAAAATCTTAACAAGATCTCTGTCCAGATCAAGCAGCAAATCGCAGCAGCACCAGCAGCACAGCAGATCGCAGCAACACAACAGATAAATCACAGCAGCAGTCCAGCACCAAGAAATCCTAGCAGTTGCTCTGATACCAATTTGTTATGATTCTAGACAGATTATAAGACTCAAACAAACAGCAGAATACTCTATGGACAGTTTGTTAATATTTTGGACAGATTCTGGACTTCTCTGGACAGATAATATAACTTAAAGAAGAGCAGAAAACAGTAAACAATAATCACACAAAGAACACAGAATTAACGTGGTTCGATCAAGTGATCTACATCCACAAGGCATGTGTTTTTCTTCTATATCAGAGAGCAAAAGAGAGATACAAAGGATAATACAAAACTGAGATGCAGAGTACTATACTTATCTCTCAGTTTGTCAAAATATCTACTGCTCTGAACAGTAGCTATCAATATTTCTTATTAGATAATACAAATATCTATATGGCAGCTGTCCCAACAGTTGTCACTACAGATAAAAGTCTAATAAAACTAGAAAATAAGACAAATATCCAACATATATAATAATACTCGACTAGGGACCTTTAAGAATATGATATATTATATAATCTCAAGTTCAACTCATGTACTTAAACTATACAATGTGTATCATGACTCTAAGGACATTTATTATGCTAACAAATATATCGCATTAATTAAAGTCATAATAAATACGTTTATTGAATGATCAAATGACATAAAGGTTTATTAAAAGAAACAATGTATTGCCTCTAGGGCACCTACACTAACAAATAATACATTAATTTAATCCGTTAACAAATTTTAGATGAGTTTAATTGAAATTGAAAAAACATAGTGTTTACTCATTAACATTCCAAAGAAGTGTACAAGTTTAATATGTTAGAAGTATGATAATTGATGATTTTATTATCATCATACATAATTAGCTCGTAACCACAACAACATTAATTTAATATAAATATGAAAATGCAGGTCGATGAGAGATTATTAAAAATGAATGAGAGATGATCGGAGAGAGTAAGAATGATAAAATTTAAGATTGTTGAAGATGAACAAGAAGAGGTAAGGGAAGATAAATGTGCATATATTACATGGTTGGAGGGATGTGTAGATCTGATAGGTAGTGAGGTGGGCTAAAAAATGGTTGGAAAGATATCGAAGTGAGAAGGCAGGTGGTTGATAATAAATTGGAGAAGATATGAGGTAGCCTTATGAGTGGAAAGAAAATAGATATTAAAACAATGTTGTGGCTAAGACTGAAAGTGGTTAAAAAATATGGGATTGAGATTGGGTCCCAATACTTATTTCATAGTGAGTTCTTATTTGAACACATAACGTATATATAAGGTTATAACATGTGTGATGCACGAACCTTCTTTAATATTTTATATTTGTTTAATAATCTATTCTAATAATACAATAAGATACAATAATATGTTATTATTAAATTTTTTAGAAATGCTTATATAAATATTTATTTTTAATATATTTTTGACATAATTCGAACGTTAGACTTTTTGTACAATTTTAGATATGAAAATATTAAGTATTCTTCAATATTAATATAATAGTTATCATCTACTTGCTTTTAAACATTAAATGACTAATGATGGTATGCTACGAACTAATCAACCGAGCTTATAATATTTCAATTTTAATAAAATAGTATACATTTATAGGATTGTGTTCAAATACAAAATTTTCTAAATTACGGACTCTATATGTATAATATTATGCAGACTATCAAAGTATATATTTTAAATTTCAAAATAACTATTTCTTAAATAATCTCAATTACAAAGATTAGATCTATTTAGTTCTTAAATTTTGTTAAAGACAAGTTTATTATGTAAGGAATTCTAAAACTACCTTTGTAGTTAAGAAATTCAACATGGTTAACACGTAAAAAAAAAATACATTATCCTTCTAAACGAGTACACAAGATTGACGTGGAAGGGACTTCATTATGAAGTTTACAGTCAACTTGCACTTACTTTCTACTTTTGAGCTCAATTAGGCATAAAAAACTGTTAAATAGCAAATTTTACTTATTAGCGAAAATTTAAACTATATGTACCAAACGTGTAAGTTGATTATTGGTGGTGTTATGCCAAGTATTATGTCACTAAGTAATGATCCTCTCATTTCTAGTGTTCTAAAAATCGGCCTTGGCGGTCGATTAATCGACACCTAGGCGATAGGCGGCCAATAAACGTCTAAAATTTGCAAAAATCGTTCATTAGACGTTTTTTTGATTAGGCGGCGCCTATGCTGTCCCAGACGGTATTAGGCGGTTTAATGGGTTAGCCGGGAATAATCGATTAGGCGACGACTAATCGGATTTAATCGGTCAAATTTTAAACAAACGATCAAATTAAGAATAAAACTTTAAAAAAATAATTTTTTTTATAAAAAATATAATTTACGAAAGGGTAAATTCACTCATCATATTTAATAATAAAATGAAGATATTTATATTTTTATTAATACAAAGTATATTTTTAAATACTAAAATTAAATTATATAAAAAGTAATATTTTTATACATCCGATTAATGTTCCGATTAATCATTCCGATTAATCGCCGCATAGCCGATTAATCGCTAGAAGGTAGGCTCACTGCCTAGACCCGCCTTGCATTTTTAGAACATTGCTCATTTCTCATGCAAATCTTAGTATCGCTACTATAAACATATTATATAATGAGATTAGGGAACCTAAGATACGTCTTAGGTAAGTTCCCTGAGATACACAGATTTTACATACAAATATGGGGTGGACATTTTTGTAAAATCAGGATTCGTTTAAAATTTTACAATATTATTAATTAACCCTGCGGATCCAATAAATTTTAAAGCTTATTTTTTAAAGTATCTCAGGAAAGTTGCCTGAGATACATCTCAGGTTCCTTTTCCTCTTATATAATACACTGTTGCCGTAGTGATTTTTTTAAAATTTCTACTGAAAAACAAATTGAATTGCACACTATTATCGTGGTAATAACTTAATAGCTAACGATAACTTATATATGGCTTTTGTCACTCATCCTTCTCACATTAAATAAACACCACTATAAATTTGAACCTTAAAATTTAGAGTGTGCTAATATCACGAATTTGGAAAACCTATTAAATTTTGACCTTCAATTGACCGAGAGACATGAAAGGTGGAGTAGACTGAAATAAAGATAAACCCTGTCATAAGATTTAAAATATGCTATATGAATTAGAATATGGCTTACACGAAACGAATTATCATGCTAGTTAATATAATAAAAGGACATATTAACAAATGACTAAATAACCTTTAAAAATTCATATATATATATATATATATATATATATATATATATATATATAATGGATGGATCATGGATGTGCCCTCGGATTTTAATTTATTATTATCTTGACCACTTGAAAAATGGTCCTGTTATTTAGGATATGGATGAGCCCCCCTTTGATGCATGTTAGAAAAAGAGAAAATTACTACAATCACATAAAATGAGCATGTCACCCATTAAATCAGCTTAACATAGTGACAAAAATCCAAAAAAATTGAAATACATGCTGGAGAACAGTTATCAACATTTACAATTAAGAGCCACTAGAATTTATTTTTTCATGAAGTATCCCAAAAAAGGTCCAACTGCAATACAGAGCGGCAGTTGAATCTCATAAAAATTGGCCACCCTACACTATGATGGAATAATCACAATGACAAAAAGAAGAAAACTGACTAAACTACACTGAAAACTAAAATTGCCAGACCCTTAACGTATGCCAAATCAATTCGCAACTAGATCCATCCACAGCCAAGGCATTGCATATCAAGGCTCCAAAGACATTTGCCATGTACTGAAAGAATACAAGAGTTTTATGATTGAAACAAAAATTGCACGATACCTCCTGGAGGCTATCCTGTATATATATACACGAAAGCCAAGCGGAGCTACGTTTCCTGTTAGTGGCTGAAGGAACCACAAGCCATTCAATCTGTAACAATACAATTGATAAATGCCTTCAGAACATCAGCTCAAATGGGTCTATCAATACATTCCCTTAAAAACAGGATTCGTTCTACATATGCTTGCCCCATATTCCTCGTATTCTGCTTTTGTATGACAAGCCTGTTAAGAGGCATAATGTTTAGAATCAACAGTGGGTGGTAACACAATATAAAAGTCTTACCTACTACCAAAATTCTGGATTTCACTTTTTGCTCATTTGGAACAATTACATATTTTCTAGCCAAATATAATTTTAAAAGACTACTGATCCATGTGACAAGTGTCCTTGCTTATCACATCCATATCACACCAAATTTCTTAATGAAAATATTTACCATGTTTCCATTTAAAGATTCCAAGCAAGATCCATAGCAATGCTATCACATACGATATCAGGGTGATTGATAAATTGAAAAATCATATATAATAAATCGATGACAGTCGAGTAAAGAATTAATGAAATCATGATATATATATATATATATATAGAACATGGTTATCCATCTGTATGTCCAGGGGATGGTCACTTTTTTATTTCGGTGAAGGAAAATGACAAAAATTAAAATACACACCCACCCTGCCCTCACGGAGGTTCAAACTCTCAACCTCTTATTACTTGCTAGACATGGATGATCACTTATGTCCCATTGTTATACAAGTTAAATATATTCTTCAAACTTAATATGGAAAAAGACAAATTAGCGAACTAGCCAGTTTTTTTTTGGTTTAGCTCGTCAAGCTAATTCTTAAACGCTTGGAGAAAAGACTCAAAGCCTGAACCTACCTTCTCTTGACTCCTTTCCCTCTCTTAATATTATATTCTTTTTTCCTGGTAATATTATCCTGTTTTAAGACTTCTCTAACCCCTTCTGTTCTACTAGTACTTTTTGTATACAATTATGATGTCTTCAACTTGGGAAAGTAACAATTTCATTCCAACAGTTTGTTTCCTCTCCCATAATCACTCCAAAGTCCAATCATGTCCTTTGAAAATTGCATCATAGGGGACAAACTTTAATCTATTTACAATGGTCTTGATAAAAAAAATTAAGCATGCTGCACATGACCATGTGGTATAAACATGGGAAGATTAATCAACTCCACGTAGATGCAAAATGACAAATGCACTTTTAAAGCTCAGCGAGGGTGATGAACCTCAATGAAGGTAAAGATGTAAATACAGTATGTAGAAAAAAGCTTTTAGCTTCGAATAGGATAGAAGATATAGTTTTGCTTAAATATGAAATCTCATCCGAAGTGGTGAACCTAGTCATGTGTAATATTCAAGTGGAGCACAAGAAGTAGACACTAGCAATGTAATATTCAATGTCATTATCCCTTTCTAAGTAGAGTTTAGAGAACATACCGGAAAGAATTCAGGTGTTGACGCAAGTACTGAGCCTCCGAACCAAACTGCATACCTTTGAATAGGATGACTAACTACATTGACTTCCACTGGTTTTGCCTGGTGCCAAAATTATTAATCATCCTTGTCAATGATATTCTTTTTTTACCAAATAAACTAATAACAAGACATGAGAAACAACTTTACTTTAATTTCATCACTGCCTCGACCTTCAGATGCAAGGACCCGAGCATCGACAATCTTTTTTACGTCCCGCTGTAATCTTCTGTGGAAATCCTTGAACATGGTTGATCCTCCAGACAACACTATATTCTGAAACAAAAATCAAATATCATGAGCTAAAAAACATAGTAATAACATGTATAAAGATAGTAGACCTTCAGCGCAACCTTGCATAAACAGCAAAACCAATTTAACTACAGCATGTAGATTCATCACGAATATGTTCAATACGATATTGGTAATTTACTGCATAGAAATGTAAGTACATTTCTGTTATCCAAAATATCACCAATCTTTGCAATATTTAGCTATTTTGTGATACTCAAAAACAAAATCACTTTCTTGTCTATCAATATTAACTTTACCTTATACAGTGCCCTTCTTGTATCAATTGGTGCAGACTGAATACACTTATCAATTACTTCAGGTAGAGAGCTTGTGAGCTCACTGCTGTATATCTCTGGGCTGAAGAAAACCTGCACAAACAGGCCAAATCAGCTTAAGGATATCCGTAGCATTATGAATAAAACAGCCTATGTCATGGTGTTGCAGAGCATGCTTCTATGCAAATATTTACTCAGTAGCTCTAATGCACAGTGTCCGATTGATCTGTAGACCACATTATTCTAAGGAAACATAATACAACCTAATAACAGAACATCACAATTTGGTCAAACCCATCATCTATATGCCTTAATCAAGACTCCCATTTCACGGTGTACAAGATTGATCATAATTAGCTTGTTTTAACCGAATATTTGATTAGCAAAAGCTTGATGTGCAAATATACTGTCAACTTCTGTATATAGCGAAACACTTACAGCCACCATACAACTAAATAAGCATCATACTGCCCATTATATTTTCTGGAGACCTGACTCAAAATTTGGTATGAACAGAAATGTAAGTTATTTCGATTAATAATACGGAACTGTTTTAGTTATTAGATCATGATTCAGACATTTTAAAATTGAAGTAAGGTAATGCAAAGCAGGCTCTTAGAATTGCAAACTGATGATTAACAATGAATTCAACAGTTGCTTAAAGAGGGAAGGAAGATTCACACCTCAGGACCAAGAAATCGTTCATATCCAACATCACAAGTATAGTGTGCTCCAGTCTTAGGTTTGATGCCTTTCCATTGCTTAATGTACTTTGCTGGTTCCCTGTCATGCTTATTGTATTCCTGAATGATTAAGTATACAGTTATTAGCTAGAATATATGTGTAATTCAAGCTTACAAGTGACAAGTCACTTCAATACCAAGAATGACAACTATACGGGGCCAAATTATTCATGCCCGCCTACTAGAGTAGTAAAACTACAAAGCCAGAACAATAAGATATGATTTACATTTATTTTGGTTTATACGATTTGTGAAAAACTAGTTGCAATATTGACACCAATATATGATATCTACTTTAGATTCAACTTGTCTGGAAAAAGTGTACTCTTTTTACACATGCATGAAGTCCCTTGAAAAAAGAAGGTACATGCTTTCGATTTATGGACCTTTGTTTACTGCAGATAGAGAGTTAGAAAAGGCCACCTTGACAATATCGGAACAAGTGTAGCAATAAGATTCCTTGACTTTTCGAGCAACTTCAAGAGAATCTTCCGGAGGAATGTGCTCTCCTCTTTCCTACAATGGAAAATGTCGTATTGGATACGCACTGAAAACTAACTTTAAGAACAATTTATTTTACTTTCCTATATGAGAGTAGACAAAAGAGGAGTCAAGTTAAAAAAACGTTTCTCTTCTCTGTGTTAGGTCACTCCACCTTTCTGCATACTCTACTACGGGTTGTTGAATATATTGAAAATAATAAAGTCAAAGACCAATTACCCGCATTAGTTGCTGGATGAATAGAGTCACATCTTTCCCAGCAAGAGGAATTGACCTAATGCTACTGCCAATAACATAACCATCTGCAACAGGCACAACATGGGTAGCCCCATCACCTACATCTACTACAACACCTGTCATCTCACACTGAAAAGCATAGGTTCATATTAATATGCTGAGATGTAATCATGTAAAAATGGGCAAATTTATATATATGAATATACTGCTTATAGTCAAGTTTATCTATCTACTGATTCCCTACCAACTACTCTCTCCGTCACAGAATGAGTAAATGAGCATTCACTTTCAGGAATTTTTAAGAAAACTGATACATTATATAATTTTGTATTCGTAATTATGTGTGCCTTCCCACTCAACTTGGATGTGAGGGAGTACTAACCTATCAATTAAATTTGTAAACGCTTTTCCTATAGTTATCAATTAAACAGATTGAATAAGCAGGATGTTAACAAAAAGTGAAATACCGATTAACACTAACCTTAGAGGTGGTATATCCTGCTGCTAGAGCAAGCACCGGCTGCACTGCAATATAAAGTCCAGGAACATTAAACGTCTCAAACATAATCTCACCAGTGTACTCCCGACTCTCTGGCGCAGTAAGCGGACTCTCAGTCAAAAGAAAATAATGATCCTCAGGATCACACCGCAAATAATTAAAAATACACTGCTGCCAAAACCTTTCCATTGCATCCCAATTATCAACCTGGCCATACTTAATAGGATAACTAAGATTATAAGTATTACTAGATCTCGACTTAGAAACCGCTTCATCACCAATAAAGAAATCAAGATCAGCCATCACCCCTGCACTATGCTGCGCTAACCAATTACTATTCTTAACCGAACTTCTCGGCTGGTTAATAAAAGATTCATTAACAGCTACAACGGTAGGTTGAATAAAACACGGCTCAACATTCCCCGCAAACCCCATTTTAGTATACCTAAAAATTTCACACAGACAATTCATCAAACACTTGGTGCGCACAACTAAAAACACCAAAATAACACAAAATTAAATAAGAAAAACACAAAAGGGTACTTACCCAGTGCCATTATCAATGACAATAGCGGGTCGAGAGATAGCAGGGTCCATTTATTAAACGGATCTGCCGGTGAGATCCGATGAAAATAGCTTAAAGATTGAGACTTTTACTCTATTCATCTCATTTCAATGAGAAATAAACAGTGAAATGTTATTAATATTGCAGCAGTGTGAATAAAGATTCATCATTATACTTTACCCACTTCTCTGTCTTTGATTCTTTCTTTACTTTGCAATCAAACAACTCAACAACTCTCTGTGTATGTATATGTGTATGTCTCTCCTGCTTTGAATCAGCTCTGTACGGTGATAACAATGACATATAGAAAACGTCGGTTCGGGTTTTATAAAAATGAGAACCGGATCCAAATATACATGTTCCGGATCCAAATATATATAATATGTTTGGGATTTGATTGAAATTCAAATTTTTAGATCCAGATTCGATTTATTGGTTTAGATTTGGTTGGGGTTTAATTGAGTCTCGATTTATTTATATAATTATTTATTAATATTTTTTTAAATAATAATTTATCAATTAAAATAATATATTTAATTAAATATTAAGAAAAATGTAAATTCTAAATAAGTGCATGTATCATTTAAATATATATAATTAAAAGATAAATAATAAAAATAATAACATTTATATTTAACATATAAATATTATAAATTAAAAGACATGTTTTTACTATTCATCTTTTAATTTATATGTTAATAATTGACTTGAACACTTTATAAGATGAGTCTTATTATAATTAATGAATAAACAAATACAGTTGACGAGATTACGAGTAATTATATAATAACTTTAAATTGAATGGGGTTTAAATTAAAAGCATTAAAATAATTAGACTATTAAAAAATTAATAATTAAAAAAATATTATATGTACACAATATTATACACAATATATATACATATACATATATTTGAACTTCGGATCCGGATTTGATATGAACTCGGTTCAGTTTTTGAGTTTTCGGTCCAATTCGATTCAGTTAGCACAAAATTCAAACCCAACTTAAAATTTATTCGGATCTAAAAATAGGTAAAAATATTCCAAATAAAGCGACATTTATATCTATATATATTATAATGCCTGGAGATCGGAAAACTATCAGAAGCGTTTAAGATATTTTTCTTGAATTTTTGTTTTTTTGAATTTTTTATTAAAATTGTTTTTTTGCATTAAATGGCTCTTAATGACATATTAATTAGTCATTAATTATACCTAATAAATATATATTAAAATTAACTTATTTCATTTATTTAAAAAATTAGAAATCTTTATTTCAGCATTATAATTATTATTTAAATATTAAATACTAATTACATATATAATTAAGTATATCTTTAGATAAAATGACGACTAAAAATTGTTTACATTGCGTTATTTTTTATTCCCTATCAAATACCACTGTAATTCTTTTCAGATAATTGTAGTACGGACGATCCTTAACTTCTCAAGCAATCTTTATGATTAGTGATCATGGAAATTGTAATAAATTATGGAAGTATATAAATCTTCGCTTAACACCTGTAATAAAAATAATACAAATAATTTTTTGTTTTTACACATGAATAAATTATACATAGGTTATGACCAACTCAATTAAATTGAAAAAACCCAATTTCATTGGTAGATTAAATCGATAAAAAAGTTATACACCCATTGTTCATTATATTGTGTCGAAATAAAATTAATATTCTAATTAAATAAATTCTTACATTACTATTAAACATGCATGTTATAAGAGGGACGTCGGCTTTAAAAAATGTTATTATAGATAATATTTATAACTTTTGATCGTAAAGATTACGTTTGTATTATAATTGCTACCTTTTATGTTTATGATATTTTTAAGATTATCAAACTTTTAGATATAAAATGAGAGTATTTTTAAAATTATAATTCATATGAATTGTTTTGAATCAATTTTTTTGGAAAATTCTTAAAATACCAATCAATTTTTAAAAATAATAAAAATTAATTCACGTATATTTAATATTTTAAAATGAAAATTTATAAACCGCGCAAAGCGCGGATAAATTGCCTAGTTAATTTTTAAGGGTGACGACCCTATTTACCCACATTTAAATGGAAGTTACCCAAAATGCCTCAAAATAAAAACACGACCCAATATTACGGGTACATTCGGTTAAAAACTTGCTTTTTCTGGACGAAAAATACTAAAATTATTGCTGATTTCTTGAATTTTATAATTAATAATTTATTAGTGCCTGTTTGGCTGACCTTTTTTAAGTGCTTATGGACTTATTTTCGGATAAAAATTTTATATTTTGATAATTTTTTTTATACAAATATTTAATGTATGTTTGATATTCAATAAGTTGCAAAAATAAGTTGGAAAGTTAGGAATCTCTAACTTTGTCTTAAAATAAGTTGACTTATTCTGGAAAAAAGTTCCCCCAAACACCCCAATAGTAAGATAACATATTCATTTCGGATAATAAAATACAAGAAATCGGTATTAATATTAATATTTTATGTTTAGGAAAAGTAAGTTATTTAAAAGGCACCCGTAAGTGATTCTAATAAAATGATTGAGGTTCTGTTTGGAATTGCTGTTAAAAACTGTTGTGTTGTTGAACAAAGTGTTGTTAAAACAAGAATTGTTGCGAAAATCAGATGAATGTGGTAATATTTTTGATATATGCATGTTTTGCATATTTTTTTTAAAAAAATAATATTTTTGGTGAGGTTTAATGTTGACATCAATAACTGGTTAGTACAAAAGCTGAAAATCAGTTTTTTTCAAAAGCATGGGGGGCATGCTTTTTCTAAAAGCAACTTTTCAGTCAAGCACTTTTCAAAAAAACAGCTTTTAAAGTTTACCAAACAACATTTTACCTGTTTCAAAAATAGTCTGTTGTCCTGCAAGAGCAATACCAAACGGGACCTAAGTTCGTGTTGTCGCTGCAAGAGCAATACCAAACGGGACCTAAGTTCGTTTTTAATTTGATGGCCAGCCTGCTAAAGTGACAAACTTGATAACTAAACCGTTTTCTAAATGGCTAGCAGAGAGAGCTGAAACATGAAAGCAAATGCATAAAAACAAACTATTGACGCGGAGGAAAAATATAAATCTGAGCAAACTACGTGACAAATAAAAGTAAGCAATATCTTTTAGCAAAAATAAAGAAAAATAAAGAAAGTAGTAATCAATATCACTATATGAGGAAATACAATGATCCGGACATAAATGAATGCAATAATATAAATCACAAAATTTGGAGGCACACTCAAGAGTTCATAGCTACGCTGTAGTTTTTACAAAACTTCGCTTCTATCAAATGATATTATTGTTAGCTAGAGAAACTCGAATCACAATAGTTTAAATACTGATAGAGAGTTTGACCTAAAGAATCTGTTATCTTTGATAAAATATATGCCTGATTGAACACACCAGTTTCGCAGACAACACTCTCAGGATTACTTCCATGCTTTCCTCCCCCTAAATTGTTTGTCAGCATGCCTCAGTTTTCTTTTCTTGTTTTGCCGAGATTTTGCTATCTTCGCTCTCTTTGCAGCAATGGGCATGGCCTTTTTGTGTTCCTTCTGCTTATTGCTTGTCCCACCAGTCTGCCAACCATAGATAGAAACATTAAACAAGGAGTTGCCAAACAAATCCAATAAAGAATTTTATGCAGCAAGTTAATCACTAAAAAAATTTATGCAGCAAGTTCCAGGTAGACCAGTGGAAATGAAGAATGGAAGTAATTTCCAGATTCAGCATAATTTGTAACTGAAAGGTAGCTAAACTAGTTAATTTTTATGCAAACGTTGTACATCATATAATACCATAAACAAGAGACCTCTAAAGTGCACCCTAAACCTCGCATGTTCTGTAGGATGACATATGACCAGACCACTAATATTTTTACAGCTAAATAGCTAATTACGTGAAACTACTATTACTGTAGGTAACATTTATAAAAAGTAGAAAATAGTTCTCATCTCAGCTTTCAATTTACTCACTTCAAAAAAAATGAAGACAAGAAATTTACACAACAGCAAGGATGCTCAACTCGAGCAGATACACACCTTTTTCTGCTTGGTAGCAGCTCGAGACTGGTACTTCTCTTTGTCTTCCCTCCCTGCTTTGACCATTGCCAGCCTTTCATCCTTAGTTAGCTTTTTCCGTATGTTAGCCTGAGCATTGCATATACATGAATATCCTCATAGGTTATTTGGCAAAAAATGAAATAGTAGGAACTTAAAGTTTGGGAGAATAGCTTTTGGAGCACCGATTTTCAAACACTGGAGAATAAGATAACTTACTTCAAGTTTTGCAGCATCCACTCGCTTAGTACTCAACTGATCTGGGGTTGGAATTTTGAAAGGCACTGATTTTGCATCGGAGCCTTTCCGCAACATACCATGCTGTGTCATAGCAATCTTTGCTTCCTTCGCTGCCTAGTAGCCATAAAAAGAGGACACTGACAGGTTAAGACATATAAAGCAATTTATGTCCTTCAGTCCTAAGTAGGCGAGAAAACAAGAACAACATCATTCCAAAGCTCAACAATCATCAAATCTAATGCTCAATATTGTAAACAAGCAAATCATTGACACGAATTACAAATTAGCACAGTATAAATTAAGCATACCCTCAGCTCTCTAATTCGTTTAAAATCCTCATTTGACAAGATACAATCATCCAAATCCACAGATGCTGGCTCCTTGTCTCCAGCTAGTTTCTTAAGAGCGCGTAGACTTTTACTGGCAGCATTTAGTTCTTCATCAAAATCAGAAAACTTTCTTTTCTTTGCTTCAGAACGTTTTACCCCGTCACTATCCATGACACTTTTACCACTACCTTTCTGGGAATGATTGGAATCTTCAAGATTTCCCTCATTATCACTGTTGTCTTCACTACTAACAATTGTCTCGTCATCAGAGAAGTTAGTAGCATCTTCATCTTCAGATGATTCATTCTCCTCTTTCATATTATGCATACTTTCAGAATTTAAATCAAGGTCATCTTCAGATCCAGAAGGGGTCCCAGATTCATTTTCAGAATCATCGCTGCCACTGTAGGCATCCCTATCAGTAGAACCAATCTCTGTACCATATTGAGAATCATTATCAGAACTACCAAATTCAGTCTCATCAGCATCATCATTTCCACTATCCTCCTCATCTTCTTCATCGTCCTGTTGCAACAACTCAACTCCAGAGACATTGCTAGAAACATCCACCTCACCATATGCTTTTGGCCTTGCCTTTGGGTTTATAGGGCGGCCACGATCCTTCTTGATTAGAAGCGAAGGGCAAACCTACACATTAAGATAGTTCTTTAAAATCAGCTACTTTTAGAAAAGAATACATTAATAAGCAAAACGTATGGCCTACTTTGTGTGCACAATTGTGCAGGTATGTGGAGTATATATATATATAGACAGAGAGAGGGTAGCAGTGAAGACGCATACCTGTCTAAATAAACTAATAAGCGAACGAGCAGCTGATGAAACTGACTTCTCATTTGATTTTTTGTATAATACAAGATCTTGCAGCAAATCTTCTGTCATCAACTAACCACAACCACCAAGAAAACTAGAGTCAGAATAAAAAATTACACTGAAGTTCAACATATTTACAAACAGGCACCCTTATAAACCATTATCACAACATGTACTTCAGCTTTGACTAAAGTTCTTCAATGAAGTCATACCAGTGGAATTCGCAAACAAATCTCCCGCACAACATTTAGTCCAACAGAAATTGCCTATAAGAATCAATAATCAAAAAATGAGTGATGCTGTGACAGAACCTATAATAATGAAAAGATAAAGCAATACCTCTGTGCGTGAACGATCATGCACAAACTGATTGACAATTTGTCTGAACAGTGGTTCAACTGCATCAGGCGGTACCTAATCAAACATTTAAATATAAGGATTGAACACATACAAGTAACACACTATCAATTAGTTGTATTGGAGACATTGTGTACCATATCATGGCAGGCCTGAACTGCTGCTGCAAGTAAGGTTGTAACATCTCGCTGATGAGGCTGCAAGTCGCAATAGAGACATCAGACATTGAGAATGTAGTAGGAGTATGCAATGCATTAAGATCATGATGGCATACCTGAACATATTTCTGAATATAAGGATAGAAGTTCAATAAAATTAGGCGGTGCAGGCCAATAGTTCTAGCAATAACTTTTACTATCATCATCCTAACCTGCAGTTAGATGGGAACAGAATATTGTACAATAGTTATATGTCTATCTAGACCAATTGAAACTGAAAATTTATTGCCTAGCAAGAACTGTAGATGTGGTGAATAATCAAGGTAAAGTGACTTTATTCTTTTCCAGTGTGGACTAAGTTTACCATTTGATTGAGCAGAATCCTTTGAACAGGTCTTTGTCATGGATTATTTCGTTTCGGATTAAGCTAAGCATTATTTGAATATCTAATCTTATCCATGATTGATTTATGTTGCTCATGATCTTCTGAGGATAATTAGTATCAAATACAACACAATACTAAGAAGGTACAGAATTTAACTAGTCTTTGTTGCAGTTACAAACAATACAGATACTGGTTTACTATGTGCTAAAGTTTCACATGCATATTAAGAAGAAACCCAATAAAGTTAATTGATAAAGATGGTGGAAATGAAACAAACACATAAAATGGAAGAAACAAACCCTCCTTAGAAACCCAAAGTAGAAGCTAGATAAAGAGGTAGTACTTTAATATCAATCAAAAAACAAAGACATTACAACAAATTGTAATCACCAGACACGGGCATGGGGAAAATAAATCCACTAGAACCTTGTATATATACCTTATATATACACCCAAACAGACCAAAAGTAAATATATTAATGAAGGTGGCAAATATAATGGTGCATAAAAGGGTTCAGATGATATGAAATGGGCACAAGGGTCCTGAATATTAAAAAAGCTAAGCATTACACAAGAGACTAAATACCTCAAATTTGTCAGCAGTTTGAAGGCGAGAATACAGCTTTTCAGCAAATCCCTAAAGGGAAAATTTAAGTATGAATAGTTTTCTCACTCCCTTAAAACTGCATGACCATCACTGATCTCCAAAATCTCAGATAATTATTATTTACCTGAGCATCATTTAAATGGTTAAGAGGTGAATATGCACTCAAGTTAGTCGTCTTTTCTGAAGCCTGGCGCTGCTGCTTTTTCATGCTACGAATGACACGCTGCAATTTTGCTTTCTTTTTCTTTTTGCTGGATGTTGTTCCCGTACTATTTGCCTAAAATCAGTTTCTTTTATATATATAAAAAAAAGATGAAATACATAAAACTATTTGAAATACTGAAATGAGAAAGCAAACATGCTATATCCGACTCCGACATCACTTACCAAATATATTACGGTTCATAGAATACAGGGATTGTACAGTAGTAAATAAATTTGAAAAAAGAATCATTGGGGTATTAGCCATATGAAGGAACCTCATCAGAAGGTTAGGAATTCAGGACTTAAGAAACTTTGAACAATGAAGGATTAACAGGTCACCTTATACACAGCTTCTTTGCTGAGGACAATTTGATGTTGCGGGGTAGATTCATCTTCACTACTTGAATCATCACTATCATCATCCTCAATATTCTCATAGTTAAGTAGAAATGACAAAGCAGCAATCATGATTCTGAAAAATGAAAAACAAAAGTTCAACAATTTTCATATAAAATGCTAGGAATAAGATGCATATAATCATATCAAAGAATAATCCTCACTTTGGTGATGTATGAAAGCAGGCTGAGCATATAGCGTTGGTTGTTCTATCATCAAACCACACCTTTCTCCGGTGAAGATCACATAATGTCACAAGTGCTCTTTTTGCTTTTGCCTCATCCTCCCCCTAGTAAATGACATCAATATAAACTAACCACCTACAAACAAAGGAATCACAATACAAGAGGAATAAAACTACTTACCTGTAGCATGGGAAATAATATGTTTTGAAGTGACCGGTTTCTGGCTTCATTTTTGTGCTTCTGATTCATACGCCTAATAGTATCAATAACATGCGAGAAAGTCAACTTCCGCAAATTCCTGTCCCCCAAGGTCTGAAGTTCCATAAACAGCGCAAGAATCTCACCAATCTCAACTGTCTAACAAACACACACTTGAGTCACAATTCATGTACAAACTAAAGAACCAAAAGATAAACCACTGTGCAGAGTTTATAAAGAAACTACAAAAGGTAACGTCCTTCCGTCATTAGCTAGCTATGTTTCGCTATGTCAAAACAATGATAAATTCACATATACCGAATGCCCAATTTACACGAAGTACATCTTCAATATTCGGCTCTCACAAATCCAACATAATTCAACACCAGTTATTAACACCTACCACAAAATTTGCCAGAAACTATCATCCCGTATGTGCTTAAAAATACAATAACAACATTATTTAAGAAAACAAACCTAATAATGCAATTACCGCAGCACCGAAGTCAATTCCAATACACATTTACCGCTAATAAACATACAACGCTTCCACTACACTATTCCCTAATAGTCAAACCACTAACATAAACAACACAATCATCGCAACCTAAATATCTTCTTTCAATATAACACACTCATCAAATTTCGTCTTATCACAATTACCGCAGGCTAAATATCTTCCCTCTACATACTACATTCATCAAATTTCGTGTTTTCACAATCACATTTACGGCAACCTAACAATCTTCCTTCTATACACTACATTCATCAAATTCCGACTTTCCGCATACACACACACAATCAATCATAATTCACAAAACAAAACCACTACCTGCCGATTAATCAGAAGAATCAACGCCTGCGTCATTTGACACCTCAAAAAGCTCGGCAACGTCCTCGCAGCCGCCCGAAGAAAACTCGCAAGCTCTTTCGGAAACGCCGTAAGTTGCCGAGGATAAAAAGGCGTAACATGAGCCAAAAACATAGCTCGGTCCCCGAGATCTTTCGCGACTTTCGTATCGCCACCATCGATACCACTAATTGAAGTATAATTAAGCGCCACTTGTTGCTTAAACAACTCGAGAGAGGACTTGAATTGATTGTAGAGTAAAGATAGCTCTGTTTCGTAACCTTCGGGATCGCACTTCATTTTTGATTGGAGGACCGGAAGGCTGAGCTTTTCCGAGTTTCGGCCGGAAGCGGCAAGAGATTCCGGCGTGATTTCCGGCATGCTGTAGCGTTTAGACGGCGACATGGTTGGGGTTTGAGATTTTTGGTTCTGCCCCTCTCTTTCGATTTACAACCACAGTTGTGAAAGATATATGAGACGACTAAAACCCTAGGCTCCGTTTGGTTTGGGTTTTAAATGTTTAAATTATAAACTATTACTAATTTCATTTTTATTGCATAAATTTATTTATTTGTTTATTATTTTTTGCCTATGAATGAATTTATTTTTACTTTTTAAAATACGAAGTTATTCTCAAGATATCACATAAATCAGATAAACGAAATTTATTCCTAAAATCTCTTCTAAGAGACTTTTTTTACTTTAGCTCTTAACTCAAAAAATGAGGATCGAGAATAAAAATATTATTCCAAAATACTCTTTTAGTGGCTCTTAAAAATACTAAGAGCCTCTTGTCTCTACTCATTTCTAAGAGTCACTAGTAACTTTTAACTTATATTTTAATAATAAAATATTCATGTCCATCAATTTTTACACAACTTTTGGTTATAGTGGGAATGATTTATGTATAAATTATGAATAAAGAGCTAATATAAAGAGTATTGTTGGAGTTTGACACATGAATCAATATAAAAACTTACTAAGAACCATTTATTTATATTATTTTTGAAAATGGATTTAGAAGTCTCTTGGAGATGCTCTTACACAATTTCACAAAATTGTATAGACTTATCCAATACAAATTGGTATAGATACATAAAAAAGATACGATACACCCATCAAGTCCACCCATTCTCTTTTCATATAAATTCCTAATTCTGAAAAGTATTCATATTTATACATAAATCGCTCTACTATTTCCTGATTCGTATTGTTACGAAAATACTCCAACAACACACTTAATTTAAAATATATTTAATAAACAACATGGGTATCTATACATAGGAGTGTAAATGAGCCGAGCCGAGCCGAACTCTAAAATGTTCATGTATCGTTTGTTAAGAAATTATTGAACTCGAGCTCGAACTTGAATCGAGCAAAAAATTATGTTTGAGCTCGGTTCATTAAGATAAAATGTTGTTCGCGAACCGTTCACGAACATGTCTCGTGAGTTTACTCACGAACTTTTGCTTTCGAACAACTCATTAAGCTTGTTCACGAGCTTATGCTCAAGAATAAATCTTAAATATTGCTCGCGAACTTATGTTCACGAGCTCACTTACGAACAACTCATAAACTTGTTTTCTTATTTTTGTATACAAAAATCTAACATTAAAAAAATTAAAACGTCTAAAATTAAATAATTAAATTTATGTCTCAACACTAATAATAATAATAATAATAAATCATCAACCAATAAATTTCTCACATCTCCTTACATAAATATCATTAGTCATATAAAATACTAATTTTCTTACATAAAATTTATAAAATATCGGTTATACAAAAGTATCGATCTCCTTACATAAATTTAAAATCTTATTTGTAAATTCTGGCATTAATTATATGTTTCTAGTATTATCTCATTAAATTTTATAAATTTAAATTATTAAAAAAATATTATTATATTTGTAGTGTTTAATTAATATATTTTGGTATTTATATTTCATATTTGCATGTATCTCAAGTTATTATAGTTTCAAATTTTGAACAATCTTAAATATATTTTGATTTCTTTTTATATATTTAAATAGTATAAATATATTTATACATTAGTAATATTTAATACTAAAGTTTAGCACTTAAAATGATGTAATATTTAATTTGATACATATTTTGACAAATATATACTATTACACTACATATACTAATTGTAAGATTTAGTTAGTTGTTGTTATTATTGTTATTATTATTATAAAATAAACAATTATAATATCTAGCATAAATATAAGATATTCTAATTAATAGTGTATAATTAATAAGAGTTTCGAGAGTATATTTTAATAATCAAACATATATTATATATAGGAGATTATCTATCGAATTTGTTTATGAACCGCTAATGAACTCGAATATCGAGCATGTTAACGAGCTCAATTATCGAACTTATTCACGAACATGTTCATGAGCTATGTTCACGAACTTGTTCACGAACTATGTTTACGAACACATTAATCGATCTTGTTCGCGAGCTATCGAATCGAACTTTACCGTGATCAAGTTCAGCTCGTTTATAAATCGATTCTTAAAATCATGTTCAAGATCGGCTCGTTTGTGAATCGAACCGAACTCGAACCGAGCTTTTTTCAAACCGAACGTCGAACCGTTCGCGAATGTATCGGTTCATTTACAGCCTATCTATACACAAAATCCAAACTATATATCATTTGGCGTCTATTTGTCTTGTAAGAACTCAGGTTGAATGGAATCTCATTCGTGTTCATCATCACTCTCGTAACGGTGTTCGTTTGCGATATATTAAGAGATGGCTTTCGGAATTGCGAGGAAAGGACATGCCAGAATCTTACGCGTGGTCATATAAGAGACCAAACGTAACTGATTCACGAAGCTTCCATCCTTTCCTTTTCTTCATGTTTATACGATGATCATCAATGTCTGCTGAGTGATGTGTGAGAGGCTCTGTCAACGCCGGAAAAACTACTGGTGGTTAGTGGTTACTGTCCAACAGCCAAGATTCGACGAGGGAAGCACCGTCCAGGACGGGTCAGTCAAAAGAGGAATCCATCGTCAAGGTAACAACTTTGTGTATGTGTATTCGCAGGTAAGAAATATGTGTATAGACCCCATAGTACAGGTATGAAAATCGAAAACTTCATTGTTTTAAATGTTTACTTACGATTAATTGGTGTATTATTTGGTGGTTAACTTGTAGAGATTAATTTTGTAATTTGCTCGTAATTGCTTGATAATTTCATGGAGTCTATGTTTTTGGTACTGTTCATTCGCTCTTTATTTTGCAAGACTAGATGTCTGTAACTGTATAGTAATCTATTATACCTAGGTTTGGTTCTTTTAGTTGTTTTTATACTTGGGATCATTGGTTCTCATTGCGGAGTTTCGGTTTTTCATGGTTGTACGTGTTTTTTTAATGTTTGTTTTGATCCTGGGATTCATCGGATTCACTATGTTTAGTGTAATCGTAACAAATAAAGGTGTTGGACAAGCTATATCTGGGTAAGGGTACAAAGAGTACAAATTTGGGGATTATTCCAACTGGTTTGCGAAAGTATGTGGTTAATGGTAACATCTGGGGAAAGATTAAGAATTGTTTGGTTCATGTTCATGTTTGTTCTAGCTTTTCTGGTGTTACATGTTTTAATTTAGCTTTTTAAGGATAGTAACCTATATTTAGTTTAATAGCATTAATTAGAAATTGAAATCAATTATTATTATTAAAAGCTAATTGATTTTTGTCTTTTGATTGAGGCTTTTGACTAATACTAATTGATTGTGTTAGTGTCTAATTGATTGTATTTATGATTTTGATTTCATTTCATTTTGATTAGTCTTAAGTGTTTATTGAATTTAAATGGCATATCAATTCTTGACCTTTAAAAGCATTTTAAATTATATGTTGTATATCTTTTAAGAGAAAAAGGATCCTGAGATTGATCTCAGGAAACTTTTCCTAAGATATGTATAAAATATACTCTAAATATGAATGGGCCTGCAGGGCTAATTAAAAATGTTTGATTTTACAAAATTGCCCATCTTATTTTTACATATAAATCCCATATATCTCAGGTAATTTACCTGAGATACATCTCAGGTTCCCTATCCTCATCTTTTAATATTAAATTAGCTTATGATTTAGTGTTTTTAATTGAAAAAATATTTGTGAATTTGTAACAGTCCCAAAATCCGGGGTACAGATTTGGGCCACCAACCACAATCAACATATAACTAACTTGGATATAAACATTATAAACGGATAAAACATTAAAATCCCCTAACCAAGATCGCATACAGGTTATGGTATGAAACAAACTATCGATCTACATCATTACAACTCAACTTCAGAATAAAATATTATACATTTCTGTGAATATACAAACCACTATCTAACTATATCTCCAACTTTGACAATTCTCATTCCACTATCTGGCGAAGTCCATAACTCGACTGTTTCTTCTCGCTGCCGGAGATCAATACTCACTGTCCACTACTAGGTCTGCTAAACTCCACTATTAACTGGGGAAAACAACCAAAAGCAAGAGTGAGCCAACAATGCTCAGCAAGTGCATAAAGTGATAACAATTTCAATATCGAAACAATCTGATAACAAGAGAGTTTCAACTCATACTGTGAAAGAATCTGTGATAATACTTTTAAATTGCCACGAGGGCCAATACTTCACCATAAATGAGGTGCAATAGGAACTAGAACGAATAAGAGTTTTGTTCAACCAAAATAAGCATTAAAAACTTCAAAGAAACCAGCCTTTAACTATTCAATACTGATACTCGAAAACTCAAGGTCAAATGATATCAATCGATAATGATACTTGGGAATTCAAGGTCAAGCGATGAGAATCAATGTCCACTGGATACTCAATTTATAGATTAGAATTGGATTTTCATTTTGACGCAACGAGTTAAAGTGGATGATCAGTCACACTAAAACTCCGGATATACTCTCTTGGTATATCCAAATACTCAACTGGATCCAAGGCCTCGTTTGGCCTAAAATATCATACTCATACCCTGACTGGCGTCCTCAGTCCTGAAAACATTTTCATTTAATAAAAACTTCCAATTCTATCTTTAATACTCAGGTCAGGGGTCGGGACAATCGACTGCCCTGTCTCAACCAATAACTGGAAAACTCATGTTCCAGGATAACAACTTATGATTAGGAATTAATAAGAAACGACATCATCGTCTGGTATCAACAAGTTCGATACCACAAAGGGGAAATTATAAAGAACGTCAACTTAAAAGGTATCAACCAGATCGATACGAATACTTCGAATTATAACTACAGCAGATTATGCAAGGAGAAATTTCAGTTGAGCAAGAATGGGGATATAATTTGCAATAAGATTCCAACAATGAAATTCTAGACTAAAGCAATGATATGGTCAAGTACCGGCATTTAATAAAACTTATACATACTGAAGAATTTGAGCTTCCATAAGCGGAGAAAACAGATTAAAACAATAATTGTAAAGACAGTTTCAATAGGGAAAGGTTTAGATCAGCTAAAGGAACATTGTCCGAGTGGAAGTCCATTTATAAAAATATACTAGATCAGGCATTGTGCCAGCGGGTTTTCATAAAAGTTAAGAAAACTTAAATGTCCTTGTTTAGAAAATTTTCTTAGAAATATTTGACAAAAATAGAAAAATGGCATTCCGTTGACAGAAGGTAAAAAGGTTATTTGCAAGATTCTTTATAAAACCGACATATGAATCATGGGTGGGGAAGAATAACAACATCATACTAATTTGAAGAAGTATATAAATCATCTTTCAACTATACTTGACTAACTCATTGCATACGATGAATAAACTAAATTGCATCATTTGAATAATAAGTGAATAGCAACAACACTTGCCTCGATTTACGGAGTTCCTGATCCTACCAGGGATCCTCGACTCAAATTCACATCAGTCCTTACTTCGTAACTCATCAGCTTCAATACTCGTCCTTCTGCTTATCTTTCAGATTACCAGCGCTCTATCCTTGGCCAGGTTTCCTATTCGAACCATTATCAAGGCCAAATGTAATTTAGTATTCAATCAAGCAAAATCGTATTATCTTGATTTACTTTACCCATACGCGTCCTATATCGCTTACACATATAACATATATACAAACATACACAATTACATATAGCCACATCCAACCATACTCGTATGGTAGTCTTAGTATAGTTACCAAGTCACATAAACATGTCACACAACCTTCTAATCTTCAAAACCACAATATATTCTTGAAATACTCCCCTGACACATATACTTAACCCTTAGAAATCATAACATAGATTCAAGCATTGAAATCAAATAACTTAAATAGACTTTTAAAATAAATCCGCAAGGGATTTTTAGAAAATTTTGACATAAAGTATTCGTAAATAGGACTTTCCCCCTGTTTTTCAATTCAACAATCCCAAGGAAATATCAAGCTGCTTCTATGGCAGCAACATAAAATAAACACACAAGAAAGTATCCGCCCTGACATGCGGCACATAGCACATAATGATTTATATTAACACTACTACTTACGCTACACCAATGATCGTATTTCTCACGCATTTTAATGATACACGTGACAATCAATCATTGATGTTCGTAAGCCCTAGGGAATAACCCCTAGCACTAACTATTACTTACGCTATATCAATGATCACATCAATCAAGTATATTAATTATACTCGTGATAGCTAATCATGGATATTCGTAAGCCCGAGGAACTAGTTGCAGAGAATTACAGAAGTCCTTAAATATTGACATTTAGGACTTGCGATCTCATTGCAACTCCTCGCAGATAAACACATAATAAAATAAATCTAACAATTACTCTTTGATATAAATTACATTTTAACACCATACAAATAGCTCACCACCACATATAATTTACCACCAAATACTTGACAAGTACGATATTCAACAAATACTATAACTCGACTTATAACATTTAGTACACAAACATTTATAACTCGATAAAACCATATATCTCAATATATCATCCAACAATTAATAGTTAACCACTACTAGCTCGAACACATAATCGGGTCCACAATTAACCTCAACAATTAATGACTAACAATTAATAATCACTAAATCCGAATACTTATTCGGTCTCACAATTTATACCACAATTACAATTTACAAATATGCTTTCCGAATTAATTAACGGAAATTAAAACAATAATCTCGAAATTAAATCTAATTTAATTACCACCATAATATCAAAATTAAATCTACTTTAATCACAACAATTAGCATAATTTACTCTAATATGCAAATTAACAATTTACATCGAACAAATTGCCACAAATAAATAAATAATAAGATAACGAGAAATTATACCTCTTCCGAATTCATCAATTTCTTTCCAAAAATCCCACCTCTCTCTCTCTCTCTCTCTCTCTCTCTCTCTCTCTCTCTCTCTCTCTCTCTCTCTCTCTCTCTCTCTCTCCCTACCACTGTGCTGCGCCCGCCCCGCCACCAATCCGCTGGTCGCCGGCGCCTCCACCGCCGCCAGCCACCGCTGCGCGCGCGGTGGTTTCCCCTCTACTGCACACACCACTACACACATATACCACAAAACGCATACCCACATCTCTTCCCTTCCTCATTACGTCGTTCAACACCAACAACACCCCACCGTCGGCCACCCATGCTGCGACCCGAACAAAACCCGCCGAAATATCCTCTAGTCGCCTGAACTTCGCGAACCACAATCTCCTCTAATTCACCATCATAACAGATAATACACACACACACACACACACACACATATATATATATATATATATATATTAAAACCAATCTATTTACAAATTAAAATCCCCAATTGAAATCTCCAAATCAATTTTCAAATCCCTAAAAATATTTTCTTCCCCTAAAACATTTCTCTCCCCCGATTTCTTCTTTGCGTGTGTTCTGTGTGTTTTTCTATTGGGCTTGGCCCAATATCACTTATAACTGCTATTCTATTCCGGCCCAATTAACATATCTCTCATCCGCTTTTAAAACTACTACTTAAATTCATAAATCGAATTTAAATAAAATATTCAGAAAATTAAAATTTTCTCTTTTAAAGTAAAGAATATAAAATTACGAGCACGCACATATTTTCGAAATATTTTTCGGATCAAAAATGAATTAAATATGAATTTTCAAAGTTTTGATCCTTTAAATACAATAAAACTCTAAAATACATTTTAAAATACTCAACCACCCAAATTAATCCACCCAACAATTTTAAAATCTCAATAAATATATAAAGATAATATTACACAAGATTTCATGATTTTTAATCCCTCCGATAATTTTATAAATTTTACAGAGGATCAAAAATGCATGATTTAAATATACTTAAATCCTCAGAAATACAAATAAAAATATACTGAACTTCACGGCTCATACTAATCATCATATAATTACACAAACATAACTTCACACATATTCCACTTTCCAACAATACTCACATAATAATATTCATAATTTATATGAAATAATTAATTCGAAATTCGAAATTTCTAAGGCGTTATATCCTTCCCCCCTTAATAGGATTCTGTCCTCAGAATCAATGCTCAGGACACGAATAACAATTTTTCTCAAACATCTTACTTTCACTTCCCAGGTTGTCTTTTCAACTCTAGGATTTCTCTTATCAACTCAAACTTTAACAGGCTCGTTCTGCGAGTCCTCCAATTCCGAAATAACCTTAAACTTTGATTTCCAGGTCTTTTCAACTCTAGACGCTTAACTCACGGAAACGAATATCTTTCCCTGACAATCAATATACTTTTTCGCATAATGAGCTATACTCTGCGTCAAAACTATACTACCACGCAAATCTTTCGCAATAATACTACCGTGCATTTTGCCTAAATTTACCACGACCTACACTTGGTATACTTCCCACGCTTTACTTATAACCACATGATTTTAAATAGAACTTCGAGAAGGAATCTCGAAAAATTCTCTGATCGCTTCCACTCCGCTTTCAAGTACTATGTCGATCAAGAAGGGAATAATTAAAAGTTCCTTTCTGTCTTTAATCCCATATTCTTACCGAATACCCAATCTGGAACTTAACACCATTTCGTTCATTCTTAGTCGCATCCTTACAACCGAATACTATAACCAAACACGTACACCCTTAGAAGCACATTAAGCATAATTCAATTAGCAACTCGATTCACATTCCTTTTAAATACTCTGATTTGCTAAATCTTTGTGAAACATAGCCTCGATTATTTTCAGCTTTTGATAACTAATACACTTGTCACCTTGATTGTGACCTCACTTAATACAAACACAAGATTGAAATATCCAATTTATTACCAATTCTTTCGCCGTCACAGCTTCACTCGATACTAATCATGAAACAATTCCTCAATGATTTCCAACAACTCCCGTTTTTATCAACATGAATCTTCCACTTAACCTGCATCGCCACTTATTTACATCTCCTAAAATGAACCTTCCTCGGATAAAATTTTGAGAAAAGGAATACCAAGAAATCCTCAATCATTCTTACTCCCCTTTCACGTGCAATGTTACTCGAGGAGGGAATAATCGAAAAATTTCTATCCATCCTTCGTCTCATCATTTTACCATGCAACCAATTCGAACTAAAAACCATTCTCCTTAAATCATATATATATATATATAAATATATATATTTTATTCGCAATACACTATTCCGTTTCCTCTGAAATCAACTTTCAACTCACCATTCTGCATACTTGACGAGTCCTCGAATTTGACTCTACCCGTTACGACTTCGACATTTAACACCACTCACATTAGGATTCTGCATACTTGGAACCTTTCAAGGTCATTCTCCATTGGATTGAATACGCTTCACTAATCTTCGAACATCTTGATTTGTGATCTACGATCATATCAAATTCTTCCTCCGATTGTTGTTTGAAAGCTTATTTACTGAAATCTGATTTGACTTAATCATCTCCTTTCTGCTACCTTCTTCTAATACAAAACGACTTCATTCCTTTGATATAACACTTTCTGGGTCTGCTTGATTGTTAAGACCTCCATGTCTGCCTTCAACCTCCAAAACACCACCTTTACCTTTCTCAAAACTCAAGATCTCATTTTCTTGCCCTCACAATTCAGTTGCATTTCATTGTTAGGAAATAATTCCAATCCTGAGTCATACTTAACCCCTTTTTATGGTCGTCACAATCCACTTCCTGATAACTCCCTTTTAATCGCATTGAATTTCTCGATTCCTTGATAATTGTAACAATAGTCTTATTACTCTCTTCGTAATTTAACTAAGATCGATATGATACTATTTCTGGTAAAAATTTCCATCTTTCCAAGCTCATAACACATAGCTTTGACTTCTAACTCTACTACTTGTCACTACATTGTCTTTCTGGTTACAGCCACAACTTCCCACATTTCTCTTAATAAAATCTCTAGGGATTCTACTCCCGAAATCTTATTTCCTAGTCATGGGATCTCGTTAATTTCTGCTAGTTCTCTTTCTATGGGCAACTACAGTGCCTTTTTCTCTTCTAACTCCACATCTTCAGGATTCCACATTCTTTTCTTAGCCAATTTTATATGTCTTCTATTTAGTCACTTCTGGAAGCTTTCTGATTTCTCTGTCTTCCACCTTACTATCATTTTACTTCATCTTGGTCAACTTTCCACCATCCTTGATAATCATGACTTTTAACACTGGCTTGCATAAGTTATTTACTCCACCTATTCACCTTACCCCCTCATTCAGTCTTATTTCCTCTTGATAATTCTCACAACCCATTATGTTTCACTTCACTTTGCTCTATCCAAGTCATCCTTCTTGTTTCTAACATCTTATATCCAACAACGGCTCAAACATTCAAAATCTTATGATATTCCGTTTACTACTTCTGCCATACAAAAGATGTTTACAAATAATCTTCCTTAAGCATTATACAACTTATATCCAATACCTCCATTTCCATTCTCTTTTCGCCCTTCAACAATATCTGCAATCATGTGCTTTCATTTACTGCACTTTTCTTTATTCCATTCTCATTAATCTCAAATCTTGTCTATGTCTCATCGGTCCAGTAAATAATCCAATTTGACATGACATATTTGTCTTAGTCACCATATTCTTAAACTTGCACAATCAGTTCTTCGTCAGCACAATTGTAGTTTCAATCACCTAAGACGTCGTCGCGTCTATCTTCATATCTCTTTATTGCTAGTAATTCTGAAATCATCGAATTTCCGACAAAGGAGGTTAACAAAATGAATGGGGCATCAAATGTGAATATAACTGAGTTTGTTTGACAAAACTTTATAAAGAAATTTAACCGAGAGATCAATATGATCTTTGAACTATTTTCAGGTTGCGTTCGTCACTTGGTTAACCACCATAGTACATAAGGATGGCCAGTCCTTAGTACCTTCATGACAAACACAATCAGTGGCGTCCCACTGGACTTCTATCACAAAGATAAGATGTCCCTGAATCCCCTATCTGCATAGGTTGTTCATCTCAGCTGGAAAGAAGAAAATCAAGCATTCATGATAATGAAAAGGGATTCAAGAGTTTCAAAATATTTCTTGTAAAGCTGGATCAAATACCATCTGAAAATATAAATATTTCTGAAAGAATGGAATTGAATTCGAATAAATTTGATATACGAAACTCATCATCAATTGATGGATATTGGACTTTTCAACTGTAGCATCAACTACTGATTAGGCAAACATTTAAGAAATTCCTAATTATTCAGTCTCACTCTTGTCGACTAAGCACTACTATACTTAGCTGCCAAACCGGCCTGACAATAATGAGTTGAATAAATAAGAAGATCTCAATTCATTCTCGATTTTTGAACCGTCACTGCGCAACGAATGCCTCAGCAACACTGCTAACCGAGAATTAATTTACGACATTTCAAAGAAAGAATAGGGAATTTCTTCAGATAATGACTTGGAACGAATCAATAATGCACGACTACGCTTAACCTTCAATCCTTGCTAATACTCGCTTCTCACTTCGCATTCTTAACCTTCTCGTACCATCTCCAAAACGTTCACATCGAAACTAATCTCGTAGGATGTCCTAAATTCTACGCGAAAATCCCAAGATAACGTTTCCCCAGACTGATAACTTCAGCTGCCCACTTAGCTTAGGCCGCTTCAGGTTCACTGTTTTACTAATAACTCGATCCTTAAACGATCCGAACTTCTACTCGCGCGATACGCCGAAAGACCGATTTACGTCGCAACGCTTGCCGAAGTATCCTAACGCAATCCTCGTCCTAAACCATTCTACGCGACATCTATCTTATACGCGTATCCTAACCTTCCTATTTTATTTCAGTGACCATACCCCGTAGCTCTGATACCAACTTGTAACGGTCCCAAAATCCGGGGTACAGATTTGGGCCACCAACCACAATCAACATATAACTAACTTGGATATAAACATTATAAACGGATAAAACATTAAAACCCCCTAACCAAGATCGCATACAGGTTATGGTATGAAACAAACTATCGATCTACATCATTACAACTCAACTTTAGAATAAAATATTATACATTTCTGTGAATATACAAACCACTATCTAACTATATCTCCAACTTTGACAATTCTCATTCCACTATCTGGCGAAGTCCATAACTCGACTGTTTCTTCTCGCTGCCGGAGATCAATACTCACTGTCCACTACTAGGTCTGCTAAACTCCACTATTAACTGGGGAAAACAACCAAAAGCAAGAGTGAGCCAACAATGCTCAGCAAGTGCATAAAGTGATAACAGTTTCAATATCGAAACAATCTGATAACAAGAGAGTTTCAACTCATACTGTGAAAGAATCTGTGATAATACTTTTAAATTGCCACGAGGGCCAATACTTCACCATAAATGAGGTGCAATAGGAACTAGAACGAATAAGAGTTTTGTTCAACCAAAATAAGCATTAAAAACTTTAAAGAAACCAGCCTTTAACTATTCAATACTGATACTCGAAAACTCAAGGTCAAATGATATCAATCGATAATGATACTTGGGAATTCAAGGTCAAGCGATGAGAATCAATGTCCACTGGATACTCAATTTATAGATTAGAATTGAATTTTCATATTTACGCAACGAGTTAAAGTGGATGATCAGTCACACTAAAACTCCGGATATACTCTCTTGGTATATCCAAATACTCAACTGGATCCAAGGCCTCGTTTGGCCTAAAATATCATACTCATACTCTGACTGGCGTCCTCAGTCCTGAAAACATTTTCATTTAATAAAAACTTCCAATTCTATCTTTAATACTCAGGTCAGGGGTCGGGACAATCGACTGCCCTGTCTCAACCAATAACTGGAAAACTCATGTTCCAGGATAACAACTTATGATTAGGAATTAATAAGAAACGACATCATCGTCTGGTATCAACAAGTTCGATACCACAAAGGGGAAATTATAAAGAACGTCAACTTAAAAGGTATCAACCAGATCGATACGAATACTTCGAATTATAACTACAGCAGATTATGCAAGGAGAAATTTCAGTTGAGCAAGAATGGGGATATAATTTGCAATAAGATTCCAACAATGAAATTCTAGACTAAAGCAATGATATGGTCAAGTACCGGCATTTAATAAAACTTATACATACTGAAGAATTTGAGCTTCCATAAGCGGAGAAAATAGATTAAAACAATAATTGTAAAGACAGTTTCAATAGGGAAAGGTTTAGATCAGCTCAGGGAACATTGTCCGAGTGGAAGTCCATTTATAAAAATATACTAGATCAGGCATTGTGCCAGCGAGTTTTCATAAAAGTTTAAAAACTTAAATGTCCTTGTTTAGAAAATTTTCTTAGGAATATTTGACAAAAATAGAAAAATGGCATTCCGTTGACAGAAGGTAAAAAGGTTATTTGCAAGATTCTTTGTAAAACCGACATATGAATCATGGGTGGGGAAGAATAACAACATCATACTAATTTGAAGAAGTATATAAATCATCTTTCAACTATACTTGACTAAATCATTGCATACGATGAATAAACTAAATTGCATCATTTGAATAATAAGTGAATAGCAACAACACTTGCCTCGATTTACGGAGTTCCTGATCCTACCAGGGATCCTCGACTCAAATTCACATCAGTCCTTACTTCGTAACTCATCAGCTTCGATACTCGTCCTCCTGCTTATCTTTCAGATTACCAGCGCTCTATCCTTGGCCAGGTTTCCTATTCGAACCATTATCAAGGCCAAATGTAATTTAGTATTCAATCAAGCAAAATCGTATTATCTTGCTTTACTTTACCCATACGCGTCCTATATCGCTTACACATATAACATATATACAAACATACACAATTACATATAGCCACATCCAACCATACTCGTATGGTAGTCTTAGTATAGTTACTAAGTCACATAAACATGTCACACAACCTTCTAATCTTCAAAACCACAATATATTCTTGAAATACTCCCCTGACACATAAACTTAACCCTTAGAAATCATAACATAGATTCAAGCATTGAAATCAAATAACTTAAATAGACTTTTAAAATAAATCCGCAGGGGATTTTTAGAAAATTTTGACATGAAGTATTCGTAAATAGGACTTTCCCCCTGTTTTTCAATTCAACAATCCCAAGGAAATATCAAGCTGCTTCTATGGCAGCAACATAAAATAAACACACAAGAAAGTATCCGCCCTGACATGCGGCACATAGCACATAATGATTTATATTAACACTACTACTTACGCTACACCAATGATCGTATTTCTCACGCATTTTAATGATACACGTGACAATCAATCATTGATGTTCGTAAGCCCTAGGGAATAACCCCTAGCACTAACTATTACTTACGCTATATCAATGATCACATCACTCAAGCATATTAATTATACTCGTGATAGCTAATCATGGATATTCGTAAGCCCGAGGAACTAATTGCAGAGAATTACAGAAGTCCTTAAATATTGACATTTAGGACTTGCGATCTCATTGCAACTCCTCGCAGATAAACACATAATAAAATAAATCTAACAATTACTCTTTGATATAAATTACATTTTAACACCATACAAATAGCTCACCACCACATATAATTTACCACCAAATACTTGACAAGTACGATATTCAACAAATACTATAACTCGACTTATAACATTTAGTACACAAACATTTATAACTCAATAAAACCATATATCTCAATATATCATCCAACAATTAATAGTTAACCACTACTAGCTCGAACACATAATCGGGTCCACAATTAACCTCAACAATTAATGACTAACAATTAACAATTAATAATCACTAAATCCGAATACTTATTCGGTCTCACAATTTATACCACAATTACAATTTACAAATATGCTTTCCCAATTAATTAACGGAAATTAAAACAATAATCTCGAAATTAAATCTAATTTAATTACCACCATAATATCAAAATTAAATCTACTTTAATCACAACAATTAGCATAATTTACTCTAATATGCAAATTAACAATTTACATCGAACAAATTGCCATAAATAAATAAATAATAAGATAACGAGAAATTATACCTCTTCCGAATTCATCAATTTCTTTCCAAAAATCCCACCTCTTTCTCTCTCTCTCTCTCCCTCTCTCTCCCTACCACTGTGCTGCGCCCGCCCTGCCACCACTCCGCCGGCCGCCGGCGCCTCCACCGCCGCCAGCCACCGCTGCGCGCGCGGTGGTTTCCCCTCTACTGCACACACCACTACACACACATACCACAAAACGCACACCCACATCTCTTCCCTTCCTCCTTACGTCGTTCAACACCAACAACACCCCACCGTCGGCCACCCATGCTGCGACCCGAACAAAACCCGCCGGAATATCCTCTAGTCGCCTGAACTTCGCGAACCACAATCTCCTCTAATTCACCATCATAACATATAATACACATACATACATACACACACACATATATATATATATATATAGATATATATATATATATATATATAATATATATATAGATTAAAACCAATCTATTTACAAATTAAAATCCCCAATTGAAATCCTTAAATCAATTTTCAAATCCCTAAAAAAATTTTCTTCCCCTAAAACATTACTCTCCCCCGATTTCTTCTTTGCGTGTGTTCTGTGTGTTTTTCTATTGGGCTTGGCCCAATATCACTTATAACTGCTATTCTATTCCGGCCCAATTAACATATCTCTCATCCACTTTTAAAACTACTACTTAAATTCATAAATCGAATTTAAATAAAATATTCAGAAAATTAAACTTTTCTCTTTTAAAGTAAAGAATATAAAATTACGAGCACACACATATTTTCGAAATATTTTTCGGATTAAAAATGAATTAAATATGAATTTTCAAAGTTTTGATCCTTTAAATACAATAAAACTCTAAAAATCATTTTAAAATACTCAACCACCCAAATTAATCCACCCAACAATTTTAAAACTCAATAAATATATAAAGATAATATTACACAAGTTTTCATGATTTTTTAATACCTCCGATAATTTAATAAAATTTACAGAGGATAAAAAATGCATGATTTAAATATACTTAAATCCTCAGAAATACAAATAAAAATATACTGACCTTCACGGCTCATACTAATCATCATATAATTACACAAACATAATTTCACACATATTCCACTTTCCAACAATACTCACATAATAATATTCATAATTTATATGAAATAATTAATTCGAAATTCGAAATTATGTAATATTAATTCGAAATTCGAAATTATGTAATATTATCACATAATAATATTCATAATTTATAACAATTAATTTTTTGTAAAAAATTACATTTCCTTGGTTTTTTTGAGTTGGACTCAATGCCACTCTTCACTCTTTCCCTCTTGCGACCTTTAGTGGTGGAAATTATAGGGTCTTCCAAATTTTCAAAATCTTCACCTTCACGTTCATCCTCACATGATGGAGTTTTTTTCGTAGAAGGCTTCTCTATAGGAAAATTTTCCA
This sequence comes from Saposhnikovia divaricata, assembly GCA_036435485.1. NCBI lineage: Eukaryota > Viridiplantae > Streptophyta > Magnoliopsida > Apiales > Apiaceae > Saposhnikovia > Saposhnikovia divaricata. The sequence goes on from CM071600.1 coordinate 15,716,013, forward strand.
CAACTTCCACCTCTTTTTCAATCAATCCCATGACATATTTAAATCTTGGAATCGAAAAACTTCCACGAGCCGCTAAATCTTGAAAGGCTTTGCACAAAGTTGTATATCGGGCGGGTTGTGATTGAAGAATATTGCCAATGATAGGACGTTTATACGATATAGACCCGGCAATTTTATTTGCTCCAATTGTCCATCTCAAGTTAATTAAGTAGTTAGGGATCTCCGTCCATTGCATCATATTCAAGTATCGAATAACATGACGACAAATCATTCCCGAACTTTCAAATTTCCGACAAATACAATTTATCATATCATTGGTCACGGTTATTTGATACACTTTTCTATTTTCCTCTGCCACCGTGGTCTTATATGTTTCGTACACCTTAAATAGCATCGTACTCATGGAATCTCTCTCATTCACAACATAGGCTCCACTTTGTTTAAGTTCGTGTTGAAAACGTCTAAACATTTCCTTTGTATAAAAAGATGCCGCATGATTCTCCAATGAGGAGGATGTTATTCTTGACCTTTCCTTTTCCTTTGTTTCATAGTCCGCTTCTTTCTCACGAAGATATTGTTTCTCCAATGCTTTTTGTGAATTCTCTATAAACTCTTTCAAACCGGTTCTAGCATTTACATACTCGTCAAAAAATGCATTCATTGACTCACTTCTCGAGGTAGTGGTTATCCCGGTAGTGAAATGAAGTTTAGTGTACACACGAACCCACTTATGTCGAACGGAATACATTTCTTGCAACCAACCATGATCAACCAAGTTATATTTTTCAACCAAATCATTCCACCTATCTTCAAATTGTTCAACCGTCATTGACTTGTACAAACATAAGTTGAAATCTTCTTTGAAATGTGGTTCATATGCGTACAAACCGGATAACTTCTCCCCGAATTTGGTACTTATATGCCAAGTACAATAAAGATGGTTCGTGTTTGGTAAAACTTCGGCAATTGCATTTCCAAGTGCAATGTCTTGATCGGTGATGATGGAGATTGGAGGGTTGTTTCCTATAGCTTCCAACCAATTCTTCAAAACCCATATATAAGAACTTTCTTTCTCATCCCTTATTAGTGCAAAACCAAACAATATGGATTGGTAGTGGTGGTTCACCCCCGTAATAGGTACAAATGGCATACTATACCTATTTGTGCGGTATGTGGAGTCAAATACTACCACGTCTCCAAAATTTTTATATGCATTTAATGATCTTGGATCAACCCACAACATGGAACGCACCCGATTATCCTCATCAACATCTACTCGATAGAAAAAATCCCCAAAACTATTACATTTTAATTCTTGGAGTAATGTCAAACCTTCTTTGGCATCACTCGAATCAAATACATGATGTCTAATATCACGCAAAACATTCCTAATGTCTTGACTAGTAAATCCAATATTCTCTAAGCTTCCCGTAAGCTCACCCATTACATTCAAAGATTGTTGAGGCCCAATACCCGACTTACTCAAAATTATAATCAATTCTCGCATGATGGGTGTTATGTTTCTTGGCCTTTGCATGAAATGTACCTTACTAGGTGAAACCATCTCATGATTGTGTACCAAATGAACCAATGTTACCTCCCACTTATTTGATTTCTCTCTATGAACAACATACATTCGCGCCTTACATTTCGTTCTACCAAGAGAATCTCTTTTTCTCTTTTTTTTGGGAACTTCATCTTCATCATCCAAAGATTTTGAGGCTAATCTCCCACCCTTTCGACATATATACAAACGCGAACAAATCTTGTTGTTTTTTTAACGTTTATGTGTAGTTCTAATTATGACTTCAAAACCAATACGCCTACCATAATCTCTATAAAACCTCTCCGCTTCATCTAAACTATCGAATAATTGACCAACACATGGGCAAACATCATTCAAATCATCCAAAGAAACACCATTCTCAACATCTTCAACATCATCACCATCATCAACATCATCATAGACAACATCACCATCATCATTCTTAACATCTTCATTATTATCATCATCAAGATCTATTATTTTAGGTGTGTGTGGACGTTCGTTAACATCTTCATTTTCTACCTCAATCTCAATCTTACTAGGTGTCTTATTAGGAGATTTTAATTTCGAAAAAATGAAAGAAGCCATGGGTTAAATAGAGAGCTAACCTTGAATTCCAAGCTCAATCTTCAAAAATCTTAATTTGGGAATGGTACTCCAAGCTCAATCTTCAAAATCTTCAAATTTGGGTAAGATTTGACAAATAAACTAAGATTGGTAAAGTAGAAATAGGTATAGATTGGTGTAGATTAAATTTGTAATGGTGTAAAATATATCTCCAAATGATTTAAGATTGGGTATAAACTCAAGAACACTCTTGAAATGATATTTCAAAACATGAAGGGCTGTTTGAGCTGAAATTGGTGTTGTTCTCGGCTAAGATATATAATAGAGCGGAACAGAATAAGGGTAAAATGGGAATATTTGTTACGCTATATTATATAGCGTATACGCTCTATAATAGAGCGTAGTACGCTATATAATATAGCGTAACTACTGTTCATCCTGCCCGTTGACTGGACGTTTTAATGGTATAAGATGGGTTGGTTGGATATATTAAAATATCCAACTGTGGCTGTTGACCAGTTTCCATATATAATATATAGATTAAAACCAATCTATTTACAAATTAAAATCCTCAATTGAAATCCCCAAATCAATTTTCAAATCCCTAAAAATTTTTTCTTCCCCTAAAACATTACTCTCCCCCGATTTCTTCTTTGCGTGTGTTCTGTGTGTTTTCACTTATAACTGCTATTCTATTCCGGCCCAATTAACATATCTCTCATCCACTTTTAAAACTACTACTTAAATTCATAAATCGAATTTAAATAAAATATTCAGAAAATTAAACTTTTTTCTTTTAAAGTAAAGAATATAAAATTACGAGCACACACATATTTTCGAAATATTTTTCGGATTAAAAATGAATTAAATATGAATTTTCAAAGTTTTGATCCTTTAAATACAATAAAACTCTAAAAATCATTTTAAAATACTCAACCACCCAAATTAATCCACCCAACAATTTTAAAACTCAATAAATATATAAAGATAATATTACACAAGTTTTCATGATTTTTTAATACCTCCGATAATTTAATAAAATTTACAGAGGATAAAAAATGCATGATTTAAATATACTTAAATCCTCAGAAATACAAATAAAAATATACTGACCTTCACGGCTCATACTAATCATCATATAATTACACAAACATAATTTCACACATATTCCACTTTCCAACAATACTCACATAATATATTCATAATTTATATGAAATAATTAATTCGAAATTCGAAATTTCTAAGGCGTTATAGAGTTTGTATCATTTTGTTGATGTTTTGTACTACCATTTATAGGTGGTCTTTTTCGGATGGCGTATATTTTAGGCTATGTGGAGGCATTTATGTGTCATTTTTTATGGCTTCTCTATTTATATTCAAATTCAAATTTTATTTTATTTATTAATTTTGGATAGACTTAATGTGTCCAACTAGAGGGGGTTCCTTTGGTTGGATTTTAAATTTTTTATTTTAATTCTAATGTTTTATTTTATTTTATTTTAGTTTATTTATAATATTTTAATTTTATTATATATATATATATATATATTTTATTATTATTTTTATTAATTTCTTTTCACTGTATATAGTATTTATTATTAAATAATACAATATTATATAATTTTTTGTTTGTCTCAAACTTTTGTTTTTGGGCAGGAGCAGGATGGATGAGACGTGTTTCTTCGATTTTCGTTGGGCGGGAAGCAAAATCTTGGGTGTATAGTGGAAACAACAAGAAGTCCCGACAATTTACTTATAGCCATATGTAACTTATAGCCTTTTGTAAATCGATGTATGGTTGTATTGAGTGGGACGTTATTTTTTCCCCATTGAGTTTTTTTCCCATAGGGTTTTGCTCTTACGGGGTTTTTAACGAGGTCTATCCATGTATAGAGTCTTTTTCTCTAATATAGAGGTTTTATTGTCTAACTTCCGGAGGAATCTCTTTCTCATGTTAGTAGTAATTCAGGTTATGACCCATGGATTGGTTAAGCATACCTTTTCGGATATATGATAAGCTTTTGTGTAAGAAAGAATGTCTCATTTTCCTTTCCTTCTCGGATTATGTAAATTTTATCTTTTAAATGAAATCGTTTCATTTATGCAAAAAAAATTAAAATATATTTCGAATATAATCATTAGATTTTTTTTTGTTATTTAACAAAATGTGAAATATCAATTTTATACAATTTTTAAACAAGAAATTGTTGAGGTACAGCAAAAACGTCAAAATAACTGGCATTGGCCTACTGGGACCGTGGGACGTGGATGGAGTACTAATATTGCGGTAGTGTTCATGGCAAAAAGAGGAGCCAGCAACTTTTAGTTCACTTGTAAACTACAGTCTACTTGACAAGAAAAACTCTCAATTTCTGCTATCTCTGCTATTTTTATTTTAAAGTTTGAAACTTACACCATGAAACTTGAAATCTAGGACATGGCACAGTTCTAGATCTTTTGTTGAGAGCATATCCAGTAAAATAGAGATGGTACTAAGACATATGCAGAGAAGCTGCAACCAACCAGTTTGTCGATGACTAGACATGCTTCGGTTCGGGGTATACATCTTGTCTAGCTTGTAGACATTAACGGATAATAATGTTGTAAAACAGATCATCTGGTAAGCATCAGATTCTTTCGTTTCATAAGGTTCAATCGTAGAGCTCAGCTTCACGATTCATAGCACGAAAATGCATTCTCTGAATAATAGCAATACATGTGTTAAGATCCTCCCTCACACACACTTTTATGTCAAAATGATATTTATAACTAAAGTTACGTTCCAAAAATCCGCAAAAAGTAATGGCATTAGATGATATGGTGTTTTAGTAATGGTCTTGAAAGTAACTAGATTATTGTCAGTGTCTTCCGATTTCATCAACTTGTGTAGAAAAATAAGATAAAAGGTCCTAATAACTCTTTTTTTTTGGCATAAAAATATAGTGAAATGGTAACTTATCGAATTATTTGTATGCCAAGATCATTCCGAGAAAGCAAGCACTCCTTTGCAACCTAGAACCTCACATTATTGTGTTATCACTAATCCATTTAGATATTGCTAAGAGCAAATGAATAATGACAGCCTCAAACCACAGGCTTTGTGATTGTTGTTATGCAGAGTGCAGATAAGATGTTTTGTTAACCTTCTATCGATTAAAATCAAAGAAATAAAACACAATTTACAAGCCATCTTCTAAGGTTGTATTATATAGGCACATGACATCAACTCTGCTTCTGAAGTTGCTTGGATAGTAAGATTAAAGAACTACTCATGTATTACAAACCTTTAAACCTGCTACACTTCACTGTCATAACCGATAACCAGTTTGCCTTCACATTGCTAAAAACCATGTATTCCACGAAAGAACGGGACTTTTACAAATAGACTGCCATTTCAGTAGAGAAAATGGCGGGGAAGATTTACTTCAATTCACCCATTTACCTACTCTATCTCCGTTACCAGTTGTGTTCACTTCAAAAATTCTCTTCCATCCAAGTCCGGATTATATGACTCTAATCTTACGCACCTCACAACTTGAGATGACACAAAAATACCCAACTCCAATTCTAGTACTACTTATGCAGTGTGGCTTTGTTACAGCACACTAGTCCGCGGTTTCAAACCATTATACACAAGGTAGTCCTTAGAGAGCAACAGTTTAACCGACTGCTGATTGGCTCAGCACAAATAAAAGATCATTTTCTTATAATTTACAAAACAAATGAGATTTGAGTTAATGAATTTCAGTGAGATCTTCTTCTTCTCAACTCTGTTTCTTTGTAACCTTCATAACATTGATATTCAGAAATCAACACAATGCAACTATTAGAACTAAATCAAGCACTTATAATATCAACAAGTTACCACATCCTCAATGTCAAAAACAAAATATTAACAATGGGAGATGGTCATCACCAAACGATTGTTAACAACATATCATACTGCTAAAAGTTTTCACGATACATAGAATGATGGGACTCCATGTATGCGCACCAAAAATCACACAAATTTTCGTGATGCGTTGTGTTGCAACAAAATGCACATTTTATGTACAAACAACATTCTTGATCACAGTGTTGACATAAGACACACAAATGCATATTAAACCTTGTCACTACTAGGGTCTGTCTGGCCACGCGGCAGAGACACAAGAAGTTTTCAAAAACTGGTTTACCGGCAACGTAACTTTTTGGTGCCATTTCTTCCTTGTAACAAGGGATGGCAAGCAAGGATGCATGGTCCCTTGAATCTTTCCACGTAGGTACACATACACAAATGTTCGTGCGTTTATTAAACTCATATAGTATTGTATATGATTGTTAGTAAGAAATATAAAATGGCAAGTCCCACTCATTGATACATGTAAATACTTGAAACAGTTGCTAATAAATATTGGAAAAAGGGGGGGGGGGTGGATGGCTTGCCGGAAAGAGTGAGTGCCCCCACCACAATCCCATATATAATGGAGCACAAATTTCAGTACATCACTTCATGAACATTCTTTGTAAAACTGGAATCAACAAGTAGACAAAACTGTCCAACATTTAGTCCAAGGTATATACACACTAGTGGAATCATAGAGGACTAGAGGAGTTAACTTAAACTGAAATTCCGACTAATTTTGAATACTGTATTAAGTAATGATATTATTAAATTTTTCAATCCCGAATTTTTGCGAGCAAGAAGTGGATACATACTTGCATAGTTAGCATTAAGTGTTAGCAAATTTTTGTTAAATCCTTGCTATTCTCGGATATTCAGTAAAGAATTAAATGATTTAATTTCAATTTTTTACGAATCCTAATTCCGTCACAAGGTACATATAGCAATAGCAAGAAATGGCAGATAAAAAAAGTTGTGTATATGAAGAGGAATGCTAGGTACACATAATTGGTTACAAAATTTTTGTATAAAATGAGTTGGATTACACTAATGTGATTTTTTATTGGTTGATATTAATGTGAATGCAGGGGATCCATTGAATTATAATCAATTAAATTAAGACATCCATCATGTTATTAATTTTTTTTTTAAAATTTTATATAACTCTAACATTTATCTTATCTTCAATTTGGGACTACAAGTAAGAGCATCTTGGACTCTCTATTCAAGCTCAACTCAAAAAATGAGGAGAGAGAATGAAAATGTTGCTCCAAGAGACTCTTAGTGGCTCTTAAAAACACTAAGAGCCTCTTCTCTCTCCTCATTTCTAAAAATCACTAGTAGCTCTTAACTTGTATTTTAATAAATTTATATTATTTTAAAGAGTAAAGATAGAAGTCTCTTAGAGATACTCCAAGTCTTATAAGTTTTGGCCTCAATTAGATTGTTCTATGTTAGATTGTTCTATGTTGAATATTGTGGGCAAACTCTGGTGTGCCTTATTGGTGCCAGTCATCAACATATTACTATACTAGTAATAAATCCTCCTGTGTCTTGAATAATTTTTATTTTGTGAAAAGGTGCAAAATACACAAGTTGGGAGAAGAAGGTAACATCACTATCACTTTCTTTTTGTAAGCCCTGAAAGTCCTGAAAAAGGGATCCTTTTCATACAAAATAAGTATACGCTTACATGTATCTGTACGCAATGGTGCCTGTACGTACTAGCGAGTGACCGAGTGATGAGACAAATTTGTACACTCCAATCTTTTTTTTGATACAAACTCCATATTCAATTCGATGCATTGTCAAACCAGAAAATTTAAATACTATTGTGCTGTTAAAAAGAGTGTATTTCGATATTTTACGTGTACGTATGTTGTGTGGATACATGAGGACGCCTGCATGACATGGTGCGTAGACATAATCATCCATAGTCCATAGAGACCAGAGAGATTTAGAAATAAATAAAAGGGGAGAGAGAGAGAGATGGTGAGAGAGAGGTTGTGAGTAGAAATTACTGGCGCTTGCTGTCACTCGGGAAGGTAAGAAGTATCAACTTTCGAGACAGCCGGCGAACCATCCTCCCCTTATAATTATTACACCCTCTTCAAAGCTCCCTGTTCATCTCTCTCTCTCTCTCTCTCCTTATTCTACTTCTCGAAAAACAACTTTCATCTTTATATACCTGGTGTTCCGGCCATGGACAACCGTGTTTTTTTCACCGGAGTACTAGACCCGGGTGCACAAGAATTCATACCACCAACCATGTTCCCGGTGGCTCCGACCCAGATATATTACCCATACCCGTACACATCTCACTGTGAAATTCCGGCCGTACAAAACATTCCTTATCCTGCACCACCAGCGTACGTTAGAGTGGACCCACCTCCCCTCCCTGTAGCCTTACCGCCGGCCTCCCCAACGCCGACGAGGGCACTTTTATTAAGCTCCGTTCCGACAGATGTTAGTGAGTCTACATTAAGAAGAGACTTAGAAGTGTACGGAGATGTAAGAGCCGTTGAGATGGAAAGAGTTACAGAAGGAATCGTGGCCGTTCATTTCTATGATCTCAGACATGCACAGACAGCACTAGGTGAGATACAAGAGCAACACATGCAACATCAGTGTAGAGTTAGACAACACTTTGATGCCGTGACGAAGATGAACAACTGTCCGTACGAGGTGGCGGCGGTTAGTTTTCCGGTCCCACTGCCACCGCCGGCGTGGGGTTGGTTTCTGGTCGTGCTGTGTGGGCCCAGTTTATGGTTCCCGAGATTGGTGGCTACCCGGGGTCTAACAACCAGGGGACTATTGTTATTTTTAATGTTGATCACCAAGTTTCTGCCTATTATCTCAGAGATATTTTTGAAGAGTTTGGTACATTATCTATTTCTGACTACTTGTGTATATTTGTCTATTAAGCCTGTGTTGTTTTTTTCAAGTTATAATCCGAGTTTTTAACTTGTTTTAAGCTTGTACTTGAGGGTCTTAGATTTTGTTGTTATAAATGTAGGATGTGTGAAGGAATTGAGAGAGCCACCACTGAAGCGGAATCAAAGGTTTATAGAGTTCTATGATACAAGAGATGCAGCTCGGGCTTTTGTCGGAATGAATGGGAAAGAAATTCATGGCAGGCATCTTATAATTGACTTCAGTCGGTCAGCTTGCTACAACAAAAGATTTCCAAGAGCAATGCACAACACACCAAGAAGTCCGAGGTTGGTGACATCGTCCAATGACCGATCACCTGCACTTAATCATTCACAGTCTACATATTCACAACCCCTCCTTTTCTCGGGTAGGAGTTCTAAAAGCCCTAGCGGTAGCCGGAATACAAGTGTTGGTCAAGGTGCAACAATAGCTTCTTTGTGTTTAAATGGTGGAGAAAGAGGCAGGAGCAAAAATCCAAAGAGAACTAGTGCAACTTATAATAGCATAAACATTAGGGGTGGCACAAATGTGAAGCAAGTGAACAATTATAAAGTTGGATGTACTAGAGATTGGAAAAGATTAATTAAGAGTGACAAAGGGTATGATCCTAGATTCTTGATCAATGAAGATTCTACAGTGTTGCCAAATTGCAGTGATCCAAGAACCACTGTCATGATAAAAAACATCCCCAACAAATACAGGTATTCTGATTGGTTTATTAAACAATAAATAAATATTTTAATAATTTTTTCCCTTATGTTTTGGCTAATACATTCTCTGTGTTTGGAAAATGTAGTCAGAAGTTACTACTCAACATGCTCGATAACCACTGCATTCACTGGAACGAGCAGATTGGTGATAATGATGATCAGCCCTTATCGTCCTACGACTTTGTCTATCTTCCCATTGATTTTGTGTAATTTACTTTTGCCTATTTTCACTCCTATTTTATTAGCATACCATAAAATATATTTACTATCATCTTTTATCTTTATATTTACATTATTCAGGAACAAGTGTAATGTGGGATATGGATTTGTGAACATGACTTCACCGGAGGCAACACTAAGGCTTTACAACTCATTTCACCATCAAAATTGGGAGGTTTTCAACTCCAGAAAAATATGCCAAGTTACTTATGCTAGATTGCAGGTAAATAGTTTACATGTATTTATGTGTTTATTATTATATGATTTTTTCTTTTGTTACAACATTTTATTGGTTATGTAAATCTGTTCAAACATTATATTATACACTTTACAATGTACTAGTAATTTGTTTACTGAACAATGCTTGCATATATGTACATTTTAAAATGTAATGAGCACAAAATTCGGGTTTTGTGGTGTAATATAATGAAAGGGACTGGAGGCACTAAAAGAACACTTCAAAGCTTCTAAATTTCCAAGCGAGGCCGAGGAGTATATGCCTGTGGTGTTTTCGCCACCTCGAGATGGCCGAACCTTAAGCAATCCGGTCCCCATAACCGGTTATGCGACCGGCAAGGACCTTGAGGAGGACAGGGATGATGAAGAAGAAGCTTAGACTCAGACAAAGCCATAGTAACTAAAAGCAATGATGTAATTTCCGGCCGCAACAACAGTACTAGTAGTTGTCCCTTCATAGGAGTATTATTTATATTAGTATAGGAGGCTAGAGGAGGAAGAAGATAACGAAGAACTGTGAAGCAAGATATTGAGAGAGAATGTATCTTCTTTTCTTTAGTGTTATTATTATTATTTGGAGCAGCCATTTATTTATGATGATGAGCTATTTTTGTAAAGTCTGTCAAGCTCTATTACTAGTATGCATTAAAAATTGAATTGACGGCAAAAATAAAGACTCTAGTAAGCTATGAGCCTGTATTAATCATTTTCAAACACGCTAGTTTCAATTTATGCCAGAGGAATAGAAGATTATGATAAAAATAATTTGATGTTCATTCTAACTTTCTAACTTAAAAGTGATATGAGTTTATTTTTTGTCTATTTAATTTTTGGATTTTTATCCTGAAATTATTTTTTAATTTTAAGATTTATTATTCCCTCCGTCTCATTCATTTCTTTACATTTTTTTTACTGGCACGCATTTTAAGTTTTCTAAAAAGTATAGTTCCATAACTTATTTTTAAAATTTATTTTTGTATAAAAATTTAACATACTTATTTTTATAAAAAAAGAAATTTGAAAAATAAATTATGGAACTATCCTTAAAATGCACACGTCCCCGTTTATAATAATTCGATGGGACAGAGGAAATATATGTTTTAAGAACTATATCCTGAAATTATTTGTTAACTTTAAAATTTACCATATGTTTTGAGAACTGTGAAGAATATTTTTTTTGAAGTTGCGATGGAAATGAAACACAATTCTTGTGCGTTACTCCACATGATTACATATAGCCAGCCTATAGGTAGTTTCACAAGTATAGTAAATAAATATAATAAAGTGAATATATAGGGTGTACGTAATTAGTTAGAAGCATCAGAGTGTCCAGTGGTTAAAAGGATGAAGTTTGCTATTTTTTACAGGGCCTGAATCATCTAGCTAGCTCAGGGTACAACAAACCAGAATGTGTATGTATGGAGTTGAACAGTGTGCAGATGAGTTGATGACAGTGAGGTAAAAGCTGAAAAATTTTCAAAGTTAATTTGAAGAGTACTGATTACTGAATCAAGTAGCAGGCTGTCAGCAACATATATATAGCAATGAGATTGCTTTGACCTTACCAGCATTCCAGAGTCCAGACCCATTTATAACATTAAGTAGCAGAGAGCGCACAAAAAAAATAAAAAAAAAAGATCTCCATTACTTACTCGGTGAATGGAAATTTTCTTAAACCGAATAAATATTTTCAGTCCTTCGATTCACTAATCTTACTACTAGTCATGCAGTGGAGTTGCAAATTTCCATTACTCTCTGTGTTGCTGTCCAGTATCATCCCAATGTATGTACTGCAAAATAATGTTTTTTTAAAAATAATTGTGTTTATATGTCTTACAAAATAATTATTTATTCTAATAAATTTCATAGGTGAGCGAGAATCGAACCCAAAAATTGAAATTAGAAAAGATATCGCAAAATGATGCTAGTAACATTAGAATTTCAAATTTTGTTTAGCATTTGTAGTTTTGTATACTATATATATCTCACTTTAAACGTAAATGACGGTGTATTGGTAAAATATTGTTAAATGTGGATAAATGTATGTAGAACAAAGGTGGAATCGAGGACTCCACAAAAAACATAATCTCCACTAAACTTTGTTCTCGTTATGTAATCAATAATTTTCCTTATTAAAATTAAAGATCCCATTTTTCTCTTTATATAAATATGCACTTACAAATCAAATTTTATCATATAGCTGTCACATCAATGGAAATTCTTTTAAAGAAACGTATTTGTATTCACTAACATTACTCAAATTAAAAAAAGGATTCGGTCTACACACTGTGTCAAACGGTTTATCATGTACTACATGTGAACAGTAGATGTTTAGTGTGAAAATAAGAGAGGGTATTTTAGTAATTTATCATATCATGAAATTTTTTTATGATATGATACAATTTTTTTTAAATCAAAACCATTGAATAATTGATCCTACGATTTAAAAACCATTTATTATAAAACAGGTCGATAGCAATCGTATGCTATTAACCATTCTCCATTAAAAAAGGGAGATGATATGTGCACACCCACACTTAGACGTGCACACCCTATATTAGTAATATGACCAAAATACCCTCAACTTACATTTTCATTTAATTACTAGTTCAATTATAATTTTATAATAAATTAGTTGAACAAGTGAATAAACTTTTTTTTAGTGAAATTTAGTTTTAATTTTATATTTTAATTTTTAATTTAAGAATATGTGATATTCAAATATATGTCTTTTTCATGAATCATACATAAATTATAAAATTTGATATTATCATAATAAATTATATTTAACCCATTCTACAATATAATGAATTTAATAAAATTACAATAAAAAATTATATTTTAATTAAAAATGGGCCAAATTGACCACTGAAAAATCAAATATGACTACTATTGCGTGTTTGAGAAAATAATAAATAATAATTTATAGTAATTGGACTATAAAATGGTAGCTATTTTTTACATGATGTATTTTCAGTAATAAAATATTATTTTATTGAATGGTAATAATAAAATAATAGTAATTTCTGGTGACTAGTATTTTTGTACTTATTGGGTACTTGTTAAACGATTGTTGTCAAAAAAAAAATATAATTTCAATTCAAAAATCATATTAGTATGGTAAAAAAAACCAAGCATGAAAAGTACATATGTACTTTAAAAAAAAGTATAGAAAATATGTTTAGTAATTTTATATTCATATATCATTATTCATTGATGATTTATTTCTCAATGTATAAAATATGCATCTATTGATAAAAAAATGCAAGTTAAGAACATCCTAATCTCTTTCACTATAATGGATGTGCACCTATAAGTGATGGGTGTGCACATCTATGCTCCCTTAAAAAATTGTAATTACAGCACATATATATCCTATTATCTGCATGCTATAAGTCTACAACTGTTACCGGTCATTATAGTTTCTTCAAGTCGTCTGTCAAAAATATTAATGTACTAAAGCTTATATAGAAGTAGAAATTGTGTATTAAGTGGGATTGAGATTCTGGCTTTAGCAAAAATCAAAGAAACAAACAGTCTCGAAGGTACCAACAATTTACCCAATTCAGAAGTGGGCTTACCCCACTTTTTTTGCCTTGTTTTATTTTTGGTTTCGGGATTTTGTCCGTGAATCTTGTAAGTTTAACCAAAACAGGGTAAGCCCGGTGTGACATGTGCAGTCAAAGATTTTGGGTACGGTCTTGAAGAACTTAACAGCAAAACAATGACGTTTGGTTTATTCTATTTTTGAGAAATAAATTATTTATTTTGAAAAAAAATACGTAAAAATATACTTTTTTCTGAAATAGTTAATTTATTTTTATAAGATAATGAATGTTAAACTCTTCATAAATATTTATTTTTACAAAAAATATATAAACACACACTTTCTTTTCGAAATAAGTAACTTTTAAGTTGGATTTAAAGGGCCTAAACATACCCTGCATTTAGTAGTTTTTTTTTTTGTGAGGAACCTGCATTTAGTAGTTTAGTACACGTTTTTGAGCGGAGCAATGTCAAAACTCACACGATTGGGCACTTTGTCACATTATTTTGTAACTAGCTTTAAACCCTATGCACGGGTTGCTTTTATAATTATTTTTTAAAAATATTTGTAAACTTATCTTGGAAAAACAAAAAAAATTATGTGAACTTATAATAATAGTTATTGAAGTTGTTTTGGTCTTTTTGTAAGTTTTCATTTTTTCTTGAAAATGGAATTTAATTTTTTTGTAATTTTCAAGTTATTAAATTATTTTAGGAGTTTTTTTGAGACAGTTTAGTTAATAACTATGTCTTTTTTTTTTTGATTTTTTGTATTTGTTTTCATGTAGTACAGAACCTATAACATTTGCTAATTAAATATTTGTTTTTTTGGTGTTCCCTATTTTCAGTATGATTTCTGTAATTTTGTTTGATATTAATTTTTAAGCATGTCTTTTTTTTTTTTTGAATTTTTGTTCTTTAAAGTTGTTCATTGGTTTAAATGTAAAATACATTTTAAAATTTAGGATATTTTTTCTTTATTATTACATATATGTTTTGTTTTTACTTATTAAGTTAGATGCAATATAGTTGAAACATGTTAGTATCGTACTTGTGTAATAAAATTTTTAATTTTTTTTCTTTAAATGTTTGTGTTTTTCTTTATGTTGGTTTAGATTTCTTTATTGTACTATATTGAAGTAATTTATGGACTTCAATTTTGTTTTAAATTAGAGTTTGTTCTGTAAAATATATTTTGGTAAGGTTTGGTGTCATTTTCAATCTTTTTATGTTTTTTTACATTTTAATGTTTCTTTTAATATTTTTTTTACAGAATTTTTGTTGATTGCGTGGTTAATTGTATTTTTGTTTTTTTTATATTTTTGTTTTAATGATTTTTTGCAAATTATATATATTTGAACATTTAGCCTAACATATATTTTAATATTTCATATTTTTTAGGTTGCTTTTTTCTATTTCATTAGATTGTATATAATATATAAACTTGAAACATGTTGAAATTTATTGGTATAACTATTTTATTTTTTTATTAAATAATTTAACAAATCTTGGTTACTAAGAATTCTTTAGAATTTTTTTGTTATATGTGATATATATATATTTTGTTAAATTTTGGTGTTGTTTGTTTATATGTTTATTTTGTTTGTTTGCATTGTTTATTATTTTTATTTGTTTGTTTGTTTACTTTATTATTTGTTACTTGTGTTGTAGGGTTTGTGCTACAACAACTCTTTATTAGTTCTTTATTAGTGTGTTTTTTTTAAGCGTCTTGAACTTACTATATAATAGCCATAACCATACCATCAAAACCCCATTACGCTAATTATATATAAGATATATTTTTGTTTTAATGATTTTTTTTTTGACAAATTATATATACTTGAACATTTAGCCTAATATATATTTTAATATTTCATATTTTTTGGGTTGTTTTTTCCTATTTCACTAGATTGTATATAATATACTTGAAACATTTTGGAACTTATTGGTATAACTATTTCATTTTTTTATTGTGTCATATATATTTTGTTAAATTTTGGTGTTGTTTGTTTATATGTTTGTTTTGTTTGTTTACTTTGTTCATTATTTTTGTTTGTTTTTAAAAATGATATGTTATTTGTTAATGATATGTTATTTGTTAATAATGTTTGCAAATTTTACTAAATTAATTATACTTATTTTATTAACATTTATTTTTCTTATTTTAATTGTTATTATATTTTTTACCTGAAATTTCATGTTTTAACAATTTAAAAATTAATAAATGTTACTATTTTTTATACTTTTTTTACTTATAAGTTTATTATACTATATATATAATGTTTATTTTTATATGAAAATTTTCAAATTAAAACCTATAAATCCTATTCATAATTTTGGAAATAAGGTATACAATTTAACAATAATTTTAATTTCTATTTAATATTATTTAAAATATAATTATTATTTATACTCTTAAATGACATATCGTCAAATCACAAAATTACACCATCTAGATAATGTCTAAAAATCCTATTCATAATTTTTTAAATAAGGTGTACAATTTAAGAATATTTTTAATTTTTTTAATCTTATTTAAGAATATAAAATATAATATTTTTGAAATGACAGATTTATCCTAACGACCAAACCACATCGTAGAAACTCCCTTACACTAATTATATATTTAGTACCGAATCTAAAATTTTTGCAAAATAATAAAATGATGATTTATTGATTTGTGTTGACTTTGTTAGTATAAATTTTAAAAAGATGTTTGTTGTAAAATTTAAATGATAATTTTTTGTGTCTTTTTTTAATAATTAGGTATTCTTGAAACACTAGTTTGCGATAAGGTATTTTTAAATATATTTTAAACTTTAGTCTTTGCAAATTATATTAAATTTTAAATTTTTGTTATGGTATAATATTTTAATTTTATATTATGTTTCTTTTTTGGGTTCTTAAATCTTTTTACAACTATAGTATTGTATCAAAATTTTTCACAAAATAATAATATAATCGAATCTATACTATTATATAAAAGCCGAAACATTAAAAGTTTGGTTGGTTGGTTGGTACTTGTTGATTTTACCTATTTACCCTTAACTAATAAAACATGTTATTTTACTTAATTATCCTTACTTAACATTTACTTTTAATTGAAGAAATTATCCTTTATAAACACCTAAAATTGTACCATATCTTACAAACGCTAATATTTGTTTTCTAACTAAAACATGTTACCTTTAAATTTAAAACTAATTTTGCAATCACTAATATAAACCCAAAATATCACACTGCATCTTACAATCACTAATAAAATATAATAAAATTCTATATACATTGTTAATAATAAAAAAACATGAGGATAATCCTTGAACATGAGTATATTAAATTATATTAAAAGTAAAAAAAATTATTGAAAATAATGATTATATAAAACCTAATTATATTATTAAATAAAATTTATAACATATCAAAAGAAAGTACCTGTTGATTTTACTTATTTAACCTTAACTTATAAAACATGTTATTTTACTTAATTATCCTTACTTAATTATTATTTATAATAATATAATAAATATTTATTAGCCGATTGCCTTTTTAACATTTACTTTTAATAGAAATAACCTTTTATAAACACCTAAAATTGTACCATATCTTACAAACGTTAATATTTGTTTTCTTAACTAAAACATGTTACCTTTAAATTTAAAACTAATCTTGCAATTAATAATATAAACCCAAAAATATCACATCCCATCTTACAATCATTAATAAAATATAATAAAAATCTATATACATCTTTACTAATATGTAATAAGCAAACAAGAATATAATTTGGTTGTTTGGTTCAACCATTTAAAACAATAATGACCGTTAGATATTTAGTAGATAGATGATAACCATTAGATCTAATAATAAGGAATATTTTATATTTAAATCCCGGTTCGAATCCCGTTAACAACAAATTTATATTAAGATTTTATATTATTAATTCTAAAATAATTTTAAAAAGTTAAATTAATTCCATAATAAATTATAAAACTCTATTTTGTTTAATCATATAATTTTAAAAATATTTAAAAGTAACCCGTGTTTTGCACGGGCTATAAGCTAGTAGAAATTTAAACTTTAATCTAAAATATCTTTGTATTAATTTTAGTTAACAATAATTTTCTCAACTTTAATTTTTTTTTTTTTGGGTTTAATCATATGTTATTTTAGTGCATTTTTTTTTTATCTACTTATTTATTAAATTAAAAATGCCATTAATTAGTTAGTTGGTAGCATAATTTTAGCTGATTTTTAAAACCAATAATCTGGCCCAACTCCTAGCCCATTTCTAATTTCAATGAACTTACCCCCTAAACTTCCTTAAGCCAATTATATATAGGATATAATTTTAGATTTTTTATGTTCCTACTTCATTTATTTATTTATTTGTAATATAAAATTATGGTCAGGTAAGACTCGTACATATTTCAGATCATATATAATTATTTTTTTACGTATTGAATCAACGATTCCACGACATTAACTCCATTGACAACTTTGCATCGTTATTGCTTTTTAGCGAACCAAATATAATTATTGTTTTTACCTAGCGAAATATCAATTTTACAGGATTAAGTAGCGAACCATCGACTCTATGGAATTAACTTCTTTGACAATTGTGTACCGTTTTTGCAGCGAACCAACAACTCTACTGAGTGAATTAGCGCACTTAAATTTTGTAAATACCTGCATCGGATCAAGCATCACCACACTCGATGAGATAAATCCCTCTCTCAATATTTAAGTGTTAAAGAAAATCGAATCCTTAATCTTGTGTGACACAAAAAAAAGTCATGCCATATGAACTAAAGGCCATTGACGCCTTTCGTCTACTTTAAATTTGTGATTTTCACAATCAATATGCAAACTTAGGGGTCATTTGATAATTCATGAATGACTAAGTTTGAACTGGACGAGAAGGATAGTGTCATCCAAATCATTTGTTTTGCCATTTTAAGTGCTGAACGAACCAAAATTCGTCTGGACGAGTGAACTATAAATTTTTATCTGGATGGTTCATTGTACCACCAATAATGTATATGTTTCATAAACATAGGCTACGGTTACGCTCTTGTTAAATTAGTTTTAGATGTTTTATATATTATTAAATTATTTAATTAGAATTAATTATTATATTTGAACTTATCTAATTACTACACCCGCTAAAAATAATTGTCTTTTATAATAATTAATATCACGATCATTGTTAAAAAAACCACCTTATATAAAATTTCGAAGAGAACCATTGATTCTCCTATAAAATCTCATAAATATTTCTAAAATTTTATTTTATAAAGCATACATTTTGGTTCTAATTTAGAATATTAATCATATATAAATTCTATAAAAAAATTAAATTAGCTTGAACTAAAAAACTGATATTAAATTTGATTTTAGTGTAAAATTATTTTGTATAAATTTGATTCTACGGTATAATCACTTTAAACTATTTCATTAATTTTCAATGATTTTTAAAAAAATTGCATAATTTGGTGTTTTCATTAACTCAATGTAATTTGTAATTATATTTAAAAATGCGATAAATTTATACATTATAAATATATTTATACAATGGTTCTCTTGTGGGCTCAATAAGAGAGTTTTTCCTAGAACGCTATCCTTATTATCATTATTACATGCATAATAATAATTATAAAATTTGTAATTAGCGAAGAAGTAGAATTAAACCTTAGAATCATTAATTACTTAGATATTATTGAGGTGTTTATAATTTTAATATTACAATGTTAGCAATAAGTACTCCCAAGTTGGAAGATATTATAAATTAGATATTATATGTTTGTTCACAATTCGAATTTTTTAGTTTATTCAGAAAAATATGGTTCAGATTTGTCAAATTACTCGAATGAGTGATTCAGAAATTCGATTGATCCAAAAATTTTAACCATTCAGAAAATATGGTTCAGATTTATCAAATGACCCCTTAGCCCCGACTAAATTAAGTATTCCTTAATTCAGTGTCTTCTCTTTAAAATTTGTAAGGATTATCCTCACTTTCCGCTTTCCTTACGAGATATTGATAATTCGAATTTTATTGACAAGAAGATATGTGCGTGAAATAAAAAACATCTTATGTATTTTGATCCTTTAAAAAAAGAAAAAAGATAGAGCAAGTGATATCTGACTACAAATATTGTGGATCAAGTTGGGCCTTAGAGTCATAATAGAAACTCTTCTTGCGAGTCCGAGATGGACATCCAGGGGAAGTATTTTTGGGCTAGTAGATATGTACAAACGAGGCTGCCATTTTACAAATTGCTCATTGATGGGGTGAAGCTTGAGTTTGAAAACTTCATATGAACTTCTTTATTAAAGTTGAAACCAATTACAAAAGAAACATGGAACATATGCTACACGTTTGACTGATCACTGTCCTTTCTACAAACATTTGTAACAAGCACATGCTTCGGTAAACAGACTTTCTGTTGAATTAAGAATAAACAAGATCAAGATCCCACAAATATTTAACTTTTTATTTGTTCTGTTTTAACATGGCTGTCCGACAACGTCGTCTCCTAGAGTGTATCAGCCATCAGCAATTTCAAAGCTCATCTTTGCGAGGGACTTTTACGGGGTTTTCAGCTGTTAATTTGACAGGATAGGAAGCGTCCATGGCAATACCACAAATCCCTTCCTCTGCATCGATGCCACGTTGCATTCTGATGTAACCTTGTTCTCCCCAATCAGGCCCCCAAGAATTCTTGACTGTCCAGTATTTAGTTCCATCAAGTGTTGTTCCATAGCCTACGACAGCCACCCCATGGTCTAGCTCTGTTCCACAGTCCCCGGTGAACACGCCCTGCATTGTCGCAATTTCTTTTAGATTCCTACTACCATATGAAAAATACTCTGCAGTGTTTAAAAATATAGGTTACCTCTTTGTAGAATTGAAAATCTGAACCACCAGCATCAATAGCTACCGATACAGGCTGGTTTGCCACAGCTTTCATCAAAGCGTCCTCGTCATTTTCAGGTACATTCTCATGCCCATCAATCACAACTACAGGGGCATTCATCTGTAATACACAAAAAAGAAAAATTTTCGTTAACTAGTTGATTGGGTATGGAACTTTAAAAAATCATTAAATCTTGCATCAATGATGACCTTTAAGGCATCACACTTTGCATCTTTTGCTTTGTAAGGGTACATGGTTTCAGCTGTGATCCCACCATTTTCCTTAATGAACTCGTATGCATTCTCCATATATCCGCCGTTGCAGCCATTGTTGTCAGGCTCACAATCAACAAGCTCTTGCTCAGATAACGACACTAATTTATTTGTCTTGATTTTGTTGATTCCCTCAACTCCAGCAATAGTTGAAAAGGCCCAACAGCTACCTGAAAATATATGACATGCACGCTCAAATAACGTCCTGTTTTTCTAAAATTTATTTATTTAAATTACAATCTGAGATTATTTAGTTACCGCATTGGCCTTGGTTCTTGACGGGTGTGACAGCTCCTTTCTTCCTCCAATCAACAGAAGGCGGAAGATTCTCAGTATTCCCATGCATGAACTCAGTTTTGCTGCGGCTACCATGAAGACTCCTATAATGTTTCACTTTTGATCCATAAGAGTTTCGGAACTCATGGTTAGTCATATCAGCAAACTTGTTGAGCTGCAACTTGTAAGGCTTATTCATCTTGTTAACTTTATGGATATGCTTCACATTTGACTTAAACACATTGAAACGAGTCTGTTTTTCGCTTAGATCCCTGGAAACTGTGTGGTGGCTCCTCCACCTCTCATACAAATCCCACAAGCTTTCATCGGTTTCCAAGTCCTTCGCACTAAACTCAATGCTCTTTGCCACACCAGCAACTAATGCCAATGAAAGAGCAACCAGCAAAAACTTTCCTATCTCCATAATATTATATTATGAACCACAATTATATGATGAGAAGATTTAAAATGTGATACTAATTTACTATGGTTATGGTCTAGTTATGGGTTTATATAGTGTTGGCTCTCAGTTCTTTAAGCAGAGGATAAGGGGAAAAGTAGAGTGTATTCATACACAAGAGGCTATTTTTAGAACTTGCTTTAGCCTTGAGATCTTGAGTTGTTTTAAGAAAGTTGAAGAATTGGTTAATTGGTTATAACTTTTGTGTAAATTTGGAAACTTTTATTCTCAGAAAGTTGTTTCAGGACACATGATTTGTTATAACTTATATGATTGGCTTTATTGTTCAATTATTTTAAGGAAGTTTCTTGTAAGAGATTGAAGAAATTTGTTAAAGTTTCCTGAATGTATAACACACTTTGCATGTCAAATGGATGGTTTAACACACTTTGCATGAGCTGAGAAATTAATTGATAAGTTTACAGAAGTATCAGAAAAGGTTTGCGTAGCTTCATACTCAATCATTTCTCATTTCAGTTGCTTTGAGTGAAAGGAATTATATATGCATTTTGTCTACTTGCTAATAATTGGAAGATTAAGTTCTAAATTAATTGTTCCCTTGATTAAGGTTTTCTTATGTGGCATCTTTTTCAAACAACAAAGTAATCAGAAAATCTGGTGGTCTGATTGATCAGTTTGAACCGATTTTTGGGAGCTAAAAATCATACTCAATTTAAATATATATTATACAAATAATTAAAAAATAGAAATATATAATAATGTTATAATAGAAGAAAAAATGATAATAAATTGAAATAATATTGTTTATTGAAAAGAAAACCGTTAAATAATACTCAATGAAAACAAATTAACTAAGTAAATGAAGAAAGCTTAATACAATAAAATAATTGCATGTCCAATAAAATTATAAACAAAAACAAGACCGAGAAGACATTTCCATTGTGGGTGAGATTCAAGTTAGAACTCAGGTTCAATCTCTATCTTACAGTTAATTTTGTTTTATCAATGATTTATATTTATCCATTTCTCTGCATTACACATTATTTTTAATTTTATGTGATATATAATACTTATTTGTGAAATATAGAATAGGATGTATTTAGGGTGAAAGTCCTAATTATCCTTTTTAACCAACAAAAAATCCAAAATATCCATGTGCGGAGATATTCGTCCAAAATACTCGCTGAAAGCGCATTATATATATGCGTAGATAGGAATACGCAAGGAAGAAATGCGTGTTGTACATAATTGAAATATTATAGTTAAATTCTTATAAAAGTATGTATTGTTGTCATGCGCCATGCGCATACAATCGGATTACGCAAATTTGACATGATGCGTGTAATCATGTTCTACGCATGAATAACATGCGCACATTCCATCCATATTCCTCTTTTCCATCCCTTCAATCTAATCCATTAAATATATTTTTTCATTATAGTAGTGCTTGCCATGTACTGCTGCTAGTTGAAGGGATCTACTTCAGTATACACTAATTTACAAAAACAATACACGTGAATTGGTGAATTCTTCAAGGATTACTGTGTGAAGTAGTGGGTCCAATTCATTGATTAGATAATTTTCTCACCTTATTTTTATTTTTAATGCAAAAATCATGTATGCAACGAAAAAGAAAGTGATGCACGTGGGCCACAAATTTATGGACAATAAGTAGACATGTACTGTATTGCATACAATGGGTAAAAAAGACTATAATGCGTGACTAATGCGCATACAATGTCTATAAGTAGACATGTACAACATTAATATTGGAAATTAAAAATATAGTAGCTTAGTATATATGCTATACGCATGACTATAATGCGCATACAATGGGTAAAAAAGATTGCACTTCCCGCAAATTGGTATTTCGGTCATTTCTCAGTCAAATATAGGTATTTTGGGCATTTTCTCATGTATTTATGCCGTATACCATATTTTTTTCTAAATTAAAATATTTTTTTTTAAAAATAGGAATTATTTTGCACATTACACAACTTTTATTTTACTTTTATAATATGTTTAAGAATAACATTATCCAAAAAAATAAATCAAAATAAATTAAATACTATGAAAAAAATTATGTTCTGTAGTATAATATTTATAATAATTTTAAGATTCAAATAATAGAATGTTTTTATATGAAATCTGATCCTTTTCTTTCTAAGCAATTTTTCATATACTAACATTTATGTGACACTTGACGTGGTTGGTTTCTCTTCGTTCATGCAAGAAAGCATGTACAAAAACTAAAATTCTAAAATTTTATTTAGATTAAAAAAATTCTAATCAAATGTATCACCCTGTGAAACGAGTTTCTCCAGATGCCTTCTAACAGAGAACTACTCTGATGACCCTTTTCCAGACGAGGACTATAAAGGATGCAACGTTGTGTTAGGATTAGACCACTAACCGTGACTTATTCAATAATACTATTCTATATAAGTAGGCAAAAAGCAAAAATGGGTAAGATTCAAATTTCCTACCAAGGACTCCACATTTAGAATCTGCATAGGCTATTTGAATTCCTCCATGACAAACCTAAAACATATAGTCCAAGTCACGGCTCCACATGAGAGTAATGTAAGCATATTATAAAAGAGTTATAAGATAATCCATTTACTTGTAAGCTGTACCAGTTGATCTCTGCAGTACTTGAGAGGCCTTCACTATTTTCTTAATAATTCTCCAGTACAAATTATCTTACTAAACTTATACTCCATAATCTGCACACATGTTCTTAGCAAGTATCAGATGATGCCATTATAGACAACTCAAATGGAAAATCAAACAATAAGCTGAGCACCCTCTCTTCTAATATTAACATCCAAGATTGATTTTGAACAAGCCAATAAGAAATCAAACAAAAGCTCAACATACTCTTCATCAGCCACACGATGCAACTAAGCACTGCATCCTTTCCCTTGCACTCGGACTACTCAGAGCAATGTGGATGGGGCTAGAACCAACCGGATTCAGCTTTGCAGTAAAAAATTGTTTTAGCCTCATCATTTCAATTGCAAAATGAATGTTTTCTGCCATTTGCAGCGCATGCAAAGGCGTGTCAACGAATGTAATTTGCCAACATGATCTAGCAGAAGCATACATGGATTTTGCCCATCAAACCATGCATGCATCAACATTTCCTATCCCAGCAACCACTCATCCATCATCTTAAGTTACTCTCTTTATAATAAGTCACTTGAGCAAATGGAATGCAAGCAAGAGAAAGTGCCTAAAGAATGTTTGTTCTTCCTTGGACAAACCACTTCAAACCATGTATATATGTATATATTTTTTTTTTTTTTTTGCTAAATATATATGTATATATTTACTTTGGTTAAACGAGAGTAATATCTTTATATTCTACTAATAAAGACGAAATCAGCAACAAAACTTATCAACAGAAAAGTCAATATTAGCCAGATGCTTCAACAAACTTTAATATTCATTACACACAAAACCAAAAATATACTTTTCTTAATATAGGGGGTGTTTGGGGGAGCTTATTTCCAGAATAAGTCAACTTATTTTAAGTCAATGTTAGAGATTCCTAACATTCCAACTTATTTTCCAACTTATTTTTGCAACTTATGAAATCTCAAACATACATTAAATACAACCATAAAAATAAATTATCAAAATATGAAATTTTTACCCGAAAATAAGTTATAAGTCCGGGCTTATAAGCCCAGCCAGACACCACCATAATAACATTTCATCGAGGAATTTGCCCCCTGGAAAACTGAATACTTTTCTTATAGTAACAAATGCTAGAGAATTATAAATATATTTTTCTCAAACCAAACAAACATCCTGAATATCTGTAAAAGAGACTGAATACTTTTAGCAAAAAAGGTAAAAAAAAATAAATTAAAATCATCCAAAGAACATATAACTGAATACAAATTCTGATGAGAGAAGTAGCAAAAAGAGAGTACAATTAAGACAACTTCTTAAACATGGCATGTCTGTCTATGAATTAAACCAAATGTTCAAAAGTAAATCCATGAATTGCTATTACCAAAAGACCTTTAATCCACTTCATCAATATGCTGCACCTGCTAGAGTTGTCAAGACCATCAAAGCAACAACATCAATTATGCCTGCAAATGCAGATGGGTAACAACAAACAAGACAAAAATGTAAGTTCCCGGGAGCGCAATAACCCAGATGCAATCATACTACATGCTTAAAAGAGTATAACTTAAGGAGCTATTAAATTCTGCTCAGCAATCGAGAACATTCGATCCAACAACTGTTCAGCAATTTCATTAATTAGCAGAAGGATTCCAACAATTAGAATTACACATATAGTTGCACTACTTATGCAGGACATAGAACTAGAAATCAAGTATATGGTCTAACAGATTGCATCAAATTTTCATATAGTTGCACTAACAGGTATAACAAATACACAGATATATCAAATTTTCATATAGTTGCACTAACAGATATAACAAATACACAGATATATCAAATTTTCATATGGTTGCACTAACAGATATAACAAATACACAGATATATCAAATTTTCATATAGTTGCACTAACAGATTAAAACATAAACACAGAAAGAGGAGGGACATATCAACTGTTAGCACTTAGCAGAAAGGACAGCAAAGAATGTCGTACAATGAAACCAAATATAGACTAAACATGATCATTTTGCAGGCTATCGTACTATTTATTGATAGGGATCAATAATTATAACAAATATATATAGATCTAGATCACTTACCAGAGAACTCACAATTGCTTGCTTAGCACATTTCAACGGCTTCAACAACTTGTTAAGGAGCAGAGATAGAGTAAAAGATTTCTTTATTTTTCCTCCCTCATACATTATTAAACTCTCAGCGAACGAAGTGCCAACAGTAACCGTAGCAGCAAAAATAGGTCGTGTTTTTGGAATCCTAGCTATAGGAACTCCGTGACCTTCATGAATCATGCTCTTGAGGTTACAGGAGACTACGCTTCTTTCTTCATGGTCTGAGCGATATGACTCTATTAGCAGGATTCCATCATTTGTAATGGCCAAAGGAAACCCAAACTGTTTAAGTACACCTCTAAAACGCGGAGTCCACGTGTCCAAGCCATTTTCTTGTCTCATCAACCATATACAATAAGGAAAACTCGCCTCTGCTTCATTCCAGAGTGTTCCGTCTAAAACACAAAGAACAAGTGAATTTTCAAAGTGCATAAGATTATAAGAATAACTAGTTCCCAAATTAATGGGAACATCATCCGGCCCTTGGAATTCCCTAAACAACTCACTATGAAAATCAAAACATATCAACCTCCGTTTATCCGTTCTGCATTGATAGCCTGCCAACCAGTAATAACAACCATCAACATAAACCCCATCTTCCTCAACAACTGTCGGAACTCCAGGGCTCTCAATTTTCCTCCACGCATTCTTCCTAAAACTATAAATCTCAGCCTCCGGAGCCACTCCACTACCAACATAAACAATCCTAACAACCTTATAATCATCACTTCCTTTATCAAACCCCATCCCCGCTACACAAGCACTCTTAGTCCCCGAAACAAGAACTCTACATCGCTTAACATACGGATTCCAAAGATACAAGTCTCTCATTATAAGCACATCCCACTCAGCTAACAAAACCATTCCATGTATCTGACTAACCAATTTCAAACGCCCAGTCTTCGTATCAAAAGGAATGTCGAATTTTTCGATAACTCGGGAAGTATCAGCAGAAACTAAGGAGCAGTAAGTTTGGTCAAAGGTACTAGGAGGCATAATAAGCACAGCATTATCACCACAACACGAAATAGCTTTACGAATTTGAGAGGAAATGAAAGAGGGGTTGTTGATAAGAGAGTACCATGACTTGTTCACTGTGGTTGATCTGATTAGGTCTTTGACTGATAGTTTTAATAGAATCTCCGTTGTTGTTTCTTCAGGAAGATCATCAAACGACGTCGTGCTCATCATCTTGTAAAGTAATTGATTGATGTGTTTGTTTAATTAGGGTTTTAAGGGTTTTGGGGACTAATGAAAACAGAGAACAATTGTGTGTGTATCGTTGCTATCTGTTGGTGAGGAGGACGCGTGGTGAAATGGCATTAAACATTTAAAAAAAATAATATTTTCAATAATTTCTCAATTTTTTTTAATTTTTTAAAAATATTTGAACCCGGCCCACTGATATGAAGGCCCATATATTCCGACCCAGGTGGTTAGTCATGGTTAGGTATTGAGGTTTTAGCCGCGAGAGATTTTGTATACATTGTTGTGCTGTCTACTGTTGATACCGTTTTTTTCTCTTGTGCAACCAAGCTTATAATCATGTAAGTATCTTCCACTTATTCTAATTCAGCTGTGTGTATATTGTATGTTTGTAGTTTGAATTTGTTTGATTATAAGGTATGAAGCTAATTGAAATTATTATAATTTGTTGGGGGTTTAGGTCTAGAATTTGTGTTAAGAGTTTGCCAAAGCACGTTAATGAGGATCGACTCAGAGATTTTTTCTCTCAGAAAGGGGAAGTCACGGATGTTAAGATTATTCGTACCAAGTACTTATGCTCTCTCTCTCTCTCTCTCTCTCTCTCTCTCTCTCTCTCTCTCTCTCTCCCTCCCTCCCTCCCTCGCTCTCTCTCTCTCTCTCTCTCTCTCTCTCTCTCTCTCTCCCCCCCCCTCCCTCCCTCCCTCCCTCTCTAGTATTTCTTATATATGTATATGACATTTTATAGTTTTTGGTTTAATTGATGTATTGTGTGTTTTAGGGAGGGTAAGAGTAGGCAATTTGGTTTCGTGGGTTATCGTAGCGAGAATGAAGCACAGCAAGCTTTGAAGTTTTTCAACAACTCTTACTTGGATACTTGCAGGATTACTTGTGAGGTTTGTGCCTTTCTTTGTTTATGAACGTTATGAACTAATTATGCTGTGACTAATTCATTTTGTACAAAATGGTTGTGATTAAGGTTCGAGATTAGGCTTCTACAATATGGTTATGAGTGTAGATGCTTATAGGTAGTTTCTTATGTTAATAAAATTTGAATTTGCATATAGCCAGTATGCTCGTAAAGTTGGAGATCCAGATATGCCTCTTCCGTGGAGCCAACACTCCCTGAAGAAACAGCAGAAATTGTCGGAAGAAAAAAGCCAACTTACGGCTCCTAAAAGTTCGAAGGTAAAAAATATGGAGGAAGAGAACAAAGACAATCAGAACGATGACCCACAACTGAAGGAGTTCATCGAGGTCATGTTGCCCCGTTCGAAGGCAAAACTTTGGTCAAATGATACCTCAACAGTTGCACCCATGGAACAAGAGAAGAAAGCGAGTAAAAAGAATATTAAAGTAAAAGGAGGAGGTAACAATAAAAATACAGCGAGCAAGGTAGATGAGACAAAAGAGAGCGAAAGTGGGTCATCAGATGATGAAGCCGTGACTTGCAATTTGGATCCCGCTCAAACTGCATCTGATATGGATTACTTCAGAAGCAAAGTTAAGACAGAGTGGTCAGATTCAGAAAGTGACGAAGAGGATGCAGAGAACAAACATGGTGCAGACCAAGATATTCAGAAAAAACAAACCAAGAAAATTGATATGCTCGAAGAAGATGATTCTAAAGAGGGAAACGAAGAAGCTAAAAGTGATGTGACTGCTGAAGCTGATCAAGCAGATGAAAACGAAGATTATGAGGCTGGTCGTCTTTTTGTCAGAAATCTTCCCTACACTGCCACGTATGAATTTCCCACAAATTTATAATTTAAAGTAGCAGGGTCCATGTGAAATTGTTTCTGGTTTACAGCTTCTTATTTTGGTAACCATTGCAATATAGTACCTGTAACTGCTTTCATGAAATTTGATGTGATTCAGTGAAGATGAGCTGGAAGAGCATTTTAGCAAGTTTGGAACGGTGTCGCAGGTCCATGTTGTGGTTGACAAAGATACAAAACGGTCAAAAGGATATGCTTATATTCTTTATTCGCTTCCAGAATCTGCAGATAGGTCAGTGGAGAGCATTTAGCCACAAAAGCACATTTATAACCTTTATCCCTATATTATGAACCGTCCTTGATTTTTTTACAAATATTAGATAATCAGCTCTTGTAAATATGTTTGAAGTGCACTTCTCTATTATTCTAATTGTCACTGCCGAAACATCAGCTCGGTTGATATGGTTACTTGCCAAATATTGCTTTTATGAATCAACCAGCCATATTGTATGCAGTAAGCTTTTTATTGATATGCCCCTTCTTTCACCATTCCTGTGCTGCTCAAATATTGATCTTTAATTTTGTCTTGGGGTAATTGTTTTATTGTTGTTTTGCCAGACAGACAGCTTTGTAATATGCTCTGATACCTTTGATCTTCGTTGAAGATTTCCTTGTTGTTTCTATTTCACTTTATTGTCTATTCCATTGTACATGTTATGTATGTAAGTCACTTGATGCAGGGCTTTAGAAGAGCTGGACAACTCAACCTTTCAAGGTAGGTTGATGCATGTTATGCGAGCAAAGCACAAAAATCCTCCTGTAAACCAAGAGTAAGTGGATTGAGATGTTTTGCATCATTTATGTTCTTCCATGACTTCTAGTGCTATTTCTCACAGTACTTGAAGTAAGAGAGGAGAAAAGGAAAACTTGATTTGGTGTTTTTCAAAAAGAAAATTATTCTGTATTAAAATAATGTTTTTTTTTTGAAATGCTGTATTAAAAGAATGTTTGAATTTTACTTTGTAGAACCAACGTGCCAGCTGATAAATCTAAGACGTTTAAGCAGAAAAGGGTTGAAGAAAGGAGGGAATCAGAAGCTAGTGGGAATACAAAAGCATGGAATACTTTGTTTATGCGACATGATACAGTATGTACATGCTCCCTTAGTGTTTAATATGATGCTTTTCTCTTTCTTTAAAGAGCATCACAATCAAATTTCTTTGCAATGTTACAATTTGTATTTGTTCAAGTTTAGTATCATGACAACGACACTCTCAATTACTTTGGAAAAATGGCTTTGGGGTTTTCCAAGTGCTGGGGAAATGTAACCTGCAAAATCGGCTTATAGTTGTGGTGTAGTCAAGAGTGGATAGTTTTTATAAGGAGTGATGAGGAATGGAAGTAAAATTAAAAGGAGTCTTTTGTTTTTATTAGTAAATGATATAATCATAGTTAATGTGGAAATTAGCATACTGTATGTATTTATATGTTTTATATGCCGGGCTAGTACTTTATCAAGTATGTCGTAGGTTATATATATAAGCTCAATGCTTTACAGGCCTTAGTCCATGAGGTTATGTGATTAGGGTTTCTATTCACTATATTAGTATTGTAATTCCCACACATTTTTAGACTTGGTTAATATACAGTGATTTTGACATCAATATTGAATCTAATATCTGCTTGGATGGCGATCCATAGTTATCCTCCCTAGTGCGATTGGGAAACATGTTGGATTTTCTGTGCTTAACACAACCAAGTTTATCTTTCATATCGTTTTTATTCCATAAATCTTTGTTCGCAAAGCTGTCATGCATCAAGGTGCACCCTTGGGAGTGTTTTAAGAGCCTGGGGTAAAATTAATGCTCTGCTTTTTAAGGAGGCTAGAGTTTCAGAAAATACCTTGAAGGGGAAGCCCTTGGGTTTAAATTTGCAAATCCATAGTGATGGGACTAGTTCTTGGCCCATTATTATGTGCAGACCTTTTTTTTTTTTATCTATGAAGAACTGGTGGACCATTTTTGCTGCAAAAACTGTTGGTCTTGGTTGATTTTTTTTTAAAAATTATGATTATGTGAGATGCAGACCTGATTGTCATGCCAGTATTGTGTAATGTTTCTGTTAAATCTAAGGTGGTGTAAAACCTAAACTTACCACTGAACTAGCTACAACCCTATCAGGAGATAAGTTTGAGATAATCTCATAATCATTGCTGAACGGTGCTTGTATGTACAATTATGACATAAATAGGGGCTGGTTCACATTATGAAAAAGCCGGGGCAAAGATAACATCAGACCTTTTAAGGGTTTTTATAAAATATGTTAAACTCCCTCACTAGTGCTCAATATTATTTTTCACAGACAATATAACAAATAATAATAGAAAATAATACTATCAGTTCTCCTCAATCTTACTTCTATTTCATTCATAACTAAATGAGTTCATGTCAGGAAGGACCAGATGATCTTGTAAGATAGGTTTGTTTGTGCACATTATCTTGCTTTTATGATTTATGATAAGCATCTCATTATTCCACCCTCACTTCCTACCTGTTTCCGTACTGTGTGATTGGACCAGTGTTCAGTGTTGCGGTAATCTCATGTTCTAAGCTTTGACGTGGGTAATTGCTCGTTTTTATATGGATCATACTTCCTTGTTGAATGCAAATAGAGGGCACATCCAGATATTTTCAAGTTTTGTACAGTTACATCTGCGATCTGCCTTTTTAAGGACGTTTTACATTTTCTGCTTATGCTTTATTTTAGGTTGTCGAAAACATTGCCAGAAAATTTGGGGTTAGTAAAAGTGATTTGCTTGATCGAGAAGCAAGTGATCTTGCTGTACGTGTTGCTTTGGGAGAAACTCAAGTGATTGCGGATACAAAGAAGGCTCTTGTAAATGCTGGAGTGAATGTGGCTTCATTAGAGGAATTTGCTAGCAAAAAAACCGATAGCATGAAAAGAAGCAATCATGTTATTATCGTTAAGAACTTGCCTTATGATTCTTCTGAAGGTGAACTAGCTGAAATGTTTAGTAAATCTGGAGGATTAGACAAAATCATCATTCCTCCAACAAAAACTTTGGCACTGGTATGCTCATATGTTATGGCTTTGAGATATTATCATAGCTTGTGTATCAGAATATGTCATGCCTTGACAAGTAGATTTTCAAAGTTTTTAAGTGTTTTTGTGTTTTTCTGTATATTTGAATAAGAAGAACAGTAATCTAAGCAAGAGAACAAGAGATTAGAGCTAGATAAGTAGAAGAAACAGATCAGAACAGAGAGATTTAGAGAGATTTCTAGAGAGATAGAAAC
This sequence comes from Saposhnikovia divaricata, assembly GCA_036435485.1. Lineage (NCBI taxonomy): Eukaryota > Viridiplantae > Streptophyta > Magnoliopsida > Apiales > Apiaceae > Saposhnikovia > Saposhnikovia divaricata. The sequence goes on from CM071600.1 coordinate 15,748,548, forward strand.
CCTAGGAGAGAGAAAATAACAGAATAGAGAGAGAAAGAACAGAGCTGGTGGAAAAGAATTCCATTTTCTGATAGTTTGTTCATACATGAATTCAAATACAGAACTGCTGGGTCTATTTATAGACCTCCACAACCATTACAGGAAAAAGACTATTACACCCTTACTAATAGTACTTAGACACTTATACCCTTACTGATAGTACTTATTAATACTGATACTATATATCCTGACAATGCCCTCCCCTTCAAATTGATCCATGTCCTCAAGGATCATACAGAGAAATCTGGAAAATTGAGCCTAAGCAAATCCTCATCCTCCCAAGTTGCCTCATCAATACTACACCCTTTCCATTGAATCAGAGCTTGGTACACAACCTTATGATCTTTCACTGTACTCCTACTGTCCAGCTTCCTAAGTGGCTTAAGCTCAAAAGTACCCTGTTCATTTATCATTGGCAGCTGTCTGTGAACCCTTGCTTGACCAACAACCTTCTTGAGTTGAGATACATGAAATACTGGATGTACTCTGGAGGTGGCTGGTAGGTCCAATCTGTAAGCAACACTCCCAATCTTCTCAAGTATCTTATAGGGACCAAAGAATTTAGCTGACAGCTTTAGGTCCTTTCGAATGGCCACAGTAACTTGTCTATAAGGTTGGAGTTTGAGGTAAACCCAATCTCCAACAGCAAATTCCCTTTCAGATCTATTCTGGTCAGCATAAGTCTTCATCCTTTCTTGAGCCACAGCTAAAATTTCTTTAAGTGTAGTCCACTGTTGCTGTCTGTTAGCTAGCATATCCTCCAAAGAAGAAATATTTGTATGCATCCTGTCCTGACCAGGAACATACCTTGGCTTAATGCCATACACAACTTCAAAAGGGAAGTTTGCAAAGTAGAGTGGAATGTGGTGTTGTACCACCATTTTGCAGCAGGCAACCATGAAGCCCAGTTTTTAGGAGTTTGACTGGTCATGCTTCTAAGATACTGTTCCAAACACTGATTCACCCTCTCAGTACACCCATCAGTTTGAGGATGATATGCTGTGCTCATGCACAACCTGGTTCCAGAAATTTTAAACAGACTCTGCCAGAATTCACTCAAAAATAGGCTATCCCTATCACTTACAATGGATTCTGGTAGCCCATGTAGTTTATAGATGTGGTCAAAGAAGGTCTGAGCTAGAGTCTTTGCTGATATAGGATGTTGCAAGGCAACAAAATGGGCATACCTACTGAATCTATCCACCACAACCCATATAATCTCAAAACCAGATGATTTAGGCAGACCAGAGATAAAATCCATTGCTATATCCCTCCAAGGTTCCTGAGGTACTGCCAGAGGTTGTAACAATCCTGGTTTCTTCACATTCTCCCCCTTAACTTCCTGGCACACCCCACATTCTCTGACCCACCTACCAACATCCTGCTTGAATGTGGTCCAGAAGAAGTATTCTCCTATCCTTCTGATGGTTGCTTTAATGCCAGAGTGACCACCCACTGCATTACCATGCAATTCTTCAACAACCTGTTTTCTGAGATCACCACTACAACCAAGGACCCACTTACCTTGATACTGCAATAAACCTTGAGTCAAGTAGTAGTACTGCTGAGGTCCCCATTTAACAATAGCCACTTCTGCTATTATCTCTTTAAGCTCAGAATCTCCTGTATAACTTTCAATGATTTGCTCCTTCCAAGTAGGTACTATGTAGGGGTGGAAAACGGATAATACGGATACGGATACAGCTATATCCGAATCCGGATCCGTTTTTTAAAACCGTATCCGTATCCGTATTCGAATTCGGGAATATCTGAAAAAAATTTATCCGAATCCGACAAATATTATCCGGATACGGATAATATCCGGATCCGAATCCGTTTTGCAGAAAAATGATTTTTTTTTTGTGAAATTTGCATTATTATAAAAAAAATATGCATATTTTGCAAAACAAAAAAAAAACAGGCATATTAAAGGGATACTCGGTTCTAATTTATAAAATACAAAACCCATATACATTAGTCTTTACTCTTTAGATTTTAGAAATTAGAATAGATGATTTGAATATCTGATGAAGTATGTGTATTTAAATTAAAATAAATATAAAATAAATTTTAAGAGTAAATGATAAAAAATTAAAAATATATTATATATAATTACTTTCGGATACGGATATTTTCGGATACGGATGTACCTATATCCATATTCGTATCCTAAACTCTCGGATTCAGATACGGATAATATCCGGCTGATTCCGGATACGGATAATATCCGCTTTTTTCCGGATACGAATACAGATATTTCGGACGAATATCGGATCTTTCGGATTTTTTTTCCAGCCCTAGTACTATGGCTGAGAATTGGTGGCATGAACCTACTAATTCCAGATTAGAATCAGCATTAAGCTCCACCTTACTACCTTGCCATGAAAACTGTAAGGTCTGAGTTCCATAGTTACACCTCAGATCTCCCAATTGTGCTAACCACTGTATTCCCAGAATAATATCCCACTCATTCAATTCCACTACTCCTACCTCAGTCTTAAACTCCATTCCATCCAATAACCAAGTGAAATTAGAACAAATAGCAGAACAATGTAGTTTCTCACCATTAGGCATATGTAAACTCACATCCTCATGGTCTTTTGTTGACAGCTCAAGTTCTTTACAAAGTTTCTGGCTTACCAAATTCATAGTACTGCCACTATCTACTAAAAGCTTAACAACTTTGCCTTTATACAATCCTCTGAACTGCAATGGTGGAGTTAACTTGCCCCCTTCCATACCCAAAGCTGTCAATATGAATTCCTCATTCTGCCCAACTTCTTCTTCTTCCTCAGGATACGTGTCATACCTAGGCTCTTCTTCATAGACCACATTTTCTGGAATTGTATCTGCCACCATGAGAAAGTTTTGAGGCTTCTTACATTCATGTCCTTTAGAAAACTTCTCATCACAATAGTAACATAGCCCCTTATGTCTCCTTTCCTCCCTTTGAGTGAATGTTAAAGGCTTAGGTTTTGCATTAATGACTTCAGCTGATTTACCTTGTATTAACAAGGAGCCCTGGCCAGAACCGACCCCTCCTGCAGAACTAGTGTTTGATTTTCCAGAAGCCTGTACCCCAGTAGTAGCCTTATAGTTACTACCATAGCTGTTGAACTTTTTTGGCTGGCTACTGAGATTCTGTTCATAGTGTCTAGCTAGTCTCAAGGCTTGTGCCAGAGTATTTGATTCCAAAAGTCTGATCATCCCTTTGATGTCACTTTGCAAGCCACCAACAAAGTTCTCTAAGAAATATTCTGAAGTTAAACTTGGAATTTTCTTCAAAAGCTGACCTCTGCATTTCTCAAAATCATCATAATACTCCTCTACTGATCTTGTTTGCTGCAATTTTTTAAACTTTTCAAACACAAGGTCAGTATCAAGTTCCCCAAACCTAGCTATAAATGCCTCAGAAAACTGTAGCCAACTTACTCCATCTCTGCCAATCATGAAGGATTTATACCAAGATCTAGGTACTCCAGACAAATGCATGGCAGCAATTGCTGCTCTCTTCTTATCAGCAACTTCATATATACTAAAGTATTCCTCACAATCCCTCAGCCATTCCATAGAATCACTTCCTTCCTTAAACACTGGAAATGACAATTTAAGGTGCTTCAAACTTTGATTATCATTGCCTTGATCTCTGAACAATCCTGAACCTCTATACTCTCCATCCTCATTGGATGTAGCCTGGAAATACTTCTGTCTTTCAAAAGAAGCATGTTGTGGATCTTTGAACAGTCCTTTCTTGCCAATTCCAGGATATACATTCTCTTTATATTCATCCTCCAACTCTTCACCATACAGAGGTTCCTTATACCTCTTATCTCTATTGTTTAATCCTATTACCAATTTCTCAATCTGCTCCTGTAATTTGCCTATCTTCTCTTCAGTTCCCAGCATATGACCTTGCCAATCCTGCTGGAACATGCTTAGAGTTCCTTGTTGAGAACTCTCAGCCTTATCATTGCTCCAATAGTAACTCATTCTCACAAACAAAATATCAAACACCTTGTACACACTGATTACTTCTACTGCAGATCAACACTAACTCCAAACAGACAGTCCAAATCAAACCACAAAACAACTCAGATTCAACAATTCAACACTTAGATCAACAGCAGAACCACAACTCCACTTCAAACAAACAGTAAATGCACAGAAACAGAGTTTTTCAACTAATATCAACACCAACACCGAAGTAAACTTCCTATTTTTGTACTTTTCTTCAATAATCTCAACTGAACTCAACTACTAGCAAGTAAACGAACTCAAAACAGCTTAAACAACTCCAAAACTACCTAGATATAACAGTAAATCTACAGATCTGAAAGTATAAGAACAGAACAGAGCACCTGAACTGATTTGAACAAATCTCAGAACTTTGAGTTGCGATTACTGTGATTCTAGGCTTGTTCAGCTCGCTCAGAGATGCACAACATGTTTAAGCAGTGGTTGATCGAACTTGAAGAGCTTTGATACCAATTTGTCATGCCTTGACAAGTAGATTTTCAAGTTTTTAAGTGTTTTTGTGTTTTTCTGTATATTTGAATAAGAAGAACAGTAATCTAAGCAAGAGAACAAGAGATTAGAGCTAGATAAGTAGAAGAAACAGATCAGAACAGAGAGATTTAGAGAGATTTCTAGAGAGATAGGAACCCTAGGAGAGAAAAAATAACAGAATAGAGAGAGAAAGAACAGAGCTGGTGGAAAAGAATTCCATTTTCTGATAATTTGTTCATACATGAATTCAAATACAGAACTGCTGGGTCTATTTATAGACCTCCACAACCATTACAGGAAAAAGACTATTACACCCTTACTAATAGTACTTAGACACTTATACCCTTACTGATAGTACTTATTAATACTGATACTATATATCCTGACAGAATACAATACCGAATCTGTATCTAATAAAGATGATCATCACACATGGCTATTTATTATATATACAACTAATTTGACTGATGTCAGTAAAAAAATTATTGTTAATACAACTTGTTATTGAAGTGAACTTCCTTATTTGGTCTTTTATATTTAAAGAGTTGGTAGAATTTCTGACTAATATAATCTGTGGTTTACACAGGTTATTTTCCTTGAACCAGCTGAAGCACGTTCCGCTTTTAAGCGTTTATCGTACAAACGTTACAAGTACGTTCCTTATGATTTTTTAGTTAAAATACATTTTATGTACAAGGGTTGATTACAAGTGTCACCCATATTCCAACCATACGAAATTGAAAAGCACTTGTAGTCGGTTGTGCTGGCATGGATATGCATATGTTTTTAGTATGGCTGCATTTGTAGTTCTCAGTTTCATTTGGCCTATCAATCTGATATATTCCCTTTCTTCTATAATCTTGGATGTATAGGGACCAGTAAGTATATTCTTTGACGTGTAATATTACTGCTTCCGTTAACTAGGTTAAATCATTCTCTTCTCTCCACAGCATGATTTCGGGGTGTAATTTAGTCATGTACATATATGTTATAAAAAGTCCATCACATTAGATTAAGGGGATTTGTTGTGCATGTATAGGTAATCCTGGAAGTCGAATGAGGATAGAAAGGTATAAGTGTATACAAATATAGACAGGGTTGTTTAAAATCACATGTTCATCTAAAATGAGTTCTAAACTGTTTTCCCTATATGTTCACGTTTCGTTTTGGATTTTCAACCTGAATTCGTGTGCGATTCTAGCCTCTTGGATATATCAGTTTAAACTTGAGTATGATATGATTGACCCTGAATTTGGGGAATTTTTCTAATTCAAAATAACACTATTTTCTCAGTGGACAAATTTGCACTTTCAAAGATGTCTTTCCATTTTCGAAATTATTTCACTTATTTCACTAGCTCTAACATTACATTTCTTAAAACTTCCTAATGCATCTTCTGGAGAATATGTGTTACATATTAACAGTTACAACGTATATTTCACGTGTTGCGACCTTGCCGGCTTCTCTTACTAAACAATTATTTGGGTCAAAACCAGAAAAGTTTGTGCTATTTTGGTGCAGTACCCACAGAATTTCTCCAATGAACTCTTTACCACTTTTTAAACATCAATGTGTCAGTTTAGGAGTTCTGTGTAGAAATTACTTACAATTTCTTTTAATGTAGGGATGCTCCTCTATATCTGGAATGGGCACCGGCAAATATATTAAACCCAACAGCAGCATCTTTAAGTGATGCAAACAACTCTGTCGTTATTGAGGAACACAGTGCCAAGCGAGGTTTTCTAGAAGAGCATTTGAATGGAACAGCAGATACCGATATTGATCCTGACCGAGTTGAGGTGTGGTGTTATGTGTCTTGATTGTGTACAGTACTGAATAGTTGTTTGCTCATATGTTGCTTGATTGCATGAGCATCCTTCTCTCGCCATATTTAAATTGCCACACTGAGTTTATGGCTGCCACGACCTTTCTTTTTTGATCAATCAGCAACCCCCTTCCCCGCCCATGATTTTTTATGTATCAACATGCCCATGATGCACCCACAAAACGTATAGATTTGGAAATGTAGACACAAAGATGTATTTTGGGCTGGAACCATGCTGAACTGTTTAATTTCGTAGTGCCTTATTTGCATATGCTTGTTTTTGAATTGGGCTACAGGTAATGTTTTTACTTATTGTGGGTTATGTTTTCACTGGGCTAGATTGTAAATGTTGCCAACTTTTGAAAACCTTTGCTCATTCATAATTTTGTTTTAGTTGCAATATAGCATGTTGACCATGCATGTACCAGGTACTATGAGACAGCACAGCTTGTAATAAATATTTCAGTTTATTTCCCTCCAAGTTTATCTAAACATCTATATTGCAATTTTTATTTATTACTGTATGGCTATCCTCTTTCACTCGTGCTGGGTTGTATTCATTTTCATCAACTGCTTGTTTTTTTTCTCTTACAGTCACGGTCGCTATTTGTAAAGAACCTGAACTTCAAAACATCTGACGAGAGTTTGAAAAAATATTTTAGTGAACATGTTAAGGAGGGAAGAATACTCAGTGTCAGGGTAATTCGTTTGATCCAGAACCTTGTCAAATTTTTATTGGATTTGGAGCACATTATTCTGTTTGATCACTGTTCGTATACAATATGCAGGTGAAGAAGCACATGAAAAATGGGAAGAATGTCTCAATGGGTTTTGGTTTCGTTGAATTTGATTCTGTGGATGCAGCAACAAATGTTTGCAAGGATTTACAGGTTAGAATTATTTTACATGTACATAGTGAGAAATTAAATGTATCAATCAATATTGCTCAGTTTTCTATCATTCTTTCTTTCAGGGGTCTGTTCTTGATGGGCATGCTCTTATACTGCAACGTTGTCATGGTAAGAAGGATGAGACTCTGAAAAAAGTTCAGAAGGATCATAGTTCTACAAAGTTAATTGTGAGAAATGTAGCTTTTGAGGCAACAGAGAAAGAGCTCAGACAATTATTTAGTCCATTTGGCCAGGTAATCATGCTTTTTATTTCAGAGTTCCGAAGTGTTTCTAATAAGTAAGGTGCTTCCGAGAATTATCTGGAATTACTGTTTCACCCCTTTGAATTCAAGTACAAATGTTAATTCATGAGGCAATGAAAGGAGATGAGTTTGGAGGGCATTTTAGAACACAAAGCGTTCAGTTCAGTGGTGAATAGTATTGCAAAATTATTATAAACAAAAACTCAGTTGCAATATCCATTTTCTTCTTTACTTGGTGCACATCAGTAATTCATACTGATTTCAAATCACCGGCATCGATTGACTTGGAGAAGAGAACAGTAGCTGTCTTTATAAACATTGCATAAATAACTTAACTAGTACTAAATCAGGGGAGTTCTTAAAGTTATACCCTTTGAAACTGATCATTGTCATTAATTAGCCTGAAGTGATAAATTGCAGACGTGGATGTTGTGACCTAAATGTACTTGAGGAATAAATTTCCGAAGTAATTATTTTTAAGAAAACTTTTAAGTATTGTCTTGAATCTTGTGCTGCCAAACTTGGCAACTTCTTCAAGAGAAGTGGTAAGGGCTGAATCCGAGTACATATTTTTTTCTTCCTTTTATATACAAAATTCCCTCCCTTCACATTATGACATTTACACAAATCACAAATGACGTCTTTCTTCTCCACCGTGTTCTACTTAATGACTAATACTCGGACATGATGCCAACCTTTTTCTGTAATCAGCTCAAGCGACCTTTTTTTTGTTTGGATATAATTTGGCTTCCCATTTAATCTGCAGATTAAGAGTTTAAGGCTCCCGATGAAGTTTGGGAATCACAGAGGCTTTGCTTTTGTGGAGTATGTAACAAAGAAGGAGGCCCAGAATGCACTTGAAGCTCTTTCAAGCACCCATCTATACGGGCGTCATCTGGTACAGATACTTTTACTTCCCTTAAATTGTGTACCTGCTCACATCCATCAATATTAAGCTCTTATCGTCTGCCCAACTTTCAGGTCTTGGAGAGAGCAAAGGAAGGTGAGAGTTTAGAGGAATTACGTGCCAGAACTGAAGCTCAGTTTACAAATGAACAAAATGGCTTTCAAAATCCAACCAAATTGTCGAAAAAAAGGAAGAGTATGGCTGCTTTGGATGACGGTAGTTTTAAGTTTGGAAGAATAGTGGATTAATTTACGACATCTCAAGTTATATATCAAGTAAAATATTTTTACCAGTGTGTTTTCAGTTTCAATGTCATTAATTTTTTGATTGGATCCATTTTTCCATGCCAAGAGCTATTCGGAGTTCTTTATAAATTACTCTGTGAACATATATTATAATCCAAGTTGTTGGATATCAGTTTACAGATTAGAAAATACCGCTTCTAAAGTCTGATCAGATTATGGTGTGGTAATATGCAAGTGTATTGACCAGTATAATAGTAATACAAGATAATGTGATATAAAACTAAAATTGACGCCAAATTTAATTAAACTCATCCAAGTTTTTTACAGAAATCGAATTGTGATAGCAAGAATTCGTAAATTAATTATCTCTGGATGATTTCTCAGTGAAAATCTGCTAGACTCCGAATGTACTCTACGTGAATTTGAAAGTCAGAAAAATTTCGTGATTTATTTATAAAAATTTAAAATTTAGATTGAACAATAATAAAAATATTTACCTCTTTTTCCTGGGAGAAGTGGAGAACTATGAAGTACAAATAAACACGACGAAAGACCTGTCACTCTTCATTCTTCAATCTTCATTCCCTCCTAATTCATCTCTCTCTCTCTCTCTCTATCTCTCTCTCTCTCACACACACACTCTCTCTCTATATATATATATATAGGCAAGTGCTCAAATGAGACCCCCACTTAAAATGAGAACTGAGAATGAATCCCAGCGCTCTATTTTATCTATTATCTTTTAATCTCAGCCATACATACTAGATCTATATTTATTTTATCATTTCTTCCTTCCTCTTATTGACTTACACGCATACTCATCCCTGCCCTCAACCCCCCCAATCGCCAACGACCTCCCCCCACCCCCTCCCCAACCTCGCCGGAACAAATCGTTGTCGTTCTCCGATCCCACCGCATCACCACCGCCACTCAATTCATACGCACAAATCCAAAACCACTCGAAAACGACGGCCCAAATCTGGTGGTTCTGATCTCATACTCCGATGAGTTTTCCGCCTTGACATAGAAGAAGAAGAGATCTGACTATCTCTGAATTTCGGCGCCGCAGGCGGAGCTAAGTTCTACGATCTCGTCTTCTTCGTCGTTGATTTTGTTAAGATTCCGGTGATTTTTAGTTGATAAAGATGTGGTGATTAATGGCGAGCTTCAATCCATGGAAGATGCTTTTTACTATGATGAAGTTTCTATAAGATCTACTAAATTTCAACGGAAAATTGGTGATTATAAGCAGAAAATTGATATTTTGGAGGCAAAATTAGTGATTACGACTTTAATTTTTAGTTATCCGTATTTAAATTTTAATGATTTGTATTTTGAATTTGGTGATTTGAGCTTGATTTTTGGTATCCGTATTTAAATTTTAATGATTTGCATTTTGAATTTGGTGATTTGAGCTTGATTTTTGGTGATCTGCGTTTGAATTGGATGTTGGTGATGTAAATGGTGAATATGTTGATTGTGAGGAATCAGAAGAATAATTATGACAAGAAGAAAAAAGGAGATTTAATAACAGATATGAAAAAAGGTGGTGATAAGAAAATTCGTGATTGGAGAAGTGTGGTGTATTTCTTGGGACAAAATTATCGGAATATTGGTATGGTGCTTGGAATGAAGTTAATTGAGTGATATGGTTATACATGTGAACTCGTAATGAATTAGCTAAATGAAACGAAGAATTAATCATGATTTTGGAAGTGAAAATTTAATTTTGGATTTGGAGTGATTTTGGAAGTGAAAAGTTAATTTTGGAATGATTTTTGTCTTCGAATTTGGTGATTTGGAAAACTTTCCCTCCAAAATTTGGTCATCATGCTGATGTCAGCAGTGATGTCATGCTGACGTCAGCAGTGACGTGGTGCTGGAAAATAATATTTTTTGTGCTTTGGTGATTCTGCTGGATTTTGGTGATTTGCTTTAGGGACTAAGTTCTCATTCTAAGAGGTTCTCACTAGAGTAGCTCCCTATATATATATATATATATATAAGTTGCACTCCATAAAGAACACCTTATATAAAGAACAATAAAGAACACCTCATATTTAATTCAATATAAGAGTTCCGTCATGACACCCAATACAAAAAATTCTTATTTTTTTATCTTCTATCCATTTAGAAAAAAAAATTAAAAAATTTTTTTTTGGAAAAATCACTGCTCATGATGACATCAGTGACGTCACCATGAACAGTGATTTTTTTCAAAAAAATTTTTTTAAAATTTTTTTTTGCTGAATGGATAGAAGATAAAAAAATAAGAATTTTTTGTATTGCGTGCCCCTGGCGGGGCCAATAGATCTATTGGAATAAATGATTTTATAGTGTTCTTTATTGTTTGTTATATAAGAGTGTTCTGTATGGAGCAAAGGCCTATATATATATATATATATATATATATATATATATATATATATATATATATATATAGGGAGCCCTTCCACAACCACGGGTGGCTACAAAATAGGAACCACCAAGAGCAATGTAACATTGCGCCTGGCGCAATGTAACAATGCGCCTGGAGCAATGTATCATTGCGCCAGGCGCAATGTTACATTGCGCCTGGTGCAATGTATCATTGCGCCAGGTGCAATATCTTTAAATGACCAAATTTTGTCGAATAAATTAAAATATTAAATAAAAATATAAAAAATACCAAATTCTGAACTAAAATTCATACAGAATCAGATGGACTTGCTCACTATTTGTGTGTTGAATGAAACATTGCACCAGGGTGGGAATTAATTGCAGCCACCCACCACCACCAACCTTATTAAAAGCAAGTTATCTATGCCATAAAGCAATGTTTCAATACGCCTGTCGCAATGTTACATTGCGCCAAGCAAACCTGGTGCATTGTTTCATTGCTCCATGCCGCAATGTCTCATTGCGCCAAGGACACCTGGTGCAATGTTTCATTGCGCCATGTGCAATGAAACATTGCACAATTTTTTTTAACCCCTAAAATGTATATTTATTAATTAAAATTCAAAATATCATTAATACCGCATTATAAATACTTAATTTAGTTCACTTAACTTAATTTAGTTGAATAAAAATTCAATTCACTTAATTTAAATATTTAGTTGTGATTTTTGTTTGAAATAAAAATGTATTTAGTTGTGCAATTCACTTAATTGAGACCTTATCAATTCAGTAATATAGATGATAGTAAAAACTCGATATGTACAAACTAGTGGTACCCCTCGTTGAAAAACAGTCGATAGTAGTAATGTAGATGATAGTTCATTCTTAAGAAGTTGAAATAATTATAAGCTAACATATTATTGAGACATTATCAATTCAATTAAAGTTTTATTTTGTATTTTGTATCCTTAACTTAAATAATCGTGAATTGATATGTACAAGTACAAACTAGAGGTACCCCTCGATAGTAGTAATGTAGATGATAGTTCATTCGAATAAGAATTATTAATAAATAATTTCAATTACTTTATTGTACTTTTAAATAATTAAACATATTTGTAATTTAGTAATTAGTTGCGGTTACTAAGATTACTTTTAAAATCATATTCAAAAACATTTATTCATTAATACTAAAATAAAAATAAGAATATTCCTGGGGCAATGTAACAATACGCCTGGTGCAATGTAACATTGCGCCTGGTGCAATGTAACATTGCGCCTGGTGCAATGTAACATTGCGCCTGGTGCATTGTAACAATGCACCAGGCATATTTTCCACTCAGACCTGGTGCAATGTAACATTGCGACTGGTGCAATGTAACATTGCGCCGGGTGGTTGTCCACCAGTGGTTCTGGACCTGCTCCCTATATATATATATATGCGAGCAGGTCAAGAACCACGGGTGGACATCCACCCAGCGCAATGTTACATTGCGCTAGGGGCAATGTTACATTGCGCTCGGGGCAATGTAACATTGCGCCAAGAACTGCTGAAAAATTACATGGGGCATTGTTACATTGCGACATGGGGCAATGTTACATTGCGAATAGGCGCAATGTTACAATGCGCAGGTCGCAATGTTTTATTGCGCCAGGCGCAATGTAACGTTGCCTATGATTTATTATTATTTTAATTCAATGTAATTTAAAAAATGTAAGATTGGATATTAAAACTAATTATGAAATTAAAAATAACTAATCTAAGGATACAAAATACAAAATAAAACTCTAACTGAATGATAATGTCTCAATAATATGTTAAGAGTTATTTTAACTTCTTAAGAATGAACTATCATCTATATTACTACTATCGTCTGTTTTTTCAACGAGGGGTACCTCTAGTTTTTACATATCAATTTACGTTTATTTAACTTATGGATACAAAATACAAAATAAAACTTTAACTGAATGATAATGTCTCAATAATATGTTAACAATTATTTTAACTTCTTAAGAATGAACTATCATCTATATTACTACTATCGTCTGTTTTTTCAACGAGGGGTACCTCTAGTTTTTACATATCAATTTACGTTTATTTAACTTAAGGATACAAAATACAAAATAAAACTTTAACTGAATGATAATGTCTCAATAATATGTTAACAATTATTTAAACTTCTTAAGAATGAACTATCATCTAACTATCATATCATCTATATTACTACTATTGTCTGTTTTTCAACGAAGAGGTATCTCTAATTTTTAGATATCGCCATTTACGATTATTTAAGTTAAAGATACAAAAAACAAAAATAAACTCAAACTAAATTGATAAGGTCACAGTTGCATAACTACATACATTTAAATTTCAAACAAAATTCACAACTAAATATTAAAATTAAGTGAATTGAATTTTTATTCAACTAAATTAAGTTAAGTGAACTAAATTAAGTATTTATAATGCGATAATAATGATTTTTTTAATTTTAAATAATTAAATATACATTAAAAAAATGGAGCAATGTTTCAATGCACATGGCGCAATGAAACATTGCACCATATGGATTTGGCGCAATGTTTCATTGCGCCTGGCGCATTGAAACATTGCGCCAGGGGGAATTGGGGCAATGAAACAATGCGCCAGTAACGTAGATATCTTTAATTTCATTATGTTGGTGGTGCTGGGTGGCTGTTACTCACCATGGGGCACTGTTTGTCACTTTACTACTTTACACTTTATCTTTAACCTTTCCTAAATCTAAATTCTTCCAAAATTCTACCATCCTCCAAACATTCATTCATTCTCCCATTCTTCAATCCATTCTCTCAACTATGGACTACTTAACTCACTACCATCACTTTCTAAATCAAAGTTCTTCCAAATTTCTCCCATTCTCCCAACATCCTTAAAAATTTTCCATTCTCCTAACATCCTTAAAAAATTATATTTTAAGGTTTAAAGTGCAATTTTGCTTATCATTTGGAGGTCAAATATTATCAAAAAAGGTTAGTTTTTATGGCAAAATTTTTATTTAATGATTTTAGTTCATCTAGTGAGGATCATAATGATTATGATTATGATTATGAAGTTACTACGCCCGCTAGAAAAAATCCGGTTTCTCGAAAATTATTTATTGATGAAATAATAGATGTTGATGACTATGATAATGTGGGTAAGGAAAAGATGAATGTGGATGATGATGATGATGCGGGAAAAAATGATGTTAATGAAGGTAAAAATAAGGTGAATGTAGAAAATGATGGTGAAGATTATAATGAAGATGGTGGTGATATTAATATCGGAAACGAAAATTGTGGGTTTACATTTCCGAATATTAATGATGTTGTGCCTAGTGTTGGTATGATTTTTGACACATTAGATGAGGCGACAAAATTTTATAGGGATTATGGTCGAAGTGTCGGATTCGAGATAATAATTAGGAATACGCATAATCATTTAGGAACTAAGGATCCATCATCCCGGTTTTTTATTTGTCGGAAGGGTGGAAGAACAAAACCATTGAATTTAATGGGTCGTGATAAAGGAAAACGTATTAGAGATGTAATTCCACGAACAAATTGTCAAGCCCGCATGTGCGTAGTTCATAAAGTGCAAACAAATAAATGGATTATAAGTTCGGTCGAATTGAAACACAATCATGCTATGGTGACACCGGATAAGGTTCAATTTTTTCAAAGGTCTCAAAACATAGATCCAATCACTAAATCAATTATTGAGTTGTTTAACAAATCCGGCATCGAGACGGCAAAAGTGATGAAATATCTAAGCGAGACATGTGGCGGTGTTGAAAATCTTGGTTTCTCCCCACAAGACGTGCGTAATGTCATACGTGACATTCGACGCCGGGTATTTGATTTAGGAGATGCGGAGTGTGGTTTGGTCTTACTTCGGGAATTAGAACAAGAAACTAATTTTGGAAAATTTTTCTATCGAGTGGATGTGGACGAGGAGAATCGTGTTAGGGGTTTGGTATGGGTAGATCCTCGATCCATGAATGCATACAAAAATTTTGGTGATGTGGTTACGTTCGACTCGACTTATCGGACGAATAGGTATTGTATGCCTTTCATACCCATTACGGGGGTAAATCATCACTACCAAAATATTTTGTTTGGATTTGCACTCATAAGGGATGAAAAAGAGCCATCTTATAAGTGGAGTTTGAAAACGTGGTTAGAAGCCGTTGACAATAAACCGCCCGTGACAATTATCACCGATCAAGACCTCGCTTTGAGTAATGCTATTGCTGAGATTATGCCACATACAAAGCATATATATTGTACATGGCATATAAGTAATAAGTTTCCCGAGAAGTTGTCTAATTTGTACACCAACTATCCGGATTTCAAATCGGATTTCAATGCATGTGTGTACAAGTCGTTGTCACCAACGGAATTCCAAGGTAAGTGGGAGGAATTGGTCGAGAAGTACCAACTTGAGAATCATGTTTGGTTAAATCAAATGTATGCTATTAGAGATCAATGGATCGGTGCTTACACGAGAAATTATTTTTCCGCCGGTATGACCACTACCTCAAGGAGCGAGTCTATGAATGCTTTTTTTTGATGAATATGTGCAAGCATCTACCGGTTTGAAAGAATTCATCGAAAATTCACAAAAGGCTTTGGAGACACAATATCTTAAGGAGGTTAAATGTGATTTCGACACCGAGGAAACCGAAAGAAGACTAGTATTGCACTCATCCTTGGAAATTCATGCATCCGAAGTTTACACAAAGGAAATGTTTAAAAAATTTCAAAAGGAGCTTTTAAAAAGTCAATCTTATGTCGTGAAGAAAGCTAAAGGGTTGGGATGTTACTTGTTTAAAATGTATTTGGTGGAGAAGTCTACCGTACCGGAGAATCGTAGAAGAAGTTATCAATTGACGGTTCATATCGACCAAAGGATTGAATGTGCTTGTAAAAAGTTCGAACATTCCGGAATGATTTGTAGACACATGATCCGTTACCTCGATAAACAACAAAAAACCCAAATACCAAAAGATTACATCATGCCTAGGTGGACTATGAAAGGCAACCAAATTGCCGGACCTCTACCATATACGCCTCCCGTTCTTGCAAATGTTGGTGCATCACAATCATCAAGGTATAGTGCATTGTGCAAATCTTTTCAAGGTTTGGGTGCTATTGGTAGTTGTTCCGTACGACGGTTCAATTACGTGATGAATTTGATTGAGAGAGAGAAATGTCATGTGAAAAATGCTTTCCCGGAAGAACGTAAGGAAAGGATGAATGATTCGTTTTATCAAGATGATTACCATCAAGATGATCCAATATTTGATCCACCAATGTCAAAAACGAAGGGAAGAAAGAAAGCGGAAAGATATAAAAGTGGTATTGAAACTTCGACTTCAAATACGAAGCCAAGAAAGTGCGGAAAGTGCGGAGAAGTTGGAACAAATCATGATAGAAGAAATTGTCCAAAAAACAATTGAATATGTTATGTATTATTCGTATTCATAATATTTATGTACTATTTAAAATTATTCTAAATTTTATTCATGAGCAACTAGTAAAATTAAATTTAATAAAATAACTGAAATCATGAAAAAATTAGTAAAACGCAGTTTATGCAGTTTTCTTTAATAAAAAAATCAAAGTAGTACAAGCGCAATGAAACATTGCGCCAGGCGCAATGTATCAATGCGCCAGGTCCAGAAACAGAGTAAAACAGAGGATTATAAACTGCATAAAATGGCTGTTTTTACTAATTTTTGGAATCTTGTGCCAAAATTATTTAAAAAAAATGTTTTACACCTTCTAAAATCTTAAAATGTTATAATAATTGAAATTTTTTTAAAAAATGTAATATTTTATTATAATTAAAGAAAAATCAAAATTCCTTAAAAATCCAGTTTTTTAAGTTCTGGCGCAATGAAACATTGCGCCAGGCGCATTGTATCAATGCTCCAGGTCATTCTGCAAAAAAAACTGCAAAATGCATTCTGTATAACTTTTAAAAAACTGCTAAAAGTGCAGTCTGTTTCTAAAAAATCCAAATAAACCTGTTAAAAAATAAAATCAAAACAAAATCAAATTTACAATCCAAAATTACATATTTATGATCCAAAATTACAATCCAAAATCAAATCTAATAATTACAATCCAACATTAAATCTAATAAACACGAATAAACACTAATCTAAAGGCCCTTGTTCCTCTGCAACTTCCCATATTCAGAAATATTTCGAGCTTCCCCACTAAGAAGCTCCCACGCTATGCGATACCGGAAAGTGGTAGACGTAAGGGTGGATCCCCACTCCGCCTCATGTAACGATATGCCATTAAGGATAGCATCCATATACTTGCAAACGTACACGCCACAATCATAACCATTTGGTTGCTTCGGTCGGTTTTCCATGAACTTTGCCCTCATAGGTTTAAATTTGTTAGGGAATTTTTCCTTGTCCAAGTGATGAAGCATGCAGGGGAGGAATCGTTCCTACAAACGATCATTATTAGTAACAAGATATTCGGATATGAATAAATCGATTAATAAGATAACTCTAAAAAAATAATGTACCATCACATAAATTTCATGTGCGTACGCCTTCCGTAAGCCATCCCGCTTCTCCTCTCGGAGAGGATCAACTATCATCACATGCCAATTCTGGAGGTCCGCAATAAACAAAATCCAATGATGTCCTACGCATGCGGGAAGGAAAGCAAAATCACAAGCTTCTAATGGATCCCCGATGTGTTGTTTCCTATAAGTGTTATAGAAAGCTTGTTGATCCTTAATCGCAGCCTCGGCTTTAAACATTTCTGGATGCACCTGCAATAATTATGATGTATATTGCAATATTAATTTCATATCACTCACGAAACCAATTAGCACTTGAACATATATCATACGAACCATATGTAGTGGTTGTTTAAACACACAGAAACACAATTCTTCTTCTTGAATTATACAAACACACGCATAGAGGAGAGAAAAACATATAGAAAGGGTGAAATTTGGGCGATTTTCAGTCCTGTTGGTTCGATCAAGATTTGCAGTCCTGTTGGTTTAATTTCCCTAATTTAGGCTAAGTTTCTCATAAATAGATTTAAAATGATTTATAAATTCAAATTTATCATTTATTAATCCAAATTAGGCTTCATTTCCCTAATTTTGATTTAATTTTCCTAATTAAGGCTAAATCTCTCATAAATAGATTTAAAATGATTTATTAATTCGAATATATCATTTGTTAATCCAAATTAGGCTTACTTTCCCTAATTTTGATTTAATTTCCATAATTTAGGCTAAGTTTCTCATAAATAGATTTAATTTAAAATGATTTATTAATTCGAATTTATCATTTATTAATCCAAATTAGGCTTCATTTCCCTAATTTTGATTTAATTTTCCTAATTAAGGCTAAATCTCTCATAAATAGATTTAAAATGATTTATTAATTCGAATATATCATTTGTTAATCCAAATTAGGCTTCATTTCCGTAATTTTGATTTAATTTCCCTAATTTAGGCTAAGTTTCTCATAAATAGATTTAAAATGATTTATAAATTCAAATTTATCATTTATTAATCCAAATTAGGCTTCATTTCCCTAATTTTTATTTAATTTTCCTAATTTAGGCTAGATCTCTCATAAATAGATTTAAAAAGATTTATTAATTCGAATATATCATTTGTTAATCCAAATTAGGCTTCACTTCCCTAATTTTTATTTAATTTTCCTAATTTAGGCTAGATCTCTCATAAATAGATTTAAAAAGATTTATTAATTCGAATATATCATTTGTTAATCCAAATTAGGCTTCACTTCCCTAATTTTTATTTAATTTTCCTAATTTAGGCTAGATCTCTCATAAATAGATTTAAAAAGATTTATTAATTCGAATATATCATTTGTTAATCCAAATTAGGCTTCCTTTCCCGAATTTTGATTTAATTTCCCTAATTTAGGCTAAGTTTCTCATAAATAGATTTAAAATGATTTATAAATTCAAATTTATCATTTATTAATCCAAATTATGCTTCATTTCCCTAATTTTTATTTAATTTTCCTAATTTAGGCTAGATCTCTCATAAATAGATTTAAAATGATTTATTAATTCGAATATATCATTTGTTAATCCAAATTAGGCTTACTTTCACAGAATTTGGTAGAATTGACACAGAGTCGTAGAGTCTACAGAAAATACGGAAAAGAGAATAGATGATTTACCTTGCAGCAACATCGAAAACAATACGGAAAAGATATCAACGAAAACAAACGCAGCAACATCGAGAAAAGAAACAGCAAAACAAAATTTGCAAGAGAATAGATGATTTACCTTGCAGTTTGTGCAATAATTTTTGGCAAGAGTAAGGAAATAGCTATAGAAAATGAAGAACTTCTTGCACGGAGGATGGAACACGCCCCCATTATGTGCCTTTTTCTCCCTAATCTTCAACAAATCAGAATAGGCATCTATTATAGCGCAGCTCACATCATTCTCGGGTTTTAGGCACTCGACATTCTTATGAGAAAGAGTATGATTAAACCCACGCCCACGATGATCATACCATACATAATCCTCAGGCTTACCCCACCAATGCTTAAGTAGGAAGTTCATTTTTCGACTTTTCAATGGTCTCGTAAGATCACCACTCCGGTCTGAACCTCCCCGCCTCATTTTATCGTTGAATTTATCTGTATCTGTGTCCAACTGCAAATACATGTCAAGAGCCCCAATCAGATGAATATTCATCATAGAAAGGAGAAAATATCAAACAAAAACAAAGATAAGATTCAAATAAGATCCAAGATACGTACACCCAATATCGGCTTTAACTCATCAGAAGGAGAGCCACTGATAGTGCCAAAATCCACAAAGGCAGGTCTAGAACCTGACAGCGAGTTCAGCTCAGAAGAACCCGGAGTAGTGCTGCCAATCTACCATCAATAGAGAGATACAAACATCATATATATTTTAACTACAAAGAACCCTAAGGCAATAATTAGAAGTAAAGTTAATAACAAATATTATTACCTCAAGGTTGACACCAGGAGGGATGGGACGGAGTGATATAGGGGTAAACGGCGGCTGTGAAGGAGCAGGTGCAGCTGTAGTCTCAACCTGCAAGATCATGTCAATAAACCAATCATATATATACATGTAATTCTTCACAAGTGACTCGAATTAAAGAAAGCGTCAAGGATTAGTACCTCAGCATGGACATCCGGCGGAACGGATGTTGGGGTCGGCGGCTGTGAAGGAGCAGGTGCAGCTGTAGTCTCAACCTGCAAGATCATGTCAATAAACCAATCATATATATACATGTAATTCTTCACAAGTGACTTTAATTAAAGAAAGCGTCAAGGATTAGTACCTCAGCATGAACATCTGGCATGACAGATGTCGGGGTCGGCTCAATAACAGGAGGAGTACTACTAAACTACAACCACAATGTTGGCATATAAGAAGGGAAATCACTATAAGTTGGCAGTTTACACATCAACCACAATATTATTTTTATAGAAATACAAACCTCGGTATTTCGAGGTATGATCCATTCCTTAGGCCATGCGACATGAGATCCAACAGCTTGCTTGACCATTTCCATCTCACCAACTACCGGAACTGGAATCAAGGCTTCTGGTTTAATCCATCCATCCACCGACACTCTATGACATCCAGAAGGCATAGGCTTGCCATGTACTTTCCTACTCATTTCTCCTTCATCTAGAAATGCCATGCCAAATGCAACCTTGTTTTCTATGCTATCCACGGCCAACTCACATGGTACTGGAGCCTACAATTTTGATAAAGTCAAATTATCAATGATTATCAGTTTGTGTGAGTGGGAGACAACAATATAGATACAATAGGATTACTACCTGACGAGGACGTTTAAAGGAGACATGAGGTGTGGCATCATGCTTAGGTGAAGCAGGAGAATCAGTAGTCTCATCCTCAACATGGACATCAGGCGGGACAGATGCCGGGGTCGGCTGTGAAGGAGAAGGAGCATCTGTAGTAGCTGTACTCTCAACCTGCAAGATCATGTCAATATACCGATCATATATACATATAATTCTCCACAAATTATTCGAATTAAACCAACCGTTAAGGATTAGTACCTCAACATGGATATCAGGCTGGACAGATGTCTGGGTCGGCTCTGTAACAGGAGGAGTACTACTAACCTGCAACCACAATTTTGATAAGAAGTCAAATTATCAATGATATCAACGCCAAATGCACATACTAATTACCTTGAATTAAACCTAGCATTAAGGATTACTACCTGACGAGGACGTTTAAAGAAGACATCACCCGTGGCATCTGGCGTAGGTGAAGCACGAGAATCAGTAGTCTCGGCCTGCAATAACATAACATGGTAATACAAATCCACTACATTCAAAGATAACAAGTATCAAATAAAATTAAAAGATTACTACCTCACGCATACGTTTCTGAGAGTTAGATAGTGGAGGCTGTTGCGAAGATGAAGGAGCGCTGGGGTCAATATCCGTATCATGTGCACTTGGGGGTCTATCAAAACTAGGCCTGCTAAATGCAAGACCCCTCCACTCGGCATTGACTCGATCATAACGATATAAAAATTCAGGGATGAGATCATAGAACCAGTCAGGGGGGTTACGAAGGTGCATCTCATGAAGTATCCTCATGCCACAATCTAGCTGCATTTATCATTATCATGTATATCATGTAAGAACTATAGAAACTAAGGAGTAAAGCGCATAAATCTAACAAATGAAGGTCTAAAATAGTAAAATGCATGAACTATAGAAATTAAGGACTAAAGTGCAAAAATATAGCAAATGAAGGTCTAAAATGCAAGAACTAAAGAAATTAAAGACTAAAGTGCAAAAATCTAACAAATGAAAGTCTAGAAGCATACCGCATCAGCCATGTCCTGTTGGGGGTACCAATCACGAGGCACTATCTCCGTGGGATGCTCAGCCAGAAATGGAGCAATCCTCAACTTACTAACACGCCTGAACCAGTCCATGTATTCCTCTATGGATGCGTCTGCAACCTCCTCAACGACAGGCAAACCCGTAGCCATAAAACTATCCCACTCATCTCGGAATTGGCTCAAAAAACTAATATGATCTTCCCGCTCATAACGAGACAACCTCTCCCTCCGCAGCTGAGACATGTCCACTGGATCCTTTGGTATATGTTGTAGCATACCAAACTGTCTAATGACCCTGTCTGGCATGACATACTCGATAATATCAAAAGACACAAGAGGGAGTCGGCCGAGGGCAATATGCAATGCATCCAACATCTCACTGTCATGAGACTCGTCATCCACATCAATGCGATCATAAAACCTCTCATAAGGCCGCCATGCCAGCCAACACATCTCGAAGCTATCAAAGTCACCCCTGTACATACCTGTATGGTGGTGGGGGTTAACCCTCTTCCGCGCCTCAATCCATGCCAATGCCCTCGGATGTGTAAACTCCTGATGAGGTGCAATCTCCGGAGCACCAGGTAACAACCTCTCCCATGCCCAATATATAAGAAGCATGCTGCATCCGTTAAAAGCCTTGGCACTCTTATGCGCTGCCCTGGTCAAACTCCTGAACAGATGAGCCAATACAGCGGCTCCCCATGCATAGCCAGCAATCTCACCAGTATCCTGGATGAGCTGTAGATATCGAGGATGAACCACGTCTCGTTTCCCTGAAGGAAACAACACACCCCCAATGATGTACAGAAGGTAAGCCCGGGTGTAAACTATATCATCCTGCTCCATGTATTCTGGACGTTTCGTCTTCGGTATCTTCTTATATCTTTCCCTCAATTTGTGAAGAATCACCCCATCATCATACATATTTGTACGTTCTTTCTTGGTCAGCCTCAAATCCTTCCACTTCGTCATCCAATATGGTTTTGGATTCTTAAGCTCCGAATGAGTCACAGGACGACCATAAACAGGCAGGCCCAAGATCATGTAAACATCCTCTAATGTGATGGTCAGCTCACCAAATGGGAAATGAAAGGTGTTCGTCTCTGGCCTCCACCTCTCTATCATGGCCGTGATCAATCTAATGTCGTTCTGAGGAATCGACTGAGGGTATGCAAATGCCCTGAAACCCCATAACTCTAGCAAATCAATCTGACGCTCCCTGAAATCCCACTGCCAATGCATAGTAGTCAACTGTCTGACATCTACCTTATCCCGCTTACCCCCCTGCCATATCACAGTACTAATATGCTCGTCCTGCATGGTCAAGAGCGATCTATCGAGAGGCCCGCACTCCATATCCATAGTATCTGCAATGTGCAAAATGAAAAAATTAGACAAATCTCATAAACATGGTTAAAAACATAGATAACGTAAACAAAAACCACTAGCTAAAGCATTCATCAACATGGATTAGTAGCATGGTTACATGTCTCTTACATTTGTAACAGTTTTATCATTTTGATTAATTAAAAAAAAACTTGCAACTCTATTGTTTGCAACTCTATTAGCTTACAAAATTACCAGAACAGAACATACAAAATGTTAAAACTGTTTTGCTTCTTCATGTACTTCGTGATCAGTTTATAAGATTACCAGAAGAGATCAACAAACAAAACTCATTAAAGGCCCTAGGCACATTCTTGACCAAATTCACATTAAACTATATTTATTCGGAAACCATGGGCACCAAACTCACACTAGTTAGAAGATCTTAATTACAAACTGTACTTATTCAAAAGATGCTTCATGCCATCCAACTCTTGGTGAAACCTCTAAAATTCTTGGGTCTGTTGGTGGTTTTAAAAAATATTTACATCTGTAAATGGTTTTAAAAAATATTTACATTCGTATTGATACTATCTATTATGGAAGTGTGCTGTGACTTTGAAAGAAAGTCAAACTCAGGTGTTACAAATAGACCCAATTGGAGTTATTTTGTGGGTTTTCAAGGAGGTGGATGTAAGGATTTCTTGTTAAATAAGAGTTGAATATAATCATTAATCATGTAGAAGTGATTTAGCTTCCATAGTTCAGTGTCTATCATATGATTAACTGGGAAAACTTTAGATAAGTCTATTACTATAACTTGCATATGAGCTTCACACTACACAATCTGGATGTTTAGTTAATCTTAGACATGCATAGCAACGAACTTTCTCATATTCCTCAATCAAGAGGCCTTTCCCGTACCCATGTTTTTTGGAGAATACAATATAGGGAACTACTATAATAGATTTACTAAAAAGATATTCAATTGCAGATTATTATAATTTGCTGATTTATTATGCACTATCATGAAAATTACCACGGGTTAGATAGAATATTCAACAGCTACAGGTCAATAATATATTTTCTGTTCATGTTGTCTCTGCTCACAGGGTCGGTAGTCTGACTATACCCCTGTTGCAGCATGCTTTGTATTGTTTCGTTTGCATTTTTTTTATGCTTTAATGTTGCTAGTGAAATCCTTGTAACTGTGTCGCACTGCACATAATCATTCATTGACAATGTACATATAGTTTCTGGTGCATGGATGTGTCGACTGCTGGCAAGTCTGGGTTGGAAACATAGTGAATCATCCTAGAAGGTAGTCCCTCTATAATGTATGATTATGCTAACCCACAAAGGCAGTGGAGTTGATCAACACAAACCTCTATAATGTATGGTTACACACAGAGGAAAGAACTAAAGCATTTCATAGGGAACTTTCATCAAACACTTAGAAGACACTAATAATACTAAGTAGGAAAATTTGAGTTTGCAAAAGGCAGTGTACCTATTTAATTAATCCATCTAAGTGTGTGTTAAAGGAACTAATCACAGTACGAAAGATAGACACAGCTAAAAATGTATTTCATTTCAGGTTCTAAATATATCAATTCAAACATACACACAAATAACGGCACATAAACGCAACAAATTAAATTTGAAAACAAAAGCTATTAATAGAGGCAGAGAGAGTGAATTCACCTTGGAGAGACTGAAATCGAAGCAATCACCTGAGAATCAACCGGAATCGCTTGAGTCTGTGTGTTTTTAGGGTTTAAAATTGAAATGAAGAAGAAACATTGCGACAGGAGGTAAAAGCTAGTTCGCGTCTGGCGCAATGAATCATTGCGGGGACAGTAAGGGCTTATTTGTCTTTTCAATATTATTGTTTTGTTTTTATAATTTTTCCTTACTTTGTATTATTAATAATTCAACAAATTTAAATTTAAATTAATAATAAAAATAAAAATAAAATAATTGATAATATTAATTATTTTTATAATAAATCTATTATAATATTTTTTGCAATTTACCTTTTTCCTATATTTATTTATTTATTTAATTTATTTGACAAACTAGTTAAAAATGAAGAAAATTATTGAAAGTAGAGTAACATTCATCACAAAAATGGTGAGGATGACCATTGGTTGTGTATGAATTTTAGTTTAAAATTCGGTCTTTTTCCTATCTTTATTTAATTTTTTAATTTATTTAACAAACTAGTTAAAATGGGGGGAAAATAAAAAAACTAGTTAAAACTAGTTTCAAATCATATCCAATAGAATTATTTTAACTCTAACTGAATGATAAGGTCTCAATAATATGTTAAGAGTTATTTTAACTTCTTAAGAATGAACTATCATCTATATTACTACTATCGTCTGTTTCAAACAAAATTCACAACTAAATATTAAAATTAAGTGAATTGAATTTTTATTCAACTAAATTAAGTTAAGTGAACTAAATTAAGTATTTATAATGCGATAATAATGATTTTTTTAATTTTAAATAATTAAATATATATTAAAAAAATGGAGCAATGTTTCAATGCACATGGCGCAATGAAACATTGCGCAATGAAACATTGCACAATATGGGTTTGGCGCAATGTTTCATTGCGCCTTGCGCAATGAAACATTGTGACCTGGCGCAATGTAACATTGCCCCAGGCGCAATGAAACATTGCGCCTGATGGTTGGCAATCCGGAACCACCCGTGGTTGTGGAAGGGCTCCCATATATATATATATTGTCAAAATCATCATAACACTCCTTCTCTTTTCTTTATATTTCTTTCAAATCATTAATTAAATTAAATTAATTAACTTTATAATGTCAAACACCGGCCACGACGCCGTACTAAGCGACGTCGAAGACGAAACTCCGGTACCCATCGAACTGACATCCACGTCACCGCAAGACGACAAATTTCAACAACTTATAGCCGAGCTCGATCGCGAGCGTCAATCGCGACAAGTTCTAGAAGCTTCATATAATCGATTAAAACTCTTAGCGCACGATTCGATTAAGAAGCGCGACGAGAGTAATCGATTAAAAGACAAAGCTTTGAAAGCGAATGATCAGTTGCAAATTGAGTTATATGAGTTAATTAGACATAAAGATGAGGTTTTTAAGGAGTTTAATGAGAAGTGTGATGAGGCGGTTAAGTCGAAAGAGTCGTTGAAATCGGAAGTTGAGAGTGCTGCTGAGATGATGTTGAATGGAATCGAGGCGATTTCGGAGAAAGTGAGTGGATTTAAGGAGTTTAGAGTAGGTGGATTAGCTAGGTCTAATAAGTATACTGGATTGGGGGGTGTTGCGTATGGTGTGATTAAGCGGATGAATGAGATTGTTGAGGAGATGATTAGGCAGGTTGAGTTGAGAGGAAAGGAGAGGGACGAGGCGTGTGAATTGATGGAGCAGAGGAATTTTGAGAGTGTTATTGAGGTTTCGGAGCTTGAGGCGAGGATTGATGGATTGAAGAAAGAGGTGTTGGAGAAGAGTGGTGTTGTGGAGGATTTCGACAAGTTGTTGAGTGAGAAGGATGGGAGGTTAGGTTTAGCGGAGAAAGAGTTGGAGGAGTTGAGAATGCGGGTTAGGGAGAGTGAGGATAAGTTGAAGAATTTGGAGATGAAGATGGAGTTGCAAAGACCGTTGTTGGTTGATCAGTTGAGTTATGTTGCGAAAATACATGATCAGATTGATAGTGTTATTAAGATAGTGAATGTTGATAGGTTGGATCACTCGGAGTTGTCGGAGTCTTTATTTATGCCTAAAGAAACTGATGTGGAGGAGAATTTACGTGCTTCTTTGGCAGGAATGGTGTCGATATATGGATTAAGTGGAATTGTTGTTGAGAAAACAAAGGAGTTAGTGGAGGAGATGAGTAATGAAGTGAAGAGTCTAAATGAGACTGTTTCTCAGTTAGTCAAGGAGAAAGTGCATATCGGAACTTTGCTTAGAAGTGCTTTATCAAAAAGAGTGTCGGCGGATTTGTCATCTAAAACAAATGAACTCTTCAAAGTTGCGGAGAATGGATTAAGAGAGGCCGGTATTGATTATAAGTTTAGTAATCATCCGGCAGATGGAAAGGAACTGGGTTTGAATGACGAGGCAGCTGCTGTGGTTGAGGAGGATGATGAGATATATACTTTGGTAACCATTTCTTGGTTTTATAATTGGATCTTGAAATCATGTGTTTTTTGGTCGAGTTGTAATATTAACATGCTATATGCAGGCGGGTGCGCTGGAGAATATTATTAAGCAATCCCAACTCGAAATCATTGAGCTGAAGCATACTGTTGAAGTGCTAAGGTACTTCCCTCTACCCGTGTTCTAACTCAGGAAGACTTGAAGTGTTGCTTTAATGGATCAACTGTGATTACTAATACAGAACGATGAGAGGTTACTATAATTTTAGAATGTAATGAAAAGTAGGTAGACCAAGAGCATGTTTTAAAACTGTTCTCTTAGTCGCGTTCTTAGAAAGGATTCTTATGGGCTATAACCTGAATTTTAGTGGTTGACTATCTGTTTAATATTCCCAAACCACAAGCTTGACTTAAAGATTTTCTCAGTATAGGAAAGATAGATTATCAGTAACACAATATTCAATACATCAATTAACCTGTATTCTTCTGATACTGTGTCCTACCGTATATTGTAAGTGCAGAATTGGGCTGTAGAGGCTTCTTTTAGGAAGTTACTTTATTTACGGAGTTTTCCATACTGTGGGCATGTTTGTATAGTTAAGTGCACATGCTACTTGACAGTTTACTTTGTAGAGACATCTATGTTGAGTTTTTTCCTTGAAAATCCCTGTACTCTGCGCTAAACAACAGTGGTTATATCTGTGTTCTATCTAACTGAACTAAGGCAAGAGACAAGTTTACTCGGACAGCAAGCTGAAGCTCAAGCAAAGGAGCTCGTTCAAAGAAAACAGAAGGTGGAGGAACTTGAAGAGAAAGAGAAGACCGCAAATGAAAATGTAACTCTCTCTTTACATATATCATTTTATTGCTTCTTTAATGTTTCTATAAGTACGATGTTGCATTATATTTTCTCTTTTGGTTGCTCACCTTTTGATCGATAAAGTCCCAAAAGGAGAATGGGAAGTGGTCTGAACTTACGAAGAGTGTGAAGATGACCACTGATCCTCTCCTTTGGGGTTGCTTGTTCTTTATAATATGTGAATACATTATATAGGGAAATAAGTACTTCCCATTCAATTAGATTTTCTTGCATCATGTATTGACACTACTTTGTTGTTATAGGTTGAAGGGCTTATGATGGACATTGCTGCAGCTGAAGAAGAAATTACAAGATGGAAATTAGCTGCACAAGAAGAAGCTGATGCTGGCAAAGCAGTTGAACATGATTTTGTGTCACAGGTATATATCCGAAATGTATACAGAACCTTCCTATAAGGATTTTTTTAGTATCTTTATGGTGCTTCTACACTTTCAAGTCAACTTTTGTCATCCCATGATATGATTAAATACATTGTTGTACATTACCTAAAGCGAGTTAACACAAGGGTTAGAGAAAAATTATGCATATTAAAAGCAAACAGTGTCGCAACAGCAGTTAGTATTTAGTCCCGGTCTCGTTTAGTATTTAGTCCTCTCCACTTTTGAGTTGAGGTCTTAACGTGTGCCATTCTTGCAGTTGTTAGTTGTTCGCCAGGAACTTGAAGAGGCAAAGCTAGCTGTAATGGAGTCTGAGAATAAACTTAAATATAAAGAAGAAACAGCAGATGCTGCTATAGCGGCAAGAGTTGCAGCTGAGAAATCGTTAAGGTTGGCTGATTTGAGGTCTTCTAGGCTTAGAGACAAGGTGGAGGAGCTAACTCGTCAGCTTGAAATGCAGGAAACCTCAAGGTCTGTTTTAAGTAGGTCAAGATATGTATGTTGGCCATGGGAATGGCTTGGCCTGAACTTTGTAGGTTTTCCCCAGCTTGATACACACCAAGAACATGCTAATGAAACGGAACTTTCTGAGCCTCTTATATAGCTGTACATTGCGTGTATCTTTTTGCAAATTCTTCATTACATCCTCATCTATCAACGTGAAAGCGACTTGCTTGCTTGATCCGTCTGGATTCTTATTTGTTGGACTTTTGATTATCCATACGTGAGAAGCCTTGTCATGTTCAAAATCTACTGGAGGGAAGTCCCCATCATACGAGGCTGGCTGCATCATATTGCACTCCTCCTGTCCTTTAGAATAAAGGACATAATAATCAAATTTGCGTGATGCTTACCCTAGAAGTCAACTTCTGGATCTCCCTTTTCATAACGTTCCTGGAGACTCCTTTGCATAGACTTCTTTCTAGTACAAAGAGGGGGGTGGGGTTAGTTTGTAGCATATCCAAATTTTGGGGTTCCGTATGAGGCAGAGTAAAGTTTGTTTTCTTTGTTCTTTGGCCTCCTGACACCCTTTCCGTTTGATGATCCCGTATAGTTTTTACTGGAATTATATACTCTTTTTTTTGTCATGTAGCACGTATTTTTAGTTGGCCGCTGAGTATATTGATAGAAAGCAAAGAGAACTTTAATGCAGAATAAAATTTACCCTTTAGAGTAAAATATGATACATTGATGCAACTGCGCTTTGTTGTTGCATATAAATCTCTAAATTCTCGGTTTTATTATAGATTTCCGAAGGAAGGATCTTAAAGAACTAGCTTTGCAAAGACAAATATTCGAGTGACCTTGGCAAAACAAATAAGACAAATGACATCAAAAACCTTATCTCTAGATGATGAAACAGGAATAGGATCTCTACATTGTTAGCTTTTGGTACCACATGTTTTTGCTGCCAAAACTCCATTAGGAGGGGCAGTCATAACAATGCTACAATGACCATATAATGAATATGAATACTTAAGGACATTTCCCAAAGTAGATTTTGCTTTAAACAGACCCTTAATATCAAATTTGACTCTGCCGCTTTCGATCTGCTTCTTAAGCTTTTGACTATGTACTGGAGAAAGCCTAACCTGGCTTGTTACCATATGAATATTTGCAAGATGATGTTGTGCCCTTCGCACATGAAAATGATCAATATACCTTGTGGCAATAGGAATTCCATCAAAGTAGAGATTGATGATAATGTGCTTGAAGTTTACATTTACTTTCTTGTTTGGGTTTGTGAAGTTGGCCAAGAAAGTAACATCTGCATTGAGGAGGTAACCCATGTCAAGATATGCTGCATTCAGGCTTGCATTTGCCACATCAAACTTGGGACTTTTCGGGTGGTATACGAGATATATTATGAGAACTATAAGCCCTACTAGTATGATTATAATCCAGAAAATTGCACAGAGGATGGCAATACACCATGTAAAAGGCTTAGTTTTGCGAGGTGGTGGAATTCTTTGAACCGAGGATCGCTGCTGTTGTGGGACTGCTGGATGACCTAAGCGCACTGGCGGGGGGTGTGGTTGTGTTGGTGAAGCTCCAACAAAAAGTTCAGGCTCACGAGGTTGGCGTTGGCGACGTGGCTGTGAGTGTGGGGGGGAGTGGAGGTCCGGACCAAGATGTGACCTTGTAAGATCAGGCAAGAGGCCAGCACCATGTTGCGCCTTAGATGGTTTGCTTTGACGCTTTGGCTTTATTTGTGGTTGTGTAGCCAATTCGATGCTCGGACTGAATGGTGGCCGTGCTTGTGGTTGTGCAGGCAGTTCGAGGCTGGGATGGAGCTGTGACCGAGGTGGCTGAGGCTGGTGATGCGGTGGCTGCAAGGGGAGAAAATGTGGGTTGGTCACATACTCCGGTGGCTGCAGTTGGTTTTGTGGTTGCAAGGGAGGAATATGTGGGTATGGGTTGGTGACAGACTCTGGTGGCTGCCGCCGATTTCGTGGTTGCAAGGGGAGAATACGTGGGTTTGGGTTGGTGACATCCTCTGGTGGCTGAGGTTGGTTTTGTGGTTGCAAGGGGAGAAAATGCGGGTTCGTCTCGCGTGTGCGATACATTGGGTTTCGTAGGTTGTACGTTTGGGCTAACAAGCACAAGCAAGATCTCCGGAAGAATGTACATTGATATATGGCAAAGTACTACTTTTTTTGTTAGTATGTGGAGAATGGCTTGAAGAGAAGTGCAAAGTAGGACTCAACTGAGAGGCAAAGAATCAGGATATTGTGAAGACCAGAGGGCAAGTATTCACGATTCTCTTCCCTTTTGGTATATATTTATACATTATGTGAGCTAAACCACAAGTCAGTGTTTACCATTACCCTATTATCTAAAAAAAAAAATTGCCAAATGCAGAAGGTACTAGTAATTGTAAACTTCACTAAATGGTTAAAGTGGATGACATATACTTTACAAGATTCATTGCTTCCCAGGTAAATTACAATGAATAAGTTACAATAACAATGCCTTTAACTGAATGTAGATGAGACAACCTACGCACATACAATGTTACAAACGCTTCTAGCGAAATGAATTATAGAATTCCTGCTAGGGCAGTTGCCATAGCTAGCTCGGCTCAGATAGTCCTCTTTATCCACTTAAGTAATTTCAATTCGCGATGATGCACTGCTGTGGAATATTGACACGATGGAATACGCATTATCAGGGAACAGGCAGAGAGAAATTTATGCACCATTTCTTCCTCGATTCATCAGGAAAATGGGAGGGATGATTTAAGAACATGTGCTGCACGGAAGTAGTGTGTCAGTGCCACCTGAATGTATGAACCTCACAGGCATGTAGTCTAAGCTCAAAGAACAACAATGCATGATTGTTTAACGTTGCACCCCTGAAGAAGTGAGTGTCCTCTGGGAAAAAAAAAATCCTGAATGAAGTTAGTAGCGCAATCAGGAAAAAATGGAGAAATATGGGTTGCGACTCGTGGAGCCAGAGTTACGCATAGATATCACAGAAAAAAAAAGAAAAAGAAAAAAGCCACTTACTCTATTTTGCAGTATAGATTACTTTTTAAAAATTAAAAATGTTTTTTTTTTAATTTTTGAAAATGTACCTAATTCTGCGTCCAAGCCTTAAATTTGAACCTGTGCATTACATAAAAGTCTGTAAGTGAAAGTACGTTACGGGCCAAGAGCAAGAATAGAAGCAAAGGAGCTGATATGTGCATACCCAGGTGCACACTCATTATAATTAAAGAGACTAGAATACCTTAACTTGCATTTCCTATCAATACAAGCATATTTTACACATTGAGAAATAAAAAATAATCACTAATGAATAATGATATATGAATATAAAACTATTAAGCATATTGTTTATGTTTTTTTTTTTGAAATACATATGTACTTTTCATGCTTGATTTTTTTTACTATGCTAATATGATTTTTGAATATTGAAATTATATATATTTTTTTTGGCAACAATCGTTCAACAAGTACTCAACATATACAAACATACCAATCACCAGAAATTACTATTATTTTAATATTAACATTCAATAAAATAATATTTTATTATTGAAAATGAATCATGTGCAAAATAACTACCATTTTATAGTCTAATTACTAAAAATAATTATTTATTATGTTCTCAAACCCGCAACAATAGTCATATTTGATTTTCAATGGTCAATTTGACCCATCTTTAATTAAAATATAATTTTTATTGAAATTTTAAAAAATTCATTATATTGTAGAATGGGTTAAATATTATTTCTTATAATAATGCCAAATTTTATAGTTTATGTATGATTCATGAAAAAAACATATATTTGAATATATCATATATTCTTAAATTAAAAATAAGATGTAAAATTAAAACTAAATTTCACTAAAAAAAAGATTTATTCACTTGTTCAACTAATTTATTATAAAATTATAATTGAACTAGTAATTAAATGAAAATGTAAATTAAGGATATTTTGATCATATTGCTGATAAGAAATGTGCACTTATAAAATGTGGAATGTGTACATATCACCTCCCAATCAATAAATCTAGTCTAACGGTTATTCGTCGTCCATTGTTATCAAACCCAAATACAATTAATGAGTTTAGTCTAACAAATATATTTCGTCTATTTATCAAAGGTCGAGAATTATACACACCACACTGATAGACCAACTGACCAAAGTTGGTTTATGTGGCATGAACCATAAATCGACTATTGACAAATTCTAGGATCGAGCAGAATAATCCAGTAGTTGTTGTACTATTAATTTATCAACTATTGACACTTAACATGAGACGATAGACTCAGTTCGTTTGTGTATATATTTTAGTTAAGACTCAAGAGAATTAGACCATGTCTACAGAGACAAGGTATGAACTGGAGTTATTTTTGTCTTTGATTCAGTCGCCAACTTTTCTTGACCTTACTTGCTTCCAACTAACTCTCCAAATTAATAACAATAATAATAATAAAAAAAAAAAAAAAACCCCTCTCATTCTATTCAACTATTTATTAATATTTCTTGTTAATATTATTTAGTAAGAAAATGTAACTTAGCCCTGAAATTTCCATGTAAACCGGTGCAGAACATGCTAACCTCATGTTGGAAACTTGAACCGCATGAAAACTGAGTCTTCGAGAAGCTTATTATAATTTTATCATTTGTTGTTACACATTATACTTGCGTTGTAACTTTCCTCAGGTATTCAGAGTCAAATTATAACCAAAGCTGCCCAATAAGTATGCATATATATTGAGAAAAATGCTAGAGTTTCCGAAATTATTTACAAAATTTTTCTCGAATGTTGAATTGTCATCATGTAATTGATTATTATTTTATAAATGAAATGGAATTCACATACATTAATATGAATTTCACGAATAAAACAATGACACGTGATATTCGAGAATATTTTTGGGATTTCTTTCAGAATATGTAGCATTACTAAAATATTTATCCAGTTAGGTTTAGTCGACATCACACTTTTTGTTACAACATTTTTCAGGACTCGAGATTATTATACTTTAAAGTGTTAGCACAGTTAAAATAAACACAAATAAATATTTTTAATATCCGATCCAAACTAGTCCCAATTTGTAATCTAAACGAAATTCCAAAATCATTCGAAAATGATTTACTTAATTTGATTCGTTTAAATCTGAAAATGATCCAGAATAACTTATAATTAAAATTTGTTTTCTTTATTCCTAAATTTTCGATTTCATTTAAGGTGACATCATTTTATTTTCACAAAAATTAACTTATTTATAAATACGAATATGATTCGAAACACGGAACTTTATTAGAACTAGATTATAGCCCGTGCTACGCACACGGGAATTTTAAAAATTAATTAATAATTTTAATAAATTATATAATTATATATATAAAAATTGAATAATTTAATTGTGAAAAAAATAAAATTATTGTAATAAGTGCATTTCTTTATATATTGTAATAAATCTATTTCAAAATTATTTTAATTATATATTTTGTTATATTTATTATATATGTTATGAGATCATTTGCATTAATCAAGTTACCAAAATTTAAAGATTAATTCAAATCTTTATTAATAAACTTATCATAGATAATATATATTGCATTAATGATATTTAAATTTGATATACAAACTTTCCATAATAGAAATGGGTCAAATAGTCATATGGATCTTCTACAAACCAAAAATGGATACCAAACCAAAAATATGGATAGTTTATGGATCTAAATAAAATTAAAAAGTTTAATCCGAAACCAAACCTAAGACACGGGTTATTCACTAATTTATACTACTAATATATAAATTTTTTTAAATTTAAAAACCCTAATTGAATTTCATGGTAATAAAGGATGGATGGGGGCAGTTGGGTCCACCAAAGACTGAATCACAAATTCAAACGAAAAATACACCCCAAGTTTGAAAAGTTAAAAGAATCTTCTTGTTCTTCCCTCTTGTTTGTTTTTAACGTTATTGTTGTTGTTTGTTATGTCTTTGTTTAGGGCTTCCTGTTCAAATGTGTGCTGCAACAAACACCCAGTAAGTCTTCTTGCTCCTTCAATTTTTTAAATCCTTTTTCTTTTCTTTTCTTATCCTTTTATTTTATTATTTTCCCCCTTTTGTTGAATCTTGCTCCCCATTACTACTTCTATGTTTACAGCTTTTACTAGGTCACATCCTTCAATTGGGCTTTTTCTTATCCACCTCATTCATTGAGTTTGTCAAGTGCCTTTGTTGAATATATACACACACATACACACACATTTATGTTAATAAAAAGATCAAGAATTGTATGTGTTGCCCCATTAAAGTAAAGATCCAATTTTTATGATTTTTAGGCCAAGATGGCATTTTTTATGAGTTTTGTAAGATGGGTTTGATAGAAATTTGTTAGTTTGAGTTTGTGAGATGTTGAGAGTGGAAGATAATGCTGACCCATCTAGCGGTTATCGAAAAATGTTTTCGGGTTCTGGTTCTTGGACTGATAGGTCACCTGTGAAGGCCATTTCGAGACCAAGATTTAATAGTAAGGCGCGGGCTCTTTTGCTACCCCTTCAGCCACTTTCAATTTCCAGACCAAAGGCTGAGGAGTGGCCTACAGCCGGGTCTGATGATCTTGGTGTTTGGCCATATCCGTCGACCCCTGGGGTGAGAAGGGAGCCGGTTAAGCTCCCTAGTCGCAATTTGAGTCTGGGGCAGTCACCTAGAGAATTTGAGTCGGAGAAAGGCAAGTTTGCTTTTTTTGAGAATATATGTTCAAAGATTACTGATCATATATACTTGGGAAGTGATGCGATTGCTAGGAACGGTGAAGTGCTTAAGCAGAATGGTATTTCCCATGTGTTGAATTGTGTTGGATTTATCTGTCCGGAGTATTTCAAGGGTGATCTGGAGTATTTGACACTTTGGTTGCGGGACAGCCCTTCTGAAGATATTACAAGTATTTTGTATGATGTGTTTGATTACTTTGAAGATGTACGAGAGCAAGGTGGGAGAGTATTTGTCCATTGTTCCAAGGGGGTCTCTCGATCAAACTCCTTGGTTATTGCATATCTCATGTGGAGGGAGAAGCTTAGCTTTGAAGATGCATTTCAACATGTGAAAGCAGCAAGAGGTGTGACTAATCCAAATATGGGTTTTGCTTGCCAACTTTTGCAGTTCCAGAAGCGCGTACATGCTATGCCTGCAAGTCCAAGTTCGGTTCTAAGGATGTATAGGATGGCACCTCATTCCCAAAATGATCCTGTTCATCTTGTACCAAAATTGATAAGCAACCCTGGTGCTGATAACCTTGATTCTCGTGGGGCATTTATTGTTTGTGTCCCTGCTGCTATATATGTGTGGGTTGGTAAGAATTGTGTTTCAGTGATGTCAGATAATGCAAGGATAGCTGCCTTGCAGGTCATCCGATATGAAAATGCACAGGTTTCAGTTTTGACTATTAGAGAAGGTGAAGA
Organism: Saposhnikovia divaricata; assembly: GCA_036435485.1. Taxonomy (NCBI): domain Eukaryota; kingdom Viridiplantae; phylum Streptophyta; class Magnoliopsida; order Apiales; family Apiaceae; genus Saposhnikovia; species Saposhnikovia divaricata. Next base: position 15,785,195 of record CM071600.1, read on the forward strand.
AACATCTGAGTTTCGGAAAGCTATTGGGACTGAACAAGTTTTAGTAGATGATGACTGCCACAAAGCAGCTCCCAAAAGGCTAAGGTACTATTCTACAGATATTAACAAGACAAATGCTCCTATAAGCCCGGGTGGTGGCGAAAGAAATGTTAAATCTTATGATGCAGATTTTGAGATTTTCCACAAAGCACTTTATGGTGAATTTGTCCCACCTGCTTTTTTCAGAACCGGATCAGAGACCCCTCTTCCTGCAAGAGAAAATGGGTGGGGCCAATTGAAGTGGAAGTTCGCAGAAGATGCTATGAAGAAGCTTAATACTTTATCCAAAGCGAGTTCTGATATACACGGAGGAGTTGAATCCTCTGTTTATCCTACGGATCAATCGCCAGTGTCGAGCCCTGGGTGTGATAACAATTCTGCTTTTACCCCTGAGAACCAAGTTTGTACAGTTGATGCTTATAAAAAAGGTGAGATTTCGGTTCCTTGTATTGGAACTGTTTTGTCCCTACAAGCTCCACCCTGTTTGCCAGATACTTTTTCATGCCTTTCTCCCTATAGCCAGAAGTTAAGTTCTTCCACCCCATTACTCTCACCTTCGTCCTCTGTTTATTCAGAACCATTTACGCTATCATCCACATCCTCTAATGGGTCTGAAGTTTCAGTTTTATCAGCACAGCCTTCACCTACTTAGGTGGAACATTTAGATCCATATCCAGCCAAGAACGGAAACTTGCAAGAAGTAGCTTGTTTAATCTGTGCAGGAATTTGACATTCGCCAGGAGATGCTAATTTCTTTTTTATTTGTGACTGAAGGAACTTCCAGTTTACCAGTAGGTGCTACTTCTAGTAGCTACGCCTTTAAAAATCACTCCCTTGTCTTGTATTGAGACCCCTCAGTGCAAAATGTAGAGGGAGGAATGTTTACGTTTTAGTATAGTCTTACATTCAATTGTTGTACCTCTAGTTAAGCAAACCTGTAAAGCTTGTGTTCATTCTCACTTAAACTTGGAAGATTATGTGCTACCAAATTACACGAAAGAGTCTGAAGACAGATGCTGATACCCTTCCTGCTCAAAATGTTTATCAGTTTGTCGAGGCCTTGTTAAGAAGATTGATTTTTTCTCATACCATGGACTCCATGTTACTTGTACTCCTGATTTTTTTTTTTCTGAGCCTGCATATCAGTGTCTGTGCATGAACGGAGAACCAACAGGTTGTTTATCATGAGCCCTTGTGGTATGTAATCTTTGTTTATCATGAGCCCTTGTGGTATGTAATCTTTTAAATCTTTACATAGGGATTTCGGACTTCTAACAAGATGAATCTTGGTTACGTTACATTGGATATTATGTAAAAAATGTTAATTAACAGCAAGCAAAAATCATTAAGACCGTGCATTCTTCTATTTCCACTGATCTTTAAATCCAACATCTTTCTGTTACAAAATGAAATACTTATTTCTCCTTCCATTGTTTTCAGCAGACGATAGATTTCCTACAGTTTAATATTTGTTTTATATTATCTTTATTGCCTCCAAATGTGAGTTTGATGCTTCGTAGCTATGCACATGTAAGATGTAGTAGCAATTGTATACTAGTAATGTCAATCAATACCTAGAGGGCACCACGCAAAATCATTAGTATTTTATAGAGTGCTTTTTGTCGAAGAAGTTGATCAATATTTAACATGTAAAAGATGGCGACCTAACTGAACAAGGACCATACTTGGTCAATATAAACAAAATTCAATGGCCCTGCAGCATAGCTATTTCATTTGCTTTAATTTGCCAACATTTGCACAATTCCAGGAGGACCTGTTGTCATATGTCGTTATTTGAACGAAGAAGAGCCATTACTGGACCAAGTGCACTGCCTCTCAAGGCTCTATATGACCATGAACCCTTGACTGGACTTCCCTTTATCCAGCTATTTTCCTCATATAACTGTGCCTTTTTAGCATCCAGAACCTCGCTGAAGTGATCCAGCAGATTTACTTCTCCATTACCTACAGTTAGATAATCAGAATTACTCATAATACATGTCACAAATTGCATGCCAGTGCATAACAAGCAATTACATCATTTGATCCAACAGTATTGCTACCTGCTTTTGGTGAATTGGATACAACATCTGTATTGGTGGTCGCGCTATTGCCAACTTTATCAGTAATCGCTTTTAAAGAATCGCCATTACTATAATCAGCAACTGCTTTTGAAGAATCACTGTTACCATGCTTTACAATACGTACATCCATAAGCGAAGAAAAATCTATCTGCAGATGAAGCATAACCGTGACTTTGCCGTATTTAACAAATTTACAATTTATAACAACATTATCGAAATATAAGTTAATATTAGCTTGAGGACCTGTAATGATCCATCTTCATTGTATATGGAGTTAGCAGGCTGAGATTCAGATGCATCCTCATTTAACTTCTCAGGAATAACAGGATATTCTGGAACTGGCATCAGCATGACTGCTTTGGAATCAAGTTTGTACCATAACACAGTACCAACCTAAGTAAACGAACAATATAAATATATTAGTATGACTGAAAAGTTAGTGAATCATTTCAAAACTTAAATCAGTAATATATACCCGAAAGGAGGAAACTTCAGGGGTCCATGTCGATGATAATTCAAGTATGCGATATGCAATCACATCACCCTCCTGTAATTTTAAAAAATGGCATAACTTATTAGCAAGCAGGATTTAATTTTAATTTAGTGCATTGTCACGAAGTGATAACTTCAGTTCAAACCCTGAAGCAAATCTTTTGCACCAGTACACAAACACAGAATACACACACATTGTCCACACACATCAGAAAATGTAAATATAAGGATTCATGATACATAAAGTCACAAAAATCTACAGCTTGCATGTTTTGTATGTAAGGAATGAACGAAGAAACCTTTGGCAAGTTTGTAAGTGGGTGAAGCTTATCAAACTCAATGGGATCATGCACAGGAATCTCTACTTCGGCTGACGATGATATATTAGGCTGATCATGGTCGAAGTTTTGGTGCTCATGCTTCTCAGCAGACGAAATTTTCTCTGTACCCCATTTCTGCCCTTTTCTCTTGCTGGTAATTCCGTTCCACTGGAATGTTTCCTAAAGCCAACTCAAGAAGTTAATATGCTACAAATTTGACTTAAATCAAATGCCCTGGCAGTCTGGCACAACCTATATATGACCGACGGAAATTACACATGAAAAGCCAAAGCCCTTCAATTTCCTCGCACTTAAATAAATTGTTTTTTGCCAAAGCGTATGATAAGCGGTATATAGATACATATGCATCCGTTTATATTTGCGAATTTCAGGTATAATATAGGACATATATGTGCATGTGTGGAATCAACATCCCTGCCTAGACCTATACCTAAAATTGTACAAAGTTCTAATTAAAACATAGAAATACAGCAAAAACAGGTATGGTCAGCAATAGGCATACCGCAGATACTTGATTTTGTTGGACAATTTCTCCTGCACCAACCACAAAAGTTTATGTCAGAATTCTTATTTACACGGTATGCAGAAAGTTGTGCTATTCTAAATTGTAGGTAGTAAGATAGTTGTCAACTTGTCATCAGCTATATGACCCATGTGACTGGAGTTCTAGAACACCAAAGTAATATTTACTATGAAAATAGAAGCTAAAGGGGTCATACCTCATACAAAGAAAACTTCTAGATTACTTGAAAGTTAAAAAAATATAATAAATTTCATAAAAATCTCAGAAGCAAAAAAAAAAAAAAAAACTAAATTAAAGTCTCTAACATGACTTGTAGCAAGTCCACTGTAAACTGATGCACAAATACCTCAAGTTCATAATTTTTTAGAAACACTTACTATGCTATTAAAAGGTTTGAGTTATTTTATTGAGCAAACACAACTTTTCAACAGAAAGTTATTGGAGTATACTGTAAGATTTAAGATATTTTACTACTAGAAAGTAGACCCGCCAATTTTGTACACGACACAAAAATTTAGTGTTTGAGTTTGGATTTTCATTACATGCCAGATTTCGTGTCATATTTGGATTTTCATTTCAGGTACACGACACGGCACGGAATTACACAAAATAAATTAATAAATATATTTATAATAAAATATACATCATAATTAATTATTATTATAAAATAAAAAATATTAATATGATAGAAATAATAGATACTATGACTTCAGAAGATAATAGTAGAAGTGCTTTAAACCCCTAAAAGCAATATTATATTTATAAAAGTTATTTTTTTTTATAAAATTAGGGAAATATAATATTTTTTTATATTATGTTTATGACACGAAAACATGAGACAGAACAAAACAATTTAGGGTGGTACATGAAACGACACGATTTATCACGGTACACAAAACGACATGATGTAGTGTGGTACACAAAATGACACAACCCAAATTCATTTAGTGCCGTGTTTGGGTTGGACTTTTGGCTCACTAAACACATAATATATGATAAGAAAGTACATAAAACATGAAAATTCGATTGCCACATTTACTAGAAAGTAGTTAACTTGTGCTCGTGTCTTGTAAATCTACAGAAGTAAACATACCGAGAATGTTTCCCTCCCCTATATGCTCTATAATTTTTTAGTAACAGTTGCAAGAATTAAAATCGCTGTGCCACCATAAAAAAAGCACACTGAATTTTTTTCTAAGCTTCTTATTTTCCTTATATATTTGGAAAACCATAACAAAATCTAGCTAAAAAACAGATTAAAATCCAGATATTTAGCAATGTTAAAGACAGAGTTACTGTTTGACCTTCTTCCAGAGGCTCAAAGCGAATGTGACCTGGCCTTATGACAACAGGAACAAACTCATCTTCCCCATCACCCTTTTCATCGGGCATTTCCTGATCTATTTTATTTTCAGGTTCCTCTTGTTCTGACTGCTTCAAGTGTAGCTGCAATTTTGATGTTGCAGACTGTCAAATTAATCAAAATTTAAGCAAGTTAGAACAAGGGTTTTCTGAATTTATGTCAGCACTCACAAGTACTTTTGAATGGTCAATGACCTCTTTCTTCTCAGCGTCAGCTCGTCTCTGCTTCCGCTTTAGCTGTGAAATTGAGATAGCATTTGATAAGGATACGAGTTTGTACATCAATGAAATATATATTCACTTGAATTTCAGGTAGTTACAGGTAATTTAGATTTGCAAAGTATCTTCTTTTTTCCAATGTTAGCCGTAGCCCGCAACCATTGCCTCTTCGCCTTTTTACGCCGAGCACTTCTACTAGGGACCTGATACAAAAAAGATCATTGAACAGCTTAATACCCCTTTCAGTGGAACTTATGCAAGAAGACTGGAAGATTAACAAACAATGGGATCGGCACAGGTGATCAAACAAAAATTGTTTATTAACAAATTTATAGAAGTCAGTTTTCAGTTAAAAGTTAAAACCATCCAGATATTAAGAACATAACATATAAAGAAAGGGAGGCTAACATTGTTAGGAGGAGGGCTTAATTGGATCATAATATATATTTAACAAACATCAAGTAAAAGCAACAACCAACGAGAATAATGCTAGTGAAAAAAAACAGTATGTTGAATTGTGCGCCAAATATGGCAGACGAAGTTTGTCATATTTCTTCAGCATAACAGGGTGCTATGTTTTTTTTTTTCTTATAATTATTTTTGGGTATCTGGTTCATTTTCTAGGTTTGCAAAACGTCCACAACTGATCCAGCACTTTATCTTAGTTTGGGGAGCTTTTTTTTTTTGGGAAATAATATTAGTTGGGAGATCTGGAGGATTTTAGGTCAGTCATATATTTGGAGTTCCTTAAATAGCCTGGCTATAATTTGAGCATAAAGACCCGACAACTAACATTCTTGACTACCTCACTAATGCAGGTTCCAAAACCCGTAAGCATGCTCAACTCATGCTAAAGCTAAAGCATGCCTTTTGAGATCTATAATTAACAACCTAAATAATCTGTCTTTAAAAACCTCGAAAAAACAAGTCAAAACAGCCATTTCTTACGTTTTCAGTTATCTGGAGACATGTATGGACTATGGATAAAGATATACTTTCAGGCATTCTTTAAGAACAAAGATATCCTATATTGACATATACAAACCTTTCCAGTTATATTAGTAACATTGCACATATCTTCGGTCTTTTTGTCATTCTCTGGAAGCTGGTCGCTTGACATGCAAAACAATATGAAATATATTAGATCATTATGCATCCATAAATCATATGATAATGAAAATTAAAAAAAAAGGGTGGGGGGGGGGGGGGAACAGAGTTCACTACTATTATTGTAACATAAACAGGACTCTTGTGATGACAGTAGTGGCAAGCCCGCAAGTACTGGTATCTAAGATTCTGATATTTCATATCTCTTCCTAATTGGCAAGGCAAATATAACATAAAATAGATGTTTTCTAACAAATCCCAAATGATATCATCAGAGTATCATCTCGATCTTAGAAACAAAGCAGATTGATCTATAACCAGAATACTCGCACTTATTAACCAGTTCTTACAAAATATGTGTGTCATATACATGTGTATCGTGTTAGTATTAGATTAGGACATCTGATGTAAATCTCATTCTCTTGTATTAAGAGTTCCACATGAACAAGGAACTGTCAGAAGACCCATAGGTTACTGACATAACAAGGTTATCACTACAACTTGTGTTCGGTCAAAAAATTACTGTTACAATTTCAGCTCCACAAAAAAAGGGTGAAAAAAGAGGAAGACTATTTAGATTTGATTCGCAACACAAAATTCTGTTAAGCAGTAAGCACAATCAGCATATATCAGAAGACCAATGTGTCCATTAAAAGGTAAAGCTTACAGGGCGCTACAATGACTTGTCTCCAGTTACACATAATTCTATCATAAACCCTCACCTCTAAAAGCACTAGAAGACATTTAACACTAACCCATAACACCATAACTTGGTGTACAGATACCAAATATCAGAAGAGTGACTATAATTACAGAATGTGAGGATTATTAGTATTATTTAGTCACTAGTCACTACTACGCTGTGTGTCTAGACGACACTATAATACTATATTCCACAACACATTAGCAGATTAGCTTCAAAAACATAAGGAAATGCGTAAAAAGTACTTCCAGTTGACCTGCAATACAATTTTTAGATAAATTGGACCTAAGAAGGTTCAAGCTCAAGTTGCAATCCATCAAGCAGCTGCAAAACCAACTTAATAGGGTGTTCTGTCCTATGATTATATAATATGATCACACCAAGTAAAAAGGGATACTGACAAATAAAAGAATTTCAGATTTTTATAAGAGAAGTAAACAAAAATCTTAATTGGGTAGTGTAGCTTACACACTCCTCCAGTTTTATGATTTTAGATACTGTGTTGCATCCTATGATTAGATAACAACCACACCAAGTAAAAAAGGATATGTAAAATTTAAATTTTTCATATTTCTTTACGAGAACTGAACAAAAAGCTTAATTTAATTTGGTGGTGTAGCTTAAACACTCCACCAGTTTTATCATTTTATGACCAATAAGCACCTCCAGAGAAAATAAATGGACCGTACAAATAGCCAAGACCCTACGATAACAACACCAGTCAGATCTGAGTATTAGTATATAAATCCGTACCTATCCTCATCTGACGTTGATTTAGAAGAACTACTACTTTTTTCAAAACAATGTTGGGTAGGCTCAGTTATCTGCTTGCACTTCGAATCAGACGCTTTCTTCAGCCTCTCGCAAGAAACCTTCTTTGACATAAGTCCCTGACCATCACCGCTTTTAGTCTGATTGTCCTTCCCCATACCATTAGGAACTACCATTCGGGGTTTCTTCTGCCTGTAATTTACAAAATGAGCAGATCAGATAGAAAGCGTTATAGACTATGTGCAGCCATTATTACAATCTGTACATTTTAAATCACAACAACACAGACAATAAGAAATAGGTTCTGGGAAATACTTTGAGCTCAGAAGTTCTGTGGATGCTTTTCTTTCCTTATGCACTGCATTTACAGGTGACAAATTTTCTGAAGGCTCTGTATTATCTGAACATTCGGCATTCTCCTCAGATTCATTTTCACACCCACCTGCTTCCTTTTTATTAGGCGGTACACCAGCATCTAAAGGTTGGTCCTCCACATTTTCAAAATCCTCCGAGGAATCAGCAGCATTACATGTCTTGAGTATATCATTCGATGTGCCTCCTTTTCTTTTAACACTGATACAGCGTACGGAACACGTGTTAGTGGTTCATGTACATACACTGACATTTTCTAGTAGAATTACAAGATGATCAAACTGAAACTGACCTGATAATATCTTTATCTTTCAAAATAGAGGTAGACTCAAATGGCGGAAGTACAAATTCATCCATCTGCAATAAACAATAACATATACTATATTTAATGCACCATGATATTAAAAAGACAACAACCATAGTCCCTTGTCAACAAAATAAATAAGAAGAATACTGATTTTGCAATTGTCACATGAGAAGGGCTGTAAAATTTCAACGGAACGTGCAGTATTAAAATGTTAATTAACTCTTTTCTTTCACTCCAGTTCATAGCAAAAAGTAAACAAAGTTGCATCTTTAAAACGTTCAACCTGAGGTGGATGCTTCTACCTAATACAAAAACAATAAGAAACAAACACAAGAAAAAGAAGCAATCGTAATACTTAAAGAGGGGCATCCATGTTCTTAATTCCTTTCGCAATATGCAAACCCATACAATCCCCCCACATACAAATAGCCTCTATTACCAAGTTAAAACAATAACTCTCATGACGAAGAACAGAATTTAACTTGAATCTAAGGTCATTTAAACCTATACTAACAATCCCTTCCCCAACACGCAACCCCGTAAAATTCTCCCCCATACATATTGCCTGTACTATCAAATTAAAACAATGCACTCTCACGAGAAACAATGAACTGTCAATTAAATCTAAGGGCATTTAAACCTATACTACTAATCCCTTCCCAATACGCAAGCCCATAAAATTCTCCCACATACATTTAGCCTCTATTATCAAGTTATAACAATGCAACATCAGCGAGAAAATTTAAACTTCTTTTACTTAAACATACAGGCATTTAAACATTGACAGAGTATTACACACACACACACACACACACACACACACACACACAGAGAGAGAGAGAGAGAGAGAGAGAGAGAGAGAGAGAGAGAGAGAGAGAGAGAGAGAGAGAGAGAGAGAGAGAGAGATGATTACACAGAGAAGGAGGCCATGAGGGCAAGATTGAGAAAGGTCAAAAATGGTGAGTAGATGAGCAGACAAGTCAGAGAATGTTGGAAACTGCTGAGGCTTAACAAGAAGCCAGCTTCGATGCAAACCCAAAGATCTTTGTGTCTTGTTTAAACTATGTTTGTCTTCAAACACCAATCGAACTCTCACACTCTCCATTGACGATGTAATAATTTCCTCACAATTATCCAATCAAATTTGCAAGAAAACAAAAGGGTCTGTTTCGGATTCTAAAACCCTCACTCAAAACCCCAACAAGTTATGTACCCAGTTTTATTTGACTTTCTTGAAAGTTTAAGGGGGTAAATAGTAAAAAATCAAAAATTGAGTGACCAATTATTAATTTTTCCGTTTATAATACTCCATTTCCAATTCTTTACGCTTTTCGAGGGATTTATGATGCATTTTAAGATAGTTTTATAATTCTTTTCAAAAAAAAAATAATTTTATAATTTAAAAATGTAAACAATTGGGTGGGATAACATTCCTCGAAGACTATGATTGGATTAGGATGTAATAACTTTTTTGGCCTCGAACTATGTGATTAGGTGTATTGGGCTGGGCTCTTAATGGGCTCATTAGTGCTTGTCGAGACTATGTGGCTGTTTGTTTTATAGTAGACTTTTTTCATTTGCGAAGACTTTGTTTGACATTGATGAAGTATGAGGTGGTTCTTTTATTTATTTTTATTTTTGAAACTAGGTGGTTCTTTAATTTTGATGAATATTTGCTTACTAGCAAAAACAAAGTGAATTAAACTAATTGAATTTTTTAATTAAGTAGTTGAAAAAATATGACTTCAATACTTTATTACATCGACAAGTTGTATTATCTGTTTTATAAAAAACTTATCTTCAAAAAAATAACCAACACAAAATTATATTAATTTTTTTTATTTTTTAATTATAAATACACATGACATCAGTCTCTCATTTTTATTTGTCATTGTATTCAAACTCCAAGCATATCTTCATATTTAGAGAAAATGCCTACTGCTAGAACAGTGGTCAAAACAGAAAAATACAGAAAATGGTCTAAGCAATGACGAAACTAGGAAGTGACGTGATCATTAGAACACCAACTTTGAAAATGAACACCTTGTTGTTTGCTTAACGTAATAGATTTATTCTATGGTATATATTCAATCAAGTTATGGCACAAGTTATTAATATTTTTATTTTCTAAAATATTTTATTTAACTGAATAAATTTGTAAAAACATCATATTATTTTCTATTTTCTTCATTGGACATAAAATATTCATCTAGTTTCTAAATTTTTCTCTACTTAGAAAAGTGATTAATTAAATGTAATTTTCAGGAAAATTTTAAATTATTCTATAAATATTTAACTTTTTTATAACAATTTTTAAATAAGCCAGAATCAAAATTAATATAGTGAAACGCTCTCTGGATTATAATATACTCCCACCGGTCGATTATATAAGGTATTTGATTTTTCTGCACGTAATTTTAAATGTTTTGATCATATAATAAAAATTAATTTTTTTTAAAAATTTTATTTTTTGAATAAATAGTAATAGGAAAAAGAAAATTTAAAAAATAATAATTTTTATTATATAATCAAAATACTTAAAATTATGTACAGAAAAGTAAAATACCTTAATTTTAAAAGCACATTTGCTCACTGAAAAGTATATACTCCTAGTGCTTGCTTTTAATATATTTTTGACCATTCTTTTCCTTTTTTGTAAAGTATAGGATAGTGAATAAACAACTTTCTCCGACCTAAAAGTATAAGTTGCAGCCATCTTTGCCGCCTTGCAAACATCAATTTTAACCTGGCCCTCGGACAAAAATACTACTATTGTAAGTACAGATTGCAATCCTTCTTTCATGTTTCTTACATCACTCCACATTCTAGGATATCTCCTTCCCCGCCGCCCACTTAGCTATATCTAATATATATATACACCCCGTGTTTCTTGTTTTTCCGATCAAACAACAACCAGTCCATCCTAAATTCTAACACACGCACACATATTTATAAGTATTCAGACATGTATTCCTTGGTTTCCACATCATCACAACCACCCCTTTGTCTCACTTCTCCATCTTCAATCCCTTCAATATCTATCAATACACAAATAAATGTAAAGCCCAGAAATCAAAATTCAAGAAAACATACACAATTTTCTTTAAAATGCAAACACCGCGTTTGTTCACCAAGAATTGTGAACACCAGTGTTAATTCTTCCGATAATGTTGCACGTAAAGTTCAGTGTTTAATTGCCGAGTTCAAGTCCTTAAAAGAGCCTATTGATAGAGTCAAGACACTCTTAAACTACGCAACTCTGTTACCTTTCTTGGACGAGTCGATTCGGTCCGAAGAAAACAGAGTTCCAGGGTGCACAGCTCAAGTTTGGTTGGAAGTGAAAATGGATTTTGAAGGGTTTATGAGGTTTCGAGTTGATAGTGATTCTGAGATTACTAAAGGGTTTGCTTCTTGTTTGATTTGGTTGTTAGATGGGGCTGCACCCGAGGAAGTTGTCGCGGTTAAGGCAGAGGATTTGGCTGAAATGAATGTCGGAATTTTACCAGCTAATTCTAGAGTTAATACTTGGAATACTGTTTTGATTAGTATGCAAAAAAGGACTAGTGCTTTGGTTGAACAAAGATTTGGGGGCTCGGCAAAGTCTTTGGCCTTGTTTACTCGCAAATGATATTGGAGGATTCAGAAACTATGAAGCTAAGGTTAACACACTTGATTCGAGTCGATGTAAGTGTTTGTATCGTATTCTAGTGTACTGTACTTGTGTTAAGATTTGTAAACTAGAGATCACATAGATCTGGTCCTTTTTTTATGTAGTGTAATGAGCGTATGAATGTTCGTTCATCCTGCTCTGCAATTCAGCTTCTGAGCTGATATTATTATACAACCTAATTGAACAAGATAGTGGAATATATTAAAAACATGTCAAGTGACTGCTGTCTTTTCTTTACACTCCTAGTCAAGTGCTCGAGTGAAAATTTGTTTTAGTCAAGCTGCTTGATGATTTTAAATTTCCACTTAATAAAGCATAATAGTAAAGGCATTGTCAAAATTCTTTAAAGGCTAAAGAAAAGTCTGGGAATGGGGCTATTACATGCTCTTTGTAGACTTGTTTTTGTCATGCAGTTTATATAATTGTCCTTTGATCTATTTAACAAAACATTTTAAGGTTGGTTAAGACGACTAGGACCAGAGTAATACCCCCAAGAGGATGTGGTTGTCCCACCTGATTAAGATAATATTAAGGAACAAAACTTCGGTGCTTAAGTTATTAGTACCAGGCTAGACAAGATTTTTTTTTTTCTCTTTGCTTAAGTTAACAGAATCTTCTTTGAATGCAAGCTTATGGTAGTTTAATGTATGGGACCAAAAAATAACAGTTGAACTAGCATTAGAAATGGTATGTAATAGTAATGGTATAGATGGTGTAGAATGTTTTTTCAGTTCATTTTGTAAGTGGTCCATTCTGGCATTTGAATTGGCCAAACTATGACACCCTTGCATAGGTTTAATTCTTTAAAATGCAAACACCGCGTATGTTCACCAAGAATTGTGAACCCAAGTGTTAATTCTTCCGATAATGTTGCACGTAAAGTTCAATGTTTAATTGCCGAGTTCAAGTCTTTAAAAGAGCCTATTGATAGAGTCAAGACACTGTTAAACTACGCAACTCTTTTACCTTTCTTAGATGAGTCGATTCGGTCCGAAGAAAACAGAGTTCCAGGGTGCACAGCTCAAGTTTGGTTGGAAGTGAAAATGGATTTTGAAGGGTTTACGAGGTTTCGAGTTGATAGTGATTCTGAAATTACTAAAGGGTCGCGGTTAAGGCAGAGGATTTGGCTGAAATGAATGTCAGAATTTTACCATCTAATTCTAGAGTTAATACTTGGAATACTGTTTTGATTAGTATGCAAAAAAGGACTAGTGCTTTGATTGAACAAAAATTTTTGGTGACTCGCAAAGTCTTTGGCCTTGTTTACTCGCAAATGATATTGGAGGATTCAGATACTATGAACCTAAGGTTCGAAACACTTGAATCGAGTTGATATAAGTGTTCGTACTGAACTTTTGTGTACTGTACTTGCGGTAGATTTGTAATCTGGATTTTATATAGATTTGGTCTTTTTTTCTATAGTGTAATGAGCGTATGAATGTTCGTTCATCCTGCTCTGTAGTTCAGCTTCTGTTGGGCTACTGTTATACAACTTGATTAAACAAGATAGTGGAATATATTTAAAACATGTCCTTGCAGTCCTTTTTAGGACTTTTAGTGAAGTTCTCAAGTGAAGAATTGAATTACTTAAGCTGCTTGACGATTTTAAATTTCCACTTAATAAAGCATAATAGTAAAGGCAATGTCGAAATTCTGGAAAGGCTATAGAAAAGTCTGTGAATGGGGCCATTACATACTGTTTGTAAACTTGTTATTTTCATGCAATTTGCATAACTTTCCTTTGATTTATTTAACAAAACATTTTAAGGTTGGTTAAGAAGACCAGGACCAGATTAATACCCCCAAGAGGATGTGGTTGTCCCACCTGATTAAGATGACATTAAGGAACAAAACTTTGGTGCTTAAATTATTACCAGGCTAGACAAGATCTTTTTCTTTTCTCCTTGCTTAGTTAACAGGAACTTCTTTGAATGCAAGCATATCGTAGTTTAATGTATGGGACCAAAAATACCATCTCAACTAGCATTTGAAATGGTATATAATAGTAATGGTATAGATGCTGTTGAATGTTTTTTCAGTTTATTTTCTAAGTGGTCCATTCTGGCATTTGAATTGGCGAAACTATGACACCCTTGCATAGGTTTGTGTGCATGATTAATGGTTCTCAAATTTGAGACCTTATCTTTACTTAGATTAAATTCATTTCTTCAACTATATTGTATGTTTTCCTCAATCCAATCTTATCTATACTATATTATAATAAGCAAAATGGGGTATAATTTGTAGTTGGTTAACCCCTTTTTTGGTTATCCCCATTTTTGGTTATCCATCATCCACAACCGTTAGATCATCAACTCAAATAGATCATGACCGTTAGATATAATAATACTAAAAGTTGTTATATAAGAGGTCCAAGGTTCGATTACCACCAACAACATATTATTTTATATTTAATACTAAAAATTATTATATACAAAAATGTAAGTTTTGAATTCTTCCAATAATATATGAAAATTAATATTTATAATATTATTTTACAATATAAACAAATTTTAGAAAATTAAAATTAACCTGTGCTTTGCACGGACTATATGCTAGTGACTGTTAATAAGGAAGTAGCAGATGAAATTTAACTTAGTGGCAGTAAGTCTTTTGGTTCCTTCTGCTGTTCCGCAGATATTTCACTATGCTACAAGATCTAGAGGTTGCTTGCTTAGCATGATATTAAGATATTTGTACATTGACCACATTCATTCCCTACTTTGTTGTGAATGTGATTATGGATTAGATAGATGTATTTACAGTATCGTTTCAGTCATCTGATGTCATTAACAGGTATATCACTTTGTAACCAATTATGCCTCAGCTTCAGTGTGATAATGTTGTCATTTGCACCATTTGCTTTATAAGTGTTTTTTTATATCACAAATAGCGCTTCCATTTGACAAACCAAGTATAATCTAGAAACATTCTTAAAACAAAAGGCTCATATCTCAAAAGTGTCTTCGAAACATTTGTATACCCACACCTAGAGGGGTGAATAGGTGTTATGATCAAAACTATATCCAATTTTAAACTTTACCGAATATTAAAATTGCTGACTAGTTAGCTTGCTGATTGCAATATAAAATAGTCTGTCAGCTAGGTAAGATATGTAATGCAGTGCACAAAAGTAAGAACTAAAAATAAAGAACACCACGAATTTTAGTTAGGTTCGATCCCTAGTCCCTACTATCTACGTCCTGGTCCCCTACCAAACCTAGTAAGATAATATATTATTAATCAAGATAAACACCGATTACAAGATTCAATAATATATCTCCCTCAATTCCTTGTTGCGGATGAAACGCTCCGTTCCTCGAACCCTATGCTCTCTAAGCCCTATACTTCCCAAGTATAGACTTCTCTAGCCTCTAGTTCCCTGAACCCTTGTTTCCCCAGCACACCTATCCAGCAACACCAATTACACTTTGAACAATACAATGGAATAAAAAGTGTTTACAACTCGAAACTATGAACTCTCGAATATATCAATATCGTATATAATACTAGAGCTCTTGTGTATTCTTGAAGGTGTTCAATGAAGAAAGAAAACAACCACACAAGTATTTATAGTGAACCAAAAGAATTTGAATCATCAAACCTAATTGCAACGGTCTTGAATCCAATTCTCACGTTCAATTAATTAGGTTAATTCAATTTTTAACGTTCACAAAACATTTATGTGCAGAGGGAAGAGAGAAAATGATTTGAAAAGATATGTCCTCAATACACACGTAAAATAAGTTTATAGGAGTTTGTTTTGGAAAAGATTTTAGAAAATAAAAGACTCTTATAATCAAGGGATTTTGTTTTGAAAAAGATGTT
The DNA here is from genome assembly GCA_036435485.1 of Saposhnikovia divaricata. Lineage (NCBI taxonomy): Eukaryota > Viridiplantae > Streptophyta > Magnoliopsida > Apiales > Apiaceae > Saposhnikovia > Saposhnikovia divaricata. Next base: position 15,801,013 of record CM071600.1, read on the forward strand.
GGAGAAAATAGAGCTCTAATATATATAATACAATATATATATATTTATATATATATATATATATATATATATAAGGTCTTGTTCTAATAGAAAATAAATTAAAATAGAAACTAGAAACCAAACCCAAATAAAAAATTGAAACTAATCTAATGACCAAACTAGGGGTACCCCCATACAAAAAACGCATAATAATCTACCCTCTATTTATTAAAAAAAATTCACTGTTCACTGTGTTGACGTGGCAGTGACGTTAGCGTGAACGGTGATTTTTTTTTTTTGATGAACGTTGGTGAGTTAATTTAGGACATTTGTTAAATATAATTGATATGGTTAATATCAGTGTTTAAGTTTTACAGGGAAAAATAGAGTTTAACTTGAAACATGAAACAGTCAGAGTTTAGTTAAACTCTGACAGTTGGAAGCTTGACAGAGTTTGCTATACGCTGACATTGGAAGCTCGACAGAGTTTGGTTAAACTCTGTCTGGAGGAAGCGCGTCTCCAGTCAACGGTCATTAAAGATTAATTGAAGATAATTATGGAAGCAATATCTTTACAGATTGGATAGCTATTAAAGAGATTGAGTTGACTTAGGAGATGTGTAGCAATCATAATTGATAACATTTGTATAGCTGATTTATAGGCGAATCAATTATCGATTGTACGTAGCTGTATATCTTATAAATACAGTTAGGTTAACCCTAGAAGAGTATCTATCGTGTAATACAATATCTTTCATTGTAACCTAAGCAGCTCTCTGTGATATTTTACATCACTGAGAGAGAAGTTAATTCCAAACAGTTTTTAAAGCTTTTAAAGAACTTATTGTTATTCTCTCATACTTAGTTGATTATAAGTGTGTATTCGGCCTAACAATTGGTATCAGAGCTTAATCTGTTAATTTAATACAGTTTAAGATCCACACACACACACAACTATAATCAATGGAAGAAATTCCTCCTCCAACATCAGGCTCTAGTGCTGAGAAGGCTCAACCTGCAACTGTGAGTCGATATGAAATAATCAGGGTTCCTATTCTTAAGCCAGCAGAATACTCAACCTAGAAGGTGAAAATGGCTATGTTTCTGGAGGTTACAGATCCAGAATATCTTGACAGAATTTATGAAGGCCCTCATAAGCCTACAAAATTATCTGTTGTTGCTGCTGGACAGGAAGCTAAATCATTTCCAAAGGAGAAGAAAGATTTGACTCCTGAGGACATTTCATCCATTGGTAAGGATGCAAAGGTTAGACATCTGCTTCATAGTTCATTGGATAATGTTATGTCTAACAAAGTGATCAATTGTAAAACTAAAAAAGAGATCTGGGATGCTCTAGAGGTTAGATGTCGGGGAACTGCTGCAATCAAGAAGAATAGAAGGAACATACTCACACAGGAGTATGAACACTTTGAGGCTAAATCTGAAGAATCAATGACAGAAACCTTTGACAGATTCTGTAAGCTACTTAATGATCTGTCACTGGTTAATAAAGAATATGATCTAGAAGATTCAAATCTCAAGTTTCTTCTTTCTCTACCTGAAAAGTGGGATGTTAAGACAACCACTATTAGAGACAACTATGATCCGGCTGATACTGATATTGATGAGATCTATGGGTTGCTCAAGACTCATGAACTAGAAATGGAACAGAGAAGCAGAAGATCAGGCAGAAAGTCAAAATCTGTTGCTCTAAGAGTTGAAGAAAGACCCTCAAAGAAGGAAGCATCAAGGAAGAAGGCAAAAGGCAAAAGGAAAAGCTTTGGTCATTCATTCTGAAAGTGAGTCATCAAACTCTGATATTGACTCAAATACAGATGGATCATCTGATTCCGAAGATGATGAGGAAATGATGCAAATGGCTGCTTTGATGGTAAAGACTTTCAAGAAGATGGGATTCAAGAACTTCAGGAAAGGAAAAAGATTCTCCAAGAATGATTCAAAGTTTGACAGGAAGAATTTCAGCAAATCTGAGAGAAAGGATACCAAATCTGAGAAAAGAGACAAGTCTGAGATTCAATGCTACAAGTGTAAGGAGATGGGTCACTATGCTCCTGAGTGCAAGAAGGGTAAAACTGAGAAGGCACTCTTCACTAAAGGCAGAGATTGGGCAGACACCTCTGACTCAGATGAGGATGTGAACTATGCTCTCATGGCTACTACTGTTAATGAAGCTGAAGATTCTGAAAACAAGGTACCTCTAACTACCTATGCTTATAATACTGATGATATAACTGAATTAAGAATATATCTTAAGGCTTTGCATATCAGTTATAGGGATCAAACTTTAGAGAATGAGAGAATCAAAACTGAGAATTATGAACTCAAAGAGATAAATAAGGTTGTAGAAGAGAAACTTGCTAACATGCAGCAAGTTCAAAAGGAGAGAGATGATGCTGTCTATCTTGAACAATAGTTGTTAAGTAAGTATAAACAACTAGAATCTGAATTGGAAAAGGCAAATCATATTATTAAAACTTGGACTCGCTCTGGAAAAGACACTCAAGAAGTTTTTCAATCTGACACTGTAGGTCTAGGTTACTCTGAGGAAGATGAACTTAGGTTTCAGAATACAGTCAAGATTAGACCACCTCTTCCACCTAAGAAATTTGGAACATTTGTTAATGGAATAAGTGAACCTAGGTTTGAAGGTGGAAAAGAAGCTGTTAAGAAAGAACCAGTAAAAACTAGTGTTAAACAGGTTAATATTGGTTTAATGACAGATAAACAACTTAAGCATAAGCTTAAAGAGTTAAAATCTGTTAAGAAACAGAAAGTGTCTAGAAAGAATAGAAATGGTAAAGTAGGCATCACTCAAGGCAATTATCCAGTGCTTGCTACTTTAGCTCCAAGAAAGACATGTCATAACTGTGGTAGCACTAACCATCTTGCTAGTTTTTGCAGGAAGAACAAAGACATTAATTCTTTACCTTCCAAGTCTGAAGTAAAGTAAGATAATGTTAGAACTAGGCCACAGACTTTATGCAAACACTGTGGAAGCACTTGGCATTCTATTTATACTTGCAGAAATTATCATGCTATTTATCATAATTACTATGAACTGAAACCTAATCTGAAATGGGTTAGAGTTAATTCTACAATTGTAAACTCTGATAAAGTTAGCTTAAACTCTGATAGTGTAAATTCCGCTGCTAAAGCTAACAAATTTTAGAAAGCCAAAGGATCCAAGCAAGTCTGGATCCTTAAATATAATCCTCAGTAATTGTTTGTGATTGCAGGGCATTAGGGAAAGTATCCTAGTCGTGGACAGTGGATGTTCAGGACACATGACTGGAAATAAAGCCCTGCTATCAGAGTATGTGGAAAAGGCTGGCCCAAAAGTTTCCTATGGAGATGGAAACATAGGACATACTCCGGGATATGAAAATATTAATCTTGGAAGTGTCATCAACACAAATGTAGCTCTGGTTCCAGGACTCAAGCATGATCTGCTATCTGTGAGTCAAATATGTGACAGAGGTTTTCATGTAGATTTTCAACCTGAATACTGTGAGGTTATCAGCAAAACCACAGGGAAAGTTGTTTTAGTTGGACAAAGGCGCAACAATATCTATGAAGCAAGCTTGTTGACAAACTCTGATGGAAAAACTATGTGCCTGTCAACAAGAATGTCCAATGAAGAGAGTTGGAAGTGGCATAAGAAACTCTCTCATTTGAATCTGAACAACATCAATGAGCTGATAAGAAAGGATCTTGTTAAAGGACTTCCAAAGTCTTTGTTAAATGTTGATGGTCTGTGTGATTCATGTCAAAAGGCCAAACAAAGGAAGACCTCTTTCAAGAGCAAGTCTGAATCTTCAATTGTTGATCCATATCATCTGTTACATGTTGATCTTTTTGGACCAGTAAATGTCTTGTCAATTGGAAGGAAGAAATATGCTCTAGTCATTGTTGATGAATATACTAGATACACTTGGCTGTATTTTCTAGCAAAGAAGGATGAAACTGCATTAACTCTGATGGAGCATGTAAATCTACTGGACAAAGGATCAAAACACAAAGTCAAAATAATCAGAAGTGATAATGGAACTGAATTCAGAAATGCAACAATGGAAGAATTCTGCAAAAACATAGGCTTGAAGCAAGAGTTTTCTGCACCTGGTACACCACAGCAAAATGGTGTAGTTGAGAGGAAGAACAGAACCTTGATAGAAGCTGCTAGAACTATGCTTGATGAAGCAAAATTGCCAACCTATTTCTGGGCAGAAGCAGTTCAAACTGCTTGTTTTACTCAAAATGCAACACTGATCAACAAGCATGGAAAAACACCATATGAGATGGTGAGGGAAAAGAAGCCAAACCTGAAATATTTTCATATTTTTAGGTGCAAATGCTTTGTGTTGAAAAATCATCCTGAACAGTTGACCAAATTTGAGTTGAAAGCAGATGAAGGAATTTTTGTTGGCTATCCAGTGTCAACCAAGACATTCAGAGTTTATAATCCGAGGACAAAGGTGATTATGGAATCTATTCATGTGTCATTTGATGACAAGAAAATCACTGGACTTGAAGATGTTGATGAACATGATCAGTTGCATTTCGAAAATGAAGATCTAATCTCTGATGAAATAAACTCTGATAACACTAGTCCAACAAACTCTGTTGATGTAAACTCTGAACCTCTACTGGTACACACAGAAGAAATAGTACAGTCAGAACAAAGAGAAGAACCAGTTGAGGGGGAGCATGATCATAGTGATGACTCAAATTCTGATAGTGAGTCAACTGAAAAATCTGGATCAAACTCAAACTCTGATGACCCAAACTCTGAAAGTTCAAATTCTGACACTTCAAACTCTGAGCGATCAAATTCAGGGGGAGCCTCAGAGAATGAAGAAAGGCATCAAGATAATCAGGAGAACATTGATCAAGGGGGAGGATCAACTGTTGACAGAAGTCATTTACCTTCTGCTAGGAAATGGACAAAATCTCATACACCTAATTTAATAATTGGAGATCCAGATGCAAAAGTTAGGACAAGAAGTGCTACAACAAATGAATGTCTGTTTCATGCATTTCTATCCAAATCTGAACCAAAGAAAGTGGAAGAAGCTCTTCAAGACACTGACTGGATAACAGCAATGCAGGAGGAGTTAAATGAATTTGAGAGAAATGAAGTATGGACCTTTGTACCTAGACCAAAGAATAGATCTGTTGTTGGTACTAGATGGGTTTTCAGAAACAAAACTGACAGTGATGGGGTTGTTACAAGAAACAAGGCCAGACTTGTGGCCAAAGGCTATTCACAGCAAGAAGTCATAGACTATGATGAAACTTTTGCTCCAGTTGCAAGGTTGGAGGCAATAAGAATCTTTCTAGCATATGCTTCTCACAAGAAATTCAAGGTTTTTCAGATGGATGTGAAAAGTGCTTTTCTGAATGGAAAACTTGAAGAAGAAGTGTTTGTTGAACAACCACCAGGATTTGAAGATCCCAAGTATCCAGATTATGTCTACAGGCTTGACAAGGCACTCTATGGACTTAAGCAGGCACCAAGAGCATGGTATGAAACTCTGGCTCAATTTCTTTTAGAAAGTGGGTTCAACAGAGGTACAATTGATAAAATATTGTTCTACTTCAATCTTGGTAGTGATCTGTTATTAGTTCAAATATATGTAGATGACATAATCTTTGGATCTACTAATGATAAACTCTGTAAGAAGTTTGCCAAGCTCATGCAGTCCAGGTATCAAATGAGCATGATGGGAGAGCTCAGTTATTTTCTACGGCTATAGGTGAAGCAAACAGATGATGGAATCTTTATCAATCAAGCAAAATATACCAGAAATCTTCTCAAGAAATTTGGCATGCTTGACTGCTCATCTGCAACAACTCCCATGGCAACAACAATTAAGTTGGACAAAGACACAGGTTCATCAGTGGATATGACAAGCTATAGAGGGATGATTGAGTCTCTTCTTTATCTAACAGCTAGCAGACCTGACATCATGTATGCAACATGTCTTTGTGCAAGATTTCAGGCAGACCCAAGAGAACCACATCTAACAGCTGTAAAGAGAATTTTCAAATATCTTAAGGGCACCATAACTTTAGGTTTGTGGTATCCAAGAGAATCAGACTTCAAGCTTCTTGGTTACTCTGATGCAGACTTTGCAGGCTGTAAGATAGACAGAAAAAGTAATAGTGGAAGTTGTCAATTTCTTGGTGATAGACTTGTTTCTTGGTACAGCAAGAAACAGAAATCAATCTCTACATCTACAGCTGAAGCAGAGTATATTGCTGCTGGTAGCTGTTGTGCACAGATTCAGTGGATGAAGAATCAAATACTGGATTATGGATTGAGGTACAGTAAAATACCTATTTATTGTGATAATCAAAGTGTTATTACTATGACAGGTAATCCAATACAGCATTCAATGACCAAGCACATCAGCATAAGGTACCATTTTATCAGAGAACATGTAGAGGAAGGGAATATTGAGCTTCATTTTGTGTCTACAAAACAACAGCTTGCAGATATATTCACCAAGCCATTGAGTGAAGCTGTATTTACAAGGCTGGTAAATTACTAGGAATGGTCTCTGGCTTTGACTAGAGATATTGGTTAGACTCAAAACTCTACTTATGTACTGTGTTGCTCATATTTCTGTGGTATGTTAAACTCTGCTATGCAAACTCTGCTCAATGACTGTTAAACCCTGTTAGCATGTTCTGTAAGTAATACACTATTGACTGTTGGATAAACTCTGAGAAACTCTGATAATGTTTCTTTCTGAACATAAACACCGATGAAGATACATGTATGAAACATTATTCTCAATAATTAGTCATGAATCCTTCTAAGTTATCTGTGATCTAATCTTAAACTGTGCAGAAAGTTAACACAGCATGATACTGTTCCATATTTATAGCATCTCTTAGTTTATTTATCCTAAACTCTGAGTCTGTAAATACTGTGTGCATTGCCTCTCATAAATAATTTCTGATGATGATGGGCTCTAAACTCTGTTAGTTGTACACTGTTAAATTAGATTCTATTATTAGAATAACCCCAAAGCTTATATATATATAGACTGTTAGAACTCCTTTGAGATCATGTTTGTAACTAGGACGACCCAGGAACTTACTGGTATATAGTAAGGGCTAAAATTCTCTAATTTTTGGTGACTAGTCGAAAACTAGGAAGATCCAAGAACTTATCAAACTGATAAGGGCTAAAATTATAGGATTTTTGGTGACTAGTTCCAACCTCTGATTACTGGAGAAAACTAAAAAAAAGGTTATAGATTAATTAAATATTACTGTATATAAATCGTTTACTACAGAGTTTAGCATTCATCATACATTCAGTGTTTACTATGAGAGTTTGTGCATCCAGTGTTTACTGATTTACTTAATGGATTTTATGAAATACTAGATGCTCTAAATACTGATTTAGTAAACTCTACTCTACACACACTCATATTCACAACTGTGCAGTGTTTGAAAGGATAACAGTAATTAAGTTGGAGAATTGATAAACACTGTTGGATTCTATTGAATACTCTAAGGTAATATTTTATTTCAGACAAAACATACACTTGGAATACAAAAAGAGTTTTTGAAATTTGCATGTGATTCGTGCCATTTGTTTAATGGTGTCAGACCTTATTGGTAATATGAGAGAGAATAGCAGTAATAATAGGCATTATTACTGCGCGTGTACATGGTTGTTCCACTTGCTACGTGACACGTGTCCCACTCACACACTTAACAAGAAATTGGTTACGTGTTTAATGTCTAAAACGATTGGGTTTTAATTTTCAATTACAGATCTAATAAAACTCATTTTATTATTCACTTTTCACTTTTACACCCACGAACACACAATTTTTCTGTTACTTTCACTTAAACATTTTCACAAACACTTTTCCACACACTCTCTTTTCTAACAATCTGTTCTAATGGCAACCAATACTTTTGTGGCTCAGGGATTATCTTTCGTTCCTAACAACTATGCAGCAATTCTAAACACTGATAAAGCCCCAGAATCATTTCATTTGATTCAGAACTTCTTAAGAGATTTTGAAATTGGTCAAGCTCTTGTTCAACCAGAAAAACTCTCTGCCACACAAATATCTACTTTCTGGAGAAACTCTATTTATGATGATGGTGGAGAGAATGGGACTCCATCTATTGTGTTTACTCATGAAGATCAAGAGTTTGTAATCACTCCTGCAACTGTTCGAGATGTTTTGGATTTTCATACTCACACCTCATACGTTGTGGCTGGTGAGAATGAATTGAAAGAAATGTTACAACAACTGCGGTTTTCTGGCCCTTTGGATAAGCTTGGGAATGTTAAAAGGCCAGGGCTCAGGAAGGAGTGGAGCTTTTTCTTTGACTGCATCACTCGAGCATTTGGAAAGAAAGTCACCAACTAGGATGTAATTCCCACTGATAGTCTTCAAATCGGGTATTCTTTTCTTAATGGGAGTAACTTTGATTTTGGTAGATTATTTCTTATGAATTTAGGTGAAAAATTAGCAGAGTCTAATACAACTATTTATTTCTCACGTTTTTGTCAATGTTTTTTCTCTGCTTGTTTGCCTAATTTGGTAATCTCTGATGAGGATGTTATACAACCCTTTCAAGTCCATAAGAGAATGTTCTCTGACTTGACAAATAAAGATGCTAACAAGGAACAAGTTCCAGAGTTCATCTATCCTCTTGCCCTCAGAAATTTTCTCAATCAACCACAGGAAGCACAAGCACCAGAACCTGAACCTATACTTGAACCTCCACAGTCACCTCCTCAACCCACAAACACTGAACCTCCTCAACCCACAAACACTGAACCTCACATAAACATAAACACTGAACCAACTTCTAAACCCACATCTCCACCCACCACTTCTATTACTTCATAACCTCAATCTTCATCACAACCTCAACCACAATCTAAACCAAAGAAAAGCAGGGCTATAAGGCCACCAAGAAAGCACAGGATTGCTGAAGCTTCTAAGCCAAAGAGAGCTAGAAAGGAAAGGGCTAACAGACCTCAATCTCCATCTATTCTAGATGATTCTATCTCAGAAGAAGAGAGAACAGAAGTGAATCCTCCAGTTAAAAGAAAGAGACTAATTATTGAAGAATCTAATGAAGAATTGAATTTTGAAGCTCCAGAGGATATTTCTAAGGAAATACCTGTTGTTGAGATAGATAGAGATGGTAATGCTGATGCTACAATAGATGAAATTCTTGAGCCATTGTTCCCATTCTCTGAGAACATGGACATTCCAATCTCTTCACCTGCTGTTTTCTCTGAAGAAACTGATGCAGTAAATCAAACCACTGTGGTACTTGAAGAAATAGTGGCTTCTCACACTGAGTTAATCTTTGATGCTCATCAGGTTCCTGACCAAGGTGAAGAGGTTGAACAAGTTCAAGGTTCAAAGTCTGTTGATCCTATTGTACAACCTGCAGAGGATGTTGTAGAGCCTATTGCAGAGAATGTTGAACGTACTGCAGACACTGTTGCAGAAACTGTTGATGAGTCTCTTCCAATTCCTGAATCAACTGACCATATTGAAGCTGAAACTGAAATTGAAACTGAAGGGAGTACTAAGTCAAGCTCTTCTCAGAGTTTACCAGTACAGACCTCTACTAAAGTTAATGATTTTGCTGGCCCTTCAAATCAAGCAGATGCTGAAGAAGAGCACTTTGAACAATTTTCAGCTGATTGGTACAAAGAAACTTGCATATTTCCTGTTGCAAGAGCAACTGAATTTGTCAAGAGAACATCCAGAACAATCACAAATCCAGAGATTCTATCTTGTCTCAAGGCTACTGTTGTCCAAGTGAAGACTCTCAATTCTAGATTTGATCATTGTCAAAAGGCCATTTCTGATGTTCGAGGTGAATTTATTAGAGGAGATGATATGCTTAAACTCGATAGCAAGAACAAGTTTCAATATCTATCCCAGAATCAAGAAACTTTGTCTCACAGGCTGAGCAAAGTTTAAGAAAATCAAAATGCCATGTCTTTAAAGATTGATTCTATTGCTACTTCTCTGGAGTTAATCACATCTATTCTCATGCCTGATGATGTCAAAAAGGGGGAGAGAGTTGCTAAAGACAAATGTCAGCAATCTCAAACTCTGATCAGAAAGGATGATGCTGCATATGGAGGAGCAAGTAATAAAGGCAGGGGCAAAGCTGAAGAACGTCAAACTCTGAAATCTAGCAAGTCCCACAGTTTGCTGGAATAAACACTGGTACTCAAGGTACTTCAAATACCAAGAGTCTGGTATTATCTTCTAATCCACAGACTGATGAGGAGTTGGCTGCTAAGTTATTTATTGAAGAAAATGAAGAAGGAGCTACTATTGAAGATATTAAAGCTGAAGAAAAGAATTTACAAGAACAACATCAGAAAGCTTTAAAGTTTGGAAAGTTTAAGAAGAAAGAAAAAGCTCATAGGCCTGTTCTTAAAGGCATTGTGATCAAGGAAAATGTTGATGCTGATCAAAGATCACATTTATCTAAGAAACCAACAGAAGCTGAAGCTAAACTCAAGCTAAAAGGCATTGCTATGGAAGGAGAAGATTCAAAGAAGAAAGATTCAACCTCTGTTACTACACAAGTTGTGTCTAGACCTCTATCTTTTCAGTTGAAATCAGTTTTTGGTAAAGGAACACTTCATGATCCAAATCTAGTATCTGGAGCTCCTATGGATTTTTCTGATGGAAGAGCCTTGTCTGGTAAGATTGGAAATAATAAAGCTGGTCTAGGCTCACACAGAGATAAAAAGCAACATACTCGTCCTAGAGATCCTTCTTTACTAGCTGTTCCAGGCCGTGGTGTCACTCAAGAGAGTTTGGACAGACTGGAATCAGTACAGTTAGTTCATCAGAAGAGTTTAAAGAAAGATTTTCTCTTATACTTTATGGCTGATGGGACAGTATTTAAAATTGGTGAGCATGATATTGGCTTGAAATATTGGGAAGATCTAGAACATGTTCTGTATCTTTTCAAGGTGAACAGTCGAAGAACTCAATCAGTTGCAAATGTGCTCAGACAGAAAATGCTCCAAAATTTGGCAATTAGAGGAATGAAGTGTAACAGCAGATATGTTCCTAAGTACATAGACTGGAATGGAAATCTCATTGAAATGAAGAAGGGTACTGCAAAGCTGAAGACTGATCTGGGAATCACAGTACTTGACTTAAATTCACAATCAGAGGAAGTAAAATTTATCAGACTGGGAAATGAGATGAGGAGGAACAAAATCTATGATCTAAGATCTGCTATTTATCAAACTGATGAGAGTGATCCTCAGTTGAGAGAGATCAAGGAAGCTATGAAGATTGAACTTGAGAATGCAGAGAGAAGATTGCTTATAGATTATCTCAGAACAACACCAGATCTTGAGGAGATTAGAGATTAAAGTCTGTAAGAATTTTCTTGTTTTCTGTAGATTTTTGTTAAGTCAAGTTTAAACTCTGCTTATTTGAATAAACACTGTGTTTGTATGAAATTGTTTTGACATCATCAATTATTGTTAACTTGTGCATTTTTACTAATGAACAAGTTGGGGGAGATTGTTAAATATAATTGATATGGTTAATATCAGTGTTTAAGTTTTACAGGGAAAAACAGAGTTTAACTTGAAACAGGAAGCAGTCAGAGTTTAATTAAACTCTGACAGTTGGAAGCTTGACAAAAGTTTGCTATACGCTGACATTGGAAGCTCGACAGAGTTTGGTTAAACTCTGTCTGGAGGAAGCGCGTCTCCAGTCAACGGTGATTAAAGATTAATTGAAGATAATTATGGAAGCAATATCTTTACAGATTGGATAGCTGTTAAAGAGATTGAGTTGACTTAGGACATGTGTAGCAATCATAATTGATAACATTTGTATAGCTGATTTATAGGCGAATCAGTTATCGATTGTACGTAGCTGTATATCTTATAAATACAGTTAGATTAACCCTAGAAGGGTATCTATCGTGTAATACAATATCTTTCATTGTAACCTAAGCAGCTCTCTGTGATATTTTACATCACTGAGAGAGAAGTTAATTCCAAACAGTTTTGAAAGCTTTTAAAGAACTTATTGTTATTCTCTCATACTTAGTTGATTATAAGTGTGTATTCGGCCTAACAATATTTTTTGTGAAGGTGCCGCTGGCGGGGCCCTTAGAATAGATGAAATATAATTTATTTAGTGGTAGTTTGTAGTTTCTATTCTAACTTTGGTTTATATTTGACCAGGAGCCTATATATATATTAGACAGCCTTTACACATTGTTTCCTATAATATCTTCATGAATTTAGGACTTCAAAATCTGTCCAAACTGATTCTGGGCGGTGGCTGACAGCTTGCTGTTATTGTCTGTGTGCACTGTTTTAGCTTGCTGACAACAAGGTACTCAATTATTTTATTAAGTCCTGCAAAAAAAAAAGTTAGAACACAACCAAACAGCTAGCTATAACATTCGGTTACAAGCTTATCAGCTTGCTGACAAAGTGATCATCAAAACTACGAGGCTATCAATCTCCCCCTTTTTGATGATTACTGAATAATTTATAGGAGAGTAAAACTCTCCCTAAATCCACATGCTTCCTGTAAAACAAGGTTAAATAATAAATCATGAAGTACTCATAAGCACATTTGTATTCATCATCAAAACATCAAGCTAACTGTTGACACTGGACAGAATGGTTGTCATACTGGTATGACATCAATATGACGGAAAGGGCTGGTGCAAAAGGAAAGATCAAATAACACTGATGACTTCTCTCTGGACTCTGGCTGTAAAGGTACTTATATTTTAACTCATGATCATATTTTAGAATGAAAACAAGATAATATGACCCAAATTAAAGCCTGCCAACACTGGCTTCAGCAAAACTATATGCAATGTTTTCATCTTAGCAATACTGCAGTAATTCATCATTGTAGACATCTAAACCTAATTTTACTATGTATTTATGTAACATATTCCCATCGGAGTAAGGAATTAATGAACCTTAAGGCTAACAGTGGCTACTATTTTCTAATTGCATTACTTGTTTTTGGCATTTTTTGAGTCTGGTTTCTTTTTATGAACCTTCGCCAACAAGGACATAGGGGATTAAGTTTGAATTATTGATGTTTGGATGTAGATTCTTTCTTCCGGTAGTTAACATAATAGTTTTTCAAGTGTAAGTGAGGGGGGGTGAAAACTGTAACCTATGACCTTGGATCGAGGAATAAGGATAATACTCTGCCACCAAGTTATTTTTAGATCCTGAATGTGGAATCTTTGGCAAGTGATACTATTATCCATTTATTGATACCGGTAATTATGATTAGTAATTTCTAGTTATAATGCGTTTGATTTCTTAAATTTCAATTAGGTTTAAATCTTCTTTATGAACAGGTGTTGAGATTTTAAAACTTTGACATATCCTGGAATAAAAAGTACAGTTTAGGTATAACTTAAGTTAATGCTAGATTTGTTAATGTCAGAAGTCTGGGGAAAAATTCAAAAGGATGGAGTTCGTCAGGCATTAGGACTTCGGTAATCATAAGAGGCAACAGTCTGAATTACGTCAAGATTAGGATTCTATAAAATGGCATAGTATATGGAGGCTGACAGAGCTTTGGACTACACTTCAGTTGCTCTGTAAATCGATGTTTGTTTCTGTTCGTAAATCAATATCTACCTTGTATTGATGCTAAGCAACTGTATCTTTTCATGCCTATATGACTAGATATTATATCTTTATTATAAAATCAAGTCCTGATATAATTTTCTGAATGAAAATCAGTGTTTATGGTTGGATAACATGATATCCAAATAGAAATGTGATTCTTGGAAGTAGTGGCCTAGAGAGGATTTACATTGAGGGCACTATAAATTGTAAAGATGTTTAAAATCAACACTTCTTCAAACAGAACTATCACTAGTACAACTATATGGGGAGAGCCGGAGAGGACATATATATTTTTTAAAATATTTTATAATTGAAAAACAAAAATAGGTAAACGTTACCGTTGCATTCACATATATATAATATATTTTGTATCAGGTGAGGTAACCTTCAAAGCTTGTCTCATAATTTTCTCAATTTAATTTTATCGTTGATGTGCTAATTTTGCTAATTCTTTTGAATGCAGAAGCTAAGTCTTATCGATGGTTGTGACAACAAAAGATGCAACTCACATTCTTTCAAAGCTAATTTTGTTAAAAGTCTTATCGATGTAGAAGATAAGTCTTTCAAAGCTGTTGTATTTTAAACTCACATTCTTCTTTTGTTGTTTCTAATCAGGTACTATGGCAGGCAACTCAAAAACGGCATTGGTGGTTGATGACAGTTCTAGTCAGAGGATGATAGCTATGATGTATGTAAGGAAAAATGGTTTCAACACTTTGGATGCCTCCAATGGCCAAGAAGTTGTGGCTCTATATAAAATGAGCCATAAGTTTAATCTCGTTATTATGGATATGGAGATGCCCATAATGGATGAGAGTAGTATTTTATTTCATTAGTGTGCACACATGTTTATAAATTAAATTGTTTGTAATTACATAATAATAAATTTACTTGTGACTAAGGCTACTAGAGAGTTAAGGAGTAAGGGAGCTGATTGTGTTATCATTGGAGCCACTGCTTCAGAAGATGCTCATTAAAGGACTTTGTTTAAGAACGCAGGCTTGAATCATCTTGTCACTAGGCCCTTGACGAAAGAGAAACTCGATCAACTCATTAATTAAGTGCTCATGCAAAACCATCATCGGCAAACTATCCTATTACCTATTTTATAATAATAATTTAAGTTAAGCACATCAGCAGTTAAAATACTATACCTAAGATGTTAAGCAAGATGAAAATTGTGAACTCTTTATTACATTTATATGAGATGAAAAGTACACTCCTTATTATCAGTTGTAAACTCTTTATCATACTTTGTATTGATGTCACTTGGCTCCAGTGACGGATCCACAAGGTGGACTCAGGGGCTGGAGCCCACCCCTGGCCCACCAGTGCACCTTAAAAAAAATTACATTCAGCCCACCCCAAAAAAAAATGTTGAGCCCATTTATACAATTCAGCCCACTTGACTATATATCTAAATACCTATATTGCCTTTAGAGTTTAAACCTATTTAGTTATTTGACGCAGCACAGACGCACGGTGCTCTGCTTCTCCTTGATTGCTTCTGCTCACTAGTTATTGCTCTACGCCTCTGCCTCATTCACTACAGTTTAATTCTTGGTTTATATGCTAAATTTTTTACTTTCTATTTGCTAAGTTGCTAATTTGTTTGTTATTGCAAAATTTTAATGCTTATGCTAAGTTGCTAATATTTGATGACTATAAGATGTTTGAATTTTTTTTATATACATGAGTTAACCCCCCCCCATAGCAAAATCATGGATCCGACACTTCTTGGCTCTATGTATTGTTATTGTTGTTACGTTTCCTTACACTTAGAATTAGTTTTAACTTTGAAAAGTTTAGCTAATTTTCTAAACACAACATAAAACAATCCATAACCATAAATTTAAAAAATTGATACAATTAGACCTGAATACCATCAAGTGAGTTCCGTTCCAATGGACTACATGGAAAAAAAACCGATCAGAGCTCGAATAAAACTTCAATATCTTCTGAACAATCGTTTATCTGTTCAGTTAAAACTGTCCCGCGCTTCCGACTAAAACCGCGATTCTCGACTGCTCCAACTCTCCTTTGAGTTTCTCGTCTCTTTTTTTTTTCAAACCGACAGTCAAATAAATATACATATTAAGATAATACTCCCTCCATCCCACTGGATTCTACCCATTTGATTTGGACATGGAGACCAAGAAAATGTATAAAAAATGAGTAAAGTTAGATGAAAAGTGGGTAAAGTGGTGGGATCAATCAATATTTAATAAAAAAATTGAGATGGTGGAGGAAAGTAGTGGGTGTAATAGTGTTTTATATTATAGATTTGAGATAGTGAAGGAAATTTAGTGGGTGTAATAGTGTTTTTTATTATTAAAATTTTACTATTTTTGGAATGGGTATAAATGGTGGGACATCCCAAAATAGTAAGTGGGTAGAAATGAATGGGACAGAGGGAGTAATATACACATATCATTTATTAAATTTACATAACTACTTATATTAATGTATGTGGGGAGACAAACCATCTTAATCTAGGATTTTTCTTTTTCTCTCAAAGAACCATAATAAAATAAAGCAATAGAGAATGGAAGAGAAGCACATCTAGGTACTTTTTTCTTCTCTTTAGTTTTACTTTTACATCAAGTTAAGATTAAGGATTTAGAGTTCTAATGTGGTAATTTGATCATCGATAGAAAAAATCTAAGTGAATTTATAACTTTTATAATCTTATCAATATCGGCATGTAAGTATGCCTGAGAAATATGTTTTAGTTCAAAGTAATTCAAATTTATTAAGTTTGATATATTGATTTTACAGAAAACGAAAATGATGCCTTCGAAAATGATTCTTATAGTGAAAGCAGTGATGAAAGTGACTCTTTGAAATTTTACGACAGTGATAATGCATTATCCAACGAAGAAGATGATGAACTCTATACACTAATGAGGGAAAGATTAATGATGAAGAGGAAGGTGAGTCAGATGAATCACTTTCATGTTTTGAAAGTGATGCAAAAAGGTCAAATAAAAAATTTCCAGAATTTATGTATGATAGAGACATAGTTGGTCCTGTGTTAAAAGTTGGAATGATCTTTGGATCAAATAAGGAGTTGAAAAAAGTTTACAAGAGCTATGGCATTGTACATGCAAAAAATATATGGTTTCTAGTTAATGATAAGAAGAGGCTGCAAGTAAACTGTAAAGAAGAAGGTTGTCCATTTGTTTTATGTGCATCACAACTTGATGCTAAAAGTAATGATGATGCTACCTTTCAAATTAAAACATTAGTTTTGAACCACACTTGCAGAAGAAAGTACAATACTAAAAACATTGTTACTAAGTGGCTAGCAAATAAATATTTGGATGGATATAAGGTAGATTGTACGTGGTCACTGAATGGCTTAAAAGCGATCGTAAAGGCAAATATGAAGTATGATATATCAATGTTCAAGGCATGGAGGGTGAAAAATAAGGCATTGAAGCTTTTAGAAGGAGAAGAGAAGGATCAATATAAGAGAATATTTGATTACAAAGAAGAGATTTTGAGGAGTAATCTCGGATCTACAGTTGAAATTAAAGTTAACATGGGACACTTTAATAAAATATATATATGTCTTGCTACTTTAAAAAATGGATTCAAGGCTGGTTGCAGACCCATAATCGGTGTTGATGGATGTTGGCTGAAAGGACCATATATGGGTCAATTACTTGCGACCGTATGCATTGATCCAAATGATTGTATATATCTGATTGCATGGTATGTAGTAGACAAGGAAAACACAACTTCCTGGAGATGGTTTTTGGATTTACTCACAAAGATTTAGAAATTAATAATAGTTATCATTGGTGTTTAATATCAGACAAACAAAAGGTGAAAACGATTATCTGATAAAATTATTAGTAGTTTTTAAATGTTCTTATTGTTTTGATATTTAACAACTTTTTTATGCAGGATTTGTTAAATGTTATTGATGAATTATTTCCAAATTTTGAGAAGAGGCATTGTGTGGAATGCCGCAAAAGCAAGCACTACACAGAATTTTGGTAAGTGTTTGGAACAAATTAAAGATAAAAATGAGGTTGCTTGTAATTGGTTGATGCTTAGGTATCCTGCTAACTAGTCATGATTTTTTTTCAAGACATTTTCTAAGTGTGACATTTTATTAAATAATATTTGTGAGGTCTTTAATAGATCAATTTAGAAATAAAGGAGAAAGAAATTATTTGTAAGTTAGAGATGATACGTACAAAAATGATGAAACGAATCTAGGTCTGTAAACCTAAGGCCAAAAAATTGCAAGTACGTGTATTTCAACTTTGCTATTTCATTTTAAAATTTTATATTTTTTTGTGTATGAGTTTCCTTTGCATGTTATAGGTGAAAAATGAAGAGAAACATGGATGCGACAAACAGTAGTGTTGAAGTTAATCTCTGAACTTCACTAGTTTGAAAAGATACCGCTTGTATGATGGGAATAATGGAAGCAACTTGATTATCATTTTAGTGCATAAATTAATTTTTAGTAGTTTGTGTTTGCCAAGACTAGGATCATATTTGTTTTCTAGTAAGATACTTGTGTTTGGTTGAAGTACTTGATGCCAATATTCATGACATTTTGTTTTTGCCAGTAAGAAGTTTATGATTTTATCATTAAATTTGGTGTTTTATATTTGGTTGAAATGTACCCAATGTTTGATCATATGCCCCAACTAAATAGAATATATTTGAATTTTTTTTTCCTCAAATACAATCACAAATTTACTTAGTTTTTCATAAAAAATTGAGCCACAAATTAGTTCAGCTAATAAATAATTCAGTATAAATTTTGTAACTTATCACTAATATCTATTACTATATATTAAATTTCACCACAAGGGCAAAAAGTATCATTTTAATGATTGTGAAATTACTATTTTATCCTTATTTGTTAAAAAATAACAAAAATGTCACCCTTTTAAAATTTATGTAAAAATTAGATATAATTATGTTACTCTCGAGAATCAAACACCTGACCTTCCACTCTCAAACTCATATCATAACCAATATGCTATACTTAGTTTTGATTATGTTTTAAAAATCTTATTAGATAAACCACACCTTCTCCTTTTGTCCCATTTTTTCTATTTTTATTTTGACTAAATAACATATTGGTTTTGTTATTTTTAGAAGATTGCTAAGAATATAATTACAAAAAATATTTTATTCTATTCAATATACTCTACGTTTCTTTTTTGCCATATTAAATGATTGAAATTAAAAATAATATTTCAAGATAAAATTTTAGATTATACAAAAATATAACCGAGTTCGGGAAAAAATGTATTTATTTACATTCGCCTCCAAGTAGATATTAAAATTAAAAATTAAAAATGGTTTTAAGAAATATATAAATCTTATTTATCAAATCAAACATAATTAATATTGCATCACATAATTTTTAGGTATATTAAACTTTAAATAGGTGAGTCATATTAGAGATTTTTTGTTGACCTATTATTTAGACTTTCAACAATTTAAATGTATAATTGGTGTTAAAACATAAATATTTAAAAAAATACGAAAAGTTATTGAATTTATGTTAAAAAGATGAGAACTCTAAAAATAAATCTATGTTATATATATAAAAAATAACCTAACTCATTTTCAATATTGAATGAAAAAGTATATGAGTCATAAATATTACAAAACTACTATAATTATAAATAGTGATCGATTAGATTATAACTCGACTATAAAGTATGGTTATATGAATTTTATATAATATAATAAATTGATCAATATAATATATAATGGTAGAGTTGCAACATATACTTATATAACCAAAAAAGTTCAACTCAGATATCATATAGGGGTGTTTGGGGTAACTTTTTTATAGAATAAGTCAACTTATTTTAAGACAAAGTTAGAGATTCCTAACTTTCCAACTAATTTTTGCAACTTATTGAATCTCAAACATACATTAAATACTTGTATAAAAAAAATTATCAAAATATAAAATTTTTACCCGAAAATAAGTCCATAAGCCCATGAAATAAGCTTAGCCAAACAGGCCAATAGATGTACAAGTATTTAAGGTCGTTTAATCATATTTTATTTCAATTTAAAGATTTGAGAAAAATTAAAGTTCAGTTAAAAAAATAATTCAAAATTATAATATAATTCTTTTTCAAACTACCTAATTTTTAAAACAGAATTTTGATATTGTGTAATATGCATTAGAATAAAAACAAAATATTTGAATTTAAATGTGTATAAATATGTATGTATACATGAACCATAAAGATGACTTCTACATAATGTTAAAAGATTTTGTAATATATTTCTGTCTACGTTAAAATCACATGAATTACATACTTTCATGTTATTTATGGACAATTTTAATAATATAATTATTTATATTATACTCAAATATTTGTTTTGATAAGGTTGATTTCAAGCCGTTTTAAACATTAAATTAATATTTTAGTAATTCAAAGTAAATATGTGATTACTATCGTATTAATATTTATCCAAATTTTATGAAATTTAATCAAATTATAAAATATTTGGTACATGAATTTTCAATATTACAAAATAAGTAAATAACTATAAGCATATGAGATAAAATTGAAATCTTATCATTTATCGTATTTTTACTTAATAAAATTTTAATAATATAATTATTTATATTATACTCAAATATTTATTTTGATAAAGTTGATTTCAAGCCGTTTTAAACATTAAATTAATATTTTAGTAATTCAAAGTAAATATGTGATTACTATTGTATTAATATTTATCCTAATTTTATGAAATCTAATCAAATTATAAAATATTTGGTACATGAATTTTCAATATTACAAAATAAGTAAATAACTATAAGCATATGAGATAAAATTGAAATCTTATCATTTATTGTATTTTTACTTAATAAATTATCTTAATATATATAAATTTTCAAGCAACAAATTATTTCATGTTTCGCACGAGCTTTTACGCTAGTATAATTCTAAAATACATCTTTATAATTAATTAGATTATAGCCTGTGCTACGCACACGGTACTTCATGATATTATTTTATAAAAATTATTAATATATTATAATAAAGACAATTAAATTAACAAAATAATTTAATAAAGATTAAATAATAAAATCTTGAAATGACTAATATTAGCAAAATTAAATGCTATTTTATATAATATAATAAGTACATTTAAAAGTTAATTTTGTCAAACTTTTGTTACATATGACATGTGATGATATGTATTAATGAGATTACCAAAATTGAAAGATTCACTTAAAATTTTTATTATTGAACTTAACAAAAATATAATGGATATTAATGATATTTAAAATTAATATACAAATTTCCATAATTTAACATGGGTCAAATAATAATCTAGATTCAATACAAAGCTAAAATGGATACCATACCTATAAAATAGATAGTCCATGGATCAAAATACAGTATAAAATTTTATCTGAACCTAAATATGGATACCGAACCGGAACGGGCTACTAATTTATAATATATATAGATTTATTTAAGTAACTAATTTATAATATATTTTCAAAAAAAAATAATTTATAATATATATAGATTTATCTAAGGGGGTGGTATTGTATTAGGATTTTTAATGACAATTCTTTGGAGAATGATTTTAATGGATTTTAGACTTTTAATGATTTTTAACGACTCTTGTTGAATCACCAAGATTTCTAAATACTTTTGATGACTCCTAACAAAATGACTTTTAAAAACTTTCATAGACTTTTAAATATATAGCCTATATTTAAATAAATAGATTATGTGGTGTAGTAAGATCATATTTGCCTATATTGTGAAACCCTTTAACCTTTCTCCAGTACAACCCATTTCGATCGTGTATTATCTGTTCAATCCGGCCACCAAAAAACTTGAGTACAAGGTATATTTCTTGTTCAACTGAGTATTCATTGTTGTAATTGAATCATATTTATAAACATATATCATACTGAACCATATCAGGAATCTTGTATCAGATTTTTACCTTCACTTATGATATCATAATTTTATGGGTTTCGATATTTGTGAATTATATATCTGTCAATATTCATCACTAATTATGATGCAGAGTTATGACATTAGCCAGCAATATTGTTATGATGTAGAGCTAATTTTATTGGTGTTGTGTGAATTTATTGGTGTTGTTATGATGCAGAGCTAATATTGTTATGAGTATAAATATGGAAATAGAAAACCAAGAAGAGGAAGAAAAAGAGATGGAAGAAGAGGAAGCAAAAGAACAAAATCAACATGAAATTTTTAAAAATGTGTTGACAGTAAATGGAACAATACTGAGTGTGTTGGATAAGCACACCATTACCTTGTCTAATCAAAGCATCCAGCGTTCACTTACTAGGCGACCTGTCAATTCAAGAGGGTATGAATATATTAATGCTGTTTTAAATGATGATCCCGAACACTTTTGAAAACTTTACAGGATGTATCCGCAAGTTTTTCTAAAGCTATCCAAGATTATTAGAGAAAAAACACTTTTGGAAGATACAAGATTTATATGTATTGAAGAGATGCTGGCAACTTTTTTACTTGTTGGTCAGAATTCTAGATATTCTCATGTTGGTGACACATTCAACCGCTCACATTTTACTACCAGTCAAAATTTCAACAAAATTTTGAAAGTTTTGAACAAAATGGCGGTGGATTTTATGGTTAAACCAGGCTCTTCAATCCCTGAAAAAATCAGAGAAAGTACGAGGTTTTTTCCTTATTTCAAAGTAAGTATATTGTCATTTTATTTTAATTGTGTTATAACATTATTACTCATAAACATGATTTTTCTTGCATTTGTGATTATATGTTACTCCCTTTGTCCCTCTCATTTCTTTACAGTTACTATTTTGGGATGTCCCTCTCATTTCTTTACATTCCAAAAATAGTAAGTTTCTCCTACTATTACACCCACTATCTCATGTATTTAACAATAAAAAATACTATTACACCCACTACTTTCCTCCACTATCTCAAATCTATAATTAAATATTAATAGATCCCACCACTTTACCCACTTTTCATCTAATTTTACTCATTTTTTACACATTTTCTTGGTCTCCGTGTCCATCCCTCATGTAAAGAACCATGAGGGACGGAGGGAGTAATATTTAAATTATTTTAGGATTGCATAGGAGCAATTGATGGCACTCATATTCCTGCTATGGTCCCTGGACGTGACACAAGCAGCTACCGTAATCGTCATGGGACAATTTCACAAAATGTTTTAGCGGCTTGCAATTTTGATTTGCAATTTATATATGCTCTCAGTGGTTGGGAAGGATCTGCACACGATTCAAAATTATTAAATAATGCTATATCAAGGAGAAATGGACTTAAAGTACCACGAGGTATTTTTTGGTGTATTTAGGTAATTGATTTTTTATTTAGAAATTACATATGTTATTGTTTATCGTCTACTTGTGTTTTAGGTAAATATTTTTTGGTGGACTGTGGATTTCCAAATAGACTCCAGTTTCTAGCTCCCTTCCGTGGTGTTCGTTATCATCTTCAAGATTTTCATGGTCAAGGTCGTCATCCTGAAAATGAAAAAGAATTATTTAATCTTCGTCATGCTTCCTTGAGGAATACAGTGGAGCGATTATTTGGAATATTCAAATCTCGATTTACAATTTTCAAGACGGCACCTCCTTTTTCATTACAAACACAAGCCGAATTAGTTTTAGCTTGTGCAGGCTTACATAATTTTCTTCGTAAAGAATGTCGTTCAGATGAATTTCCAATTGAAGCAGATAGTGCAACTTCATCAACAAACCAAGAAGAGGATTTTGAGCCACTTATTCATGAAACACAGGAGCAACAACGTGAAAATGCTAATGCGTGGAGAAATGATTTGGCGAATGAAATGTGGATGAATGTGGAAAATATGAATGATGTTGAATGACAACTTTTTTTATGTAGTCTTTTTTTATGGGGCACTGTAATGGTCTTTTATTAGTCAAAGGAGATGATGTAATCTGTCTATGGTCTGTGACTTTCTTTAATATTGTTAGTTCTGCAGAAATACTGTAATTATAACATTGAATTTAGCTGAGTTTGTTATTGTAGTAAATAAACTGGCATTTCCTATTTTTACTAATTTACATCAAATTGGCAGTGATGACTTGCAAGTTGCAACTACAAATTCAATCAGATGTTGCGATTATTACAAAAGTTCTGTTTGTTGGACAGATAGACTATGGTACTTAAATAGTTGCTCAACCAGCTTTTTTTTTTCTATTTGTTTGCACCTTCTGCATTAACAAGTGAACCATCCCCTGATGCATTCCTTTTGGATCTCCTGATATGTCCGGTTTCAGAACTTTTTTCCACCACAATAGGCTTTGTTGACTCTTCTGGGGAGTCTTTCACTACAATGTTTTTCTTTCCCAAATTACCTGCAACAGGTTTTTCTGTTTTTACTTTCTTCATCTGGGGCATCACTGACATTCATTTAGTGCCATGTCTCGTTTGACACCTAGTAGATTCATCAGTTGATTGCCTGTTGCGCTTTGATTGCCTCGTGACCACCTCAGGCTGAGAGATTTCAACAGCAACAGTATTTTTATCTACATATTTAAAAGCCATGACGATGAATCTTTTTTCTATGAGGATCAAATTTAAAAGCCATGGTCCCAGATTTGCCAAGGGATTGAAAGTGCCTTCTTTCGAGAATATACAGATATAGAATCTGGTTACATCGATCCTGAACTTACACAGGGCTCCTAATGGCACCTCATCTTTTCCTAAGGCTGTTCTTTTGCCTCTCCACGACAAGAATCTTCTAGTTTCGTGAATATCATAGCAGTGGCAGTGACAGCTGGGTGTTAAGGTTACCAAGGTGTACATGCTAACTGTGATGCGTTTCTGATATTTCGGCCACCCCTGTAAGTGTTGAGCCTTGATAAATCACCATATACTTATGGTGTACTGTTCGGTAATGACTGCAATTTCTTATTCTTTTTGCTAAATAATGATTGCAATTTCCAATTTGTGTAATTCTGAACTTTTCAGAATTACACAGATTCTTCGAATCATAATTTAAATTCGCAATGTACAAGTATCATTAGGGGGTCGGAACAGAAGTACACTATTTTTACAGAAAGCTACTTGTGTATCCTGACTAGACAATGATATGTACCATGTACATACGAATCTTAAGAGGGAAATCATGCCAATCAAGCTCTGGTAACCTGTTTACCTGCTATAGCCCTGGTAACCCGACTTGCACCACCTTTATTTTCAACAACCAAATCCTCCGTTTCATCCTCTTGCACAGCCTTAACTTGAAAAAAAAAACTTAACAGTTGAAAAACTTTAACCGCAAAAAAACAAAACAACTTTAATCAATATCAATATCTTTTAAAAACAAAACAACTTAACAGTTGAAAACAGAGTTGCGAGGGATTATTCCAAACAAGCTTCACATAACAACTTTAATCAATATCCTTTAAAAACAAAATTTAATCAATATCCGCTAAAAACCAATACCAATAACTTTATTTTAATGCCATTAAGCATTTATGTGCCACAAATCATAGTGTCACATATCTAATTCAAAAACTATCCAAGCGTAGCGTTCTTCAGGGGTCATTTTCACGAACTCCATCTCTAGTATTAAGTAATTTAAATGCCTTGAAACGTGCAAGTTGATCCAAATCAGGTAATTCTTTGAGAAGATCCCAACAGCTACAATCATCATTATTAAATGATTTAACAGCTTCAACCATCTTCTCAACTGAATGAGTAATTTGCATGATAGCATCTGGCTGGCTAGTATTAGCAGAAGAACTAGAATTTCCCTTGACCTCAGATATGTTACGCTTCTTAGGTGCTGGAGGAAGAGGGGCTTCAAGATTAATAGGTTCAGAAGATTGGGCCAAAGGATCTTGGGAATCATCCAGTGTACACTGTGTATAAGCTGCAGTATCATAATCATAAACCAAGTCATCCAACAGGTGATGCTTTTTACTTGCTTTGTCATCATAAGTTCTTGCATCAGTATAATCTCCTAGTCCTATTGCATTCTTCCCGATGGCAGTCCCATTTCCCACCGCAATTCTTAAATCATCATAGTCTCCAAAGGTGTCCGTACGATAACTTCTGTGAAAAGGATGTACCTAATAAAACACAATATACACAATATGTTAGTATTATAAACATGTCAAAAGTTTAGAAAATCTTTATTGTCTTAAAAATATGTACCTTAAAATAATCTTCCCAAACTTCATTCGGAGTAGTAAATTTTTTTGTTATAGGATCCCATCCAAATCCAGAATTAAACAACATCAATTTTGAATAGTTGGTGTATCTAGTTTTAAACCATTTCAAACAACTGAAATACTGGGAATGAGTTTTTTGACATCCAAGCTTTGCATTCAAAGCTGGAAGAATCTTGTTCTCCACGGTAACTTTATTGAATGAAGCATTATTATCTCGCCAACCACGTTGTGCAGCATCAACCATGAGTTTCAATAACTCATTACTTTCGTCAATTGTCCAAGGTTTATACTAACCTCCTTTTCCTTTTGAATTGTCATTCTCTTGACACGCATCTCCCATTTTTCTGTGTTATTGATACATATATACAATTACTCAAAAAAGGACAATAAAACCAGGTTAAAACATAATACATACATGTATGCAGGTTTGGACTTTACATGCTTATATGCATCTAGAAAGCTTTGTCATGTATCATATCAATTTCAAAAAAAAAACATCCAACCATTCATAATTGATAAATTAACCACACAATAAACACACACACAGATATATATATATATATATATATATATATATATATATATATATAGTCCCCTTCTAGAGAGAACTTGTTAGATAGAGAATCGGAGAGAACCATATAATTTTTTCTGATTCTACAGTAGAACCAAATTTTTTCTTTAATTTTTTATTGCAATTTTTTTTTTAAATTTCAAATAAAAAAAATTCTGACCTGCCACGTCAGCAGTGATGACGTGGCACTGTCACGTGTCACTGCCACGTTAGTAGTGACGTCATCATTGTTGACGTGGCAGTGCCACGACATCACTGCTGACGTCACTGATGACGTGGCACTGCCACGTCACTGTTGACTTTTATATAAAAAAAATTTTAAAAAAATTTAAATTTAAAAAAAAAATTTTGGTTCTTTTACAGAATCAGCAAATTGGTCTTTTTTTAATTATAGAACCAAAAAAAATTGGTATTTTTTTTATAGAACCAAAAAAAATTGGTAATTTTTTTTATAGAACCAAAAAAAATTGGTATTTTTTTTTATTATAGAATCATAAAATTGGTAGTTCTCTCATATTCTCCATATAAGGAGGTCCTCTCTAGAATAATGGCCTATATATATATATATATATATATATATATATATATATATATATATATATATATATATATATATATATATATATATATATATATATATATATATATATATATATGATACAACTACAAACACATGGAGAGAGAAGCAAAAGAAAGAAAAAACAGTACTCCCTCAGTCCCATGTGATTGTTTACGTTTCAAAATGATGTTTTTGGCACGCATTTTAAGGTGCATTTTAAAGGTAGTTCCATAACATATTTTTAAAATTTTCTTTTCTTGTATAAAAATATAATGCATATATTTTTATACAAAAAATGAAAATTTTAAAAATAAGTTATGGAACTATCCTTAAAATATACCTTAAAATGCGTGCCAGAAAGTGTAAAAAGAAATGTAAAGAATTGGTTGGGACGGAGGGAGTAATAGAGGGAAAGAAAAAGAAACAAGAAAAAAAAGGAACCTCTTTTGGCAGGATGGAACCCTAGGGGTGAGAGCTATCGTTGAGGAAGACAATGTCTTGTCAAATCTTCTCAAAAAGGACGTGACAATTTTTAGAGAAAATATACACACTTTTTCATAAAAAGTCATGAAAAGTATCTCACTTTTATTTTTCCACCAAAATCATTGACTTTTTGAATAACAAGTGACTTTTAACAACTCTTTAAAAGTTGTAAATGAATGCCTTAAACTTTTAAAGACTTTTTTAAAATCCTGATACAATACCTCCTTACTTTTAAAGAGTATTTAAAAGTATTAATTAAATATCCCTAAACTTCTAAAATCTTTAAAAGTATTTAAAAGTCATGATACAATACCACCTCCTAAGTATGTAATGTTAGTACAAGTCAGTATGGTCAGTGCTAGACGGCAGATTCACGGAATGATGTGGAGTGTGTACGATTAAGAAAAAAAAAAAAAAAAAAGTTAACCTCGACTCCGCTGGGGATCGAACCCAGAGTCTCTGGTTTCGTAGACCAGCGCCTTATCCATTGGGCCACGGAGTCAGAAGCGTGGTAGAAAGCTGCATTTCACTCATTTAAACATTATGAGACATAAAACACCAAAAACAGATCCCCTCATTTAAACGTTATGAGACCCAAAAAGGCAAAAACAGATCCCCACAGAAAGCGCCAAAAATGAACAAGATTTAAATCTCGTTAAAGATTCTGCACTCCAAAGTCCAACTGGTACTTTAAATACTGCTTAGAAAAATAAACTACTGTCCAAAACTTTCTTACAACTAATGATATCCTACGTAATTATTATATATATAAATCTTCTTGTCCCAACTCTCTCAACATTTGTATTTTCATACTACATTCATGGATTCTCACAAGCTTCAAACATTCTTTTTTACAATTGCACTTGCATTTTTGCTACCAAATTTGATCTTGTGTTGGAACCATTGTGATTTTCCGGCAATATTTAATTTTGGTGATTCCAATTCCGATACCGGGGGATTGTCAGCAGCGTTTGGACAAGCCCCTCCACCTCATGGAGAGACTTTTTTTCATGCCCCTGCAGGCAGATACTCAGATGGTCGTCTTATTATTGATTTTATAGGTAATGCTTTCATTCTTCTAAGTTATTGAAATTTAAAGC
Source organism: Saposhnikovia divaricata (assembly GCA_036435485.1). Classification (NCBI taxonomy): domain Eukaryota; kingdom Viridiplantae; phylum Streptophyta; class Magnoliopsida; order Apiales; family Apiaceae; genus Saposhnikovia; species Saposhnikovia divaricata. Next base: position 15,829,603 of record CM071600.1, read on the forward strand.
ATCAATTTTTCGCGGATTGTTTCGGATACAAATATTTTATAATGTTGAATTTTGATTTCTTGATTATTCTTGATCAGTTGGGCTCACTTTTTAATCAATTTGTTTTTGGTCATTTTAAATTTTTAGAAGAGTTTTATAGGTCACCCGTAAAAACCACATTGTTTGATGAACGATTAGTATAAGACTGCATAGACAGTAAATTGAAATCTTTCGAGACCATGCATTAACAGAAGCTTTGTGCAAATGTAAAACATTCTCATTTTGATTTTGGGGCTTTTATGTATCTAAATATGTTTAATGGATACTCAGGCTGAATTGGGGAATTTAGGAGGTTATAATTATTGTTTGATTGTAAATGCATCAATTGTACAAATGCACCTAAATTGAGTTTATTTAAGTGCTCAATGCAGCAAACTATAAATTAAAGTTCACCACTCGAGAGAGCTGAATAAGAACGAGCAGAGTTCATAAAGTAGTTGGTATTGTGGCTAAACATATGTTTGCTAACTTAAGTTTATGAGAAGGAAGGGGTTTTACCCAATTTAAGTGTATGAAGAACTTTTGCTTACATTTAAATGACTCTAGGTAATCTCTGAGATATCTTCTGAATTGCTGATGCTATATTCTTGAGGGCTTACCTTGAATATGATTGATCCCTGTTCATCTACTGAAACATGTTGATTTCTAATTTCAGCGGAGAATTTGACATTACCTTATCTTAGTGCATATCTGGACTCTGTTGGTTCAAACTTCAGTCATGGAGCCAATTTTGCTACGGCTGGCTCAACTATTAGACCTCAAAATACAACCAAGTCCCAGAGTGGCTTTAGTCCATTCTCATTGGATGTGCAGTATGTTCAATTCTATGATTTTCATACAAGATCCCAGATAGTTAGGAAAAAGGGTATGTAAGATGTTTTCAGTTGTGATAATTCGACAATTACTTTAAATTACATGAGAAAATGTCATAAAATTTCCCTGTTCTTCTGAGCAGGAGGTGTTTTTCGAAGTTTGTTACCAGAAAGGGGTGATTTTTCTCGTGCACTGTACACCTTTGACATTGGCCAAAATGATCTCACTGCTGGGTACAAACTTAATATGTCTACTGAGAATGTCAAGGCATATGTTCCAGATGTCTTGGCTCAGTTTACAAATGTTATCAAGGTGAGAAAGAATCTACGAGTTCAGATTTTCTTTGCTGAATATCATTTTTTACATGTTAACAATGATCTCATAACATATTATGTAACTTTTAAACATATACACAGTATATATATTTTCAAGGTGGAAGATCATTCTGGATCCATAATACTGGACCAGTGGGATGCCTACCTTATGTTATGGACCGGTTTCCAATCACAGCTGCTCAAGTGGATAGGTATGGTTGTGCTAGTCCATTCAACGAGGTAGCTCAGTTTTTCAACCATGGATTGAAGAAAGCTGTACACTTACTTAGGGAGGAACTTCCTTTAGCTGCCATCACTTATGTTGACATCTACTCGGTGAAGTATTCTCTTATCAGCCGGGCAAAGAAGCTTGGTAATTCCTTTCGCACATCATAACCTAATAGATAGTGACATTTATTTGTAAATTGTCTCCAGAAGGTGCTGACCTTCATTTGCCAATACACTGCATTCATGTTCACCGTTGGATGTTTTCCAAAAGGAACAAGTATTAAAAAGAAAAACCTGGTGACTTTCAGTTTTTAAAATCCCAGACTCCATATGCATATAATTCAAGTTTATAAGTATGATCAGAAGCTCTAAACTTATGACTACAAAATGTGTATGTGGCAGGATTTAGGAACCCTTTTTTAGCATGTTGCGGTCATGGTGGAAAATATAACTACAACATGTTCATAAAATGTGGGAGCAAGCAAATAGTAAATGGCAAAGAGACTGTACTTGCAAAGTCTTGCAAAGACCCATACCATCGGATTAGCTGGGATGGAACTCACTTCACTGAGGCAGCAAACCAGTGGATTTTCAAAAAAATTGTTGATGGTTCATATTCAGATCCTCCTATACCATTGAGGCTGGCTTGCCAGAGGATGTCCACTAAATGATACAATTTGCTTTTGTAACTCATGAGGAATTTGAAACCTTACGGATATAAGAAATGAGTATATGATATAATTATTCATTCAAAGGTTCATTAGTATGCATGTAGCATCTTATGTTAATGAACATTTAACTAGTGCAAAGAACATTGCAGCGTTTTTATCCCTACTCAGTGCAAGCAGCTACGACTACCCCGGATTGATATCCTCTTTTATCGATGCTTAGTTAGTATATTGGTGCCCGAGGTTTCATCTTCACAGGGTTTAGCAGTGACATCCTTCCAACCTTGGATGGAGGGTATACATTTTCACTACCGAAATTATCATTTTCTTTCCAGCAACTAATTCCCCTGATTATTAAAATAAATTTATAAAATTTTAAATTTTAAATTTGGAGTTCTCCTTATTTTTAAATAATACAATATGTATCTTATACGATCCATTTTCTCTGGTCAGTGGTCACTGGTGTCCATAGACAAGTACCTAAGCTAACCAAATATTGATTGCCTAACTTCATTAATTATTTATACACTAATTTACTTATAGAATCTAAATATATGAAGTCAGTTACTTGTTTTTGCACTAGTAGTGATTTTTTAAATGAGTAGTGCTAGGTATCCCAAAAATTTTACCAAATGACGTGGCATGAAATGTGTCAAATTTTAATTGGGGGCGCATATGAATGCACGCGGGGTCCTATTTTATTATTAGAAACTAGTCGACTAAGCCGCGCTTCGCGGCGACCTTATAATTTTTTTTTAAATTTTTTTAATAAAGATCATTTAAGAAAAAAAACGACAAATTTTTTTTTATAATATCAATATAAATTGGTGAACACAATATTGTATAAATTAGATATACAAATATAATAAAATAAATTATTCATATATTTTCCTATACCGATTTTGTCTTACGATTTTTTAGACCGACACCCGTTGAATATATTATAAAAATACTTAGCATATACAATAATAAAAATTTAAATACAAAAATGCTCTTTGACTTTGATTTATCGATTTTGCCTCACAATTTTTAGGCCGACGCCCGTTGTATATATTTTAAAAATACTAAACATATACAATATAAAATATAAATCGAGTAAATATGATTACAAACATGATGATAAAATTTGATTATTAGAAGTAATGATTGTATATGTATATAAGAATATAATTTTTTTTTTCTATTTCGAATATATACTATAAGAATATAATATATTTTTTCTATTTCGAATATATAATTTTTTCTTCCCAACAAATTCGAAAACCTGTTCAATTTCGAATATGTAATTTAAATTCTTCTTCCCTACAAATTCGAGAACCTTTTCTATTTCAAAAACGTTTGTGTTAACTTTTATATTAATGTTAAAAAAGGAAGTTTTGATTTCTTTTCTAAAAAATAGGGTTTAAAGAAGGAAACTTTAATTTTACATATTTAAAATAGAGAAGCTCTAGAAAAATAGATAAATATGAATCGAGCGATTCTAGAGCTCCACCAAACTCCTGGGGAATTTCCTTTATATATATAAAATGGCTAGCGTTCAAATAGAAAAACAACCTTAGAATAGAAACTAGAAACCTACACTAAATAAATTATATTTCATTTATTTTAATGGCCCCGCTAGGGGCACCTTCACAAAAAACGTTTAAAATTCTTGGTTCTATTCAACAAAAATATAAAAAAAAATTAAAAAAAAATTATTGTTCACGTGCCACGTCATCACGTGAACAGTAACTTTTTTTAAATTTTTTTATTTTTTTATATTTTTGTTGAATAGAGACAATAATTTTAAACGTTTTTTGTATTGGAGTACCCTAATTTGGTCATTAAATTAGCTTGAAATATTTAATTTAGGTTTAGTTTCTAGTTTCTATTCTAAGTTAGTATTAGAACAAGACCCTATATATAATAGATAGATAGATAGAAGTTATCATGTTCACTCATGACACATCATTTTTTGGGAAAAGTTTTGGGGTATCCAGCTTTTCTCTTTTTAAATTGAGTAGTTTACAAAATTAGCTCCAAAGCGGCTACTCGTACATACATTGCCCAATTATGAACTTGTTGATTATCTCAGTCATCTCCTTCAGAATTGTACTACCATTCAACAAATCAAAAAGCTTCACACAAAAATCTTTGTCTTGTTCAAACAAGTACAACAACCCTCCTCTGCACTTTTGGCTTCTGGACTTGTTTCTGCCTATTCGAAGTTCGGGTGCATTACTGATGCCCGAAAGGTGTTTAATACAAAATGACGAGTTTCAACACACCCTTGGACTGTATCATCGGATGACATGTTTTCGTGTTTTCTCCGATGGCTTTACGTTTCCTCTGGTCATTAAGGCTTGTGCTGCTTTGGCTGTTGATAGTATTTGCAAGAATGTACATTCTCATGTTGTCCAGTTGGGGTTTCAGGATCATCTTCATGTTTGTAATGAACTGTTGGGTATGTATGGCAAGCTTGGGCGGATGGACGTTGCCACCAAAGTTTTGATAAAATGCTTGTCAAGACACAAATATTTTGGAATACTATGGTTTCTGGATTTTCACTTAACTATGATTGTAATGCTGCTTTTAAGATTTTTTAGAGAATGAAGCTTGAAGGATATGAACCTAATCCTGTAACTTGGACGGCTTTGTTATCGAGTCATTCTAAGTGTAGACGTTTTGAACAAGCATTGGAATTGTATGCTGAGATGAGAAGGGAAGGTGTTAATTGTACTGCTGAAGCACTTGCTTTGATTATATCAGTATGCGCTAATTCAAATGCTCTTCGTACGGGTGAGGTGATGCATGGATATACTATAACAGCTGGTTTCGAGGACTACTCTTTGTAAAAAACTCTCTTTTGTGTATGTATGGGAAAAATGGAGCTGTCAGAGATGCTGAATATCTGTTTTCTGAAATACAACCAAAGAATTTAGTGACATGGAACACTTTTATATCATGCTATGCTGAATCAGGTTTATGTGATGAAGCTTTTGCTATCTTCTCACAGCTGAAGAAGTTGGATATCAATCCGGTTGTCAGGCCTAATGTAATTTGTTGGAGCGCTGTTATTGGTGGCTTTGCTTCCAACGGGCGTTGCAAGGAATCTCTAGATCTCCTTCGACAAATGCAGCATTCTGGAATCTTGTCCAATTCTATGTCGTTTTGTAGCATTTTATCAGCTTGTGCAGAACTTTCAGCACTCATCCTTGGTAGGGAGATCCATGGTCATGTGATTCAGGGCTCACTGGACAGTAGTGTCCTTGTGGGAAATGGGCTGGTTAATATGTATACTAAATGTGGAAGTGTTAGGGAAGGGAATTTAGTGTTTGAGAAAAAAATTGGTAAGGATACGTACTCGTGGAACACGATGATTTACGAACATTTAATCGGATGATTGAATCTGGATATGAGCCAGATGGTGTTACCTTTGTGGCTTGTCTTTGTTCATGTAGCCATGCAGGGCTTGTTAGTAAAGGACGTGAGCTTTTTTATCAGATGAAAGGGAGTTCAAATTTGAACCTCAGTTGGAGCATTATTCTTGCTTGGTTGACCTTCTTGGTCGTGCTGGGTTCCTCGAAGAAGCATATAACATGGTAAAAACCTGCCAATGGAACCAAATGTTTGTGTTTTAGGGGCCCTTCTAAACTCTTGTAGTATGTATAAAAATATAGACGTGGCACAAGACGCTGCTTCACTTATGTACAGCGATAGCTCTGCAATGGCTGGGAGCTACATGTTGCTCTCAAATATATATGCTGCAAGCGGCAAATGGGAAGATTCTGCAAAGGTGAGAATCTCAGCAAGGACAAAGGGTTTGATGAAAATTGCTGGCCTAAGTTGGATCGAGGTGAAGAAACGTTTTCACTCGGGGAAGCTGTGGAGACGGGAATGAATGAACTTTACAGTATACTTCAAGGTTTGAGTTTACAAATGGAGGAAGAGGCATCTTTGGAGAAGTGGAGAAGTGTTTAAATGAAGTGGCCATTATACTGTCTGTGTTCTATCTTCGCGTGTCAACAATTTTTTAATTTGGACTAGTTTTAATAATCTGAATTTTACTTGTGGTTGATTATGAGAAACTTAATAAAATTGTCGGCTTAATCAGGGAGTCCTCCAGGAGGTAAAATGCTATTTTGCTCAATTTAATAAGATGTTACATTTTGATACTTATAACATAATCTAAGATGATAATTCAACAGACTGGTCATGTTTCAAACTTGCAATAAAAAAAAAAAAAAACTTGCAATAGCTTGATGAGATATTGGTGATTTATTAAAACGATGGAAGCGAAAAGAATGCTAAACAAAATTACGAGTATTTCCGATTGAAATATGAGTAGTGTTAAAGGTATCAAATTGGGTACCAAAATTTATTACCAAATGACTTGTCATTAATTACTTGGCATTTTGAAATGTTTTAACTGGATGTCCCTGGTGGGCCCATTACAATTATAGCCAATAAAAACAATATCAAGTGATTTAGTAACAATTTTTGGTACCCAATTTGGTACCTCTAGCATTTTATACATTACTAAAACTTAGCTTACTCAGTTATAATACCACTCAAAGTGGTGTCTGAGGAGGGTAGCTGTACGCAGACCATGCCCCTATACAATAGGGAGGCTGTTTCCGAAGAACCCCCGGCCATTACAAATACAGAAATACAAATACAGAAAGGAAACCTAATACAAACTAAGAAACTCACGCACACGCAGGAGTCGAACCCCTGACCTCCTCCAAAGGAGGCCAGTGGCTCAACCACTGCACCAACATGTTGTTGGCATTTTATACATTACTCTATGTACTAATTGTCGATTTGTGTATGTATAGTGCAGAGGAAGTAAACCGAATTGATCATTTTTCAGGACATTAAAACCAAAACCGACTGTGTTACGAATTCTCGTTTCCTGTCTTTGCGTAAATTAAATACGGAGATTATAACAGTCAATAATAAAGACAGATGAACACCAAGATTTATACGTGGAAAACCCCCTTAAAGTAAAGAGGTAAAAACCACGGGACCAGCTCCGAATGTTTCCATTATAATGATAACAATGGTTACAATATTCTCTCTCAAGTTTACGAAGTAACACTTGAGGCACAACTGAATAGAAATACAACGATTCCCTACTCCTTCGGTACTTGACCGGATAACCTGGACGAACTCCCTTTGTAGCAACTACAACAGCTGGACGAACTCGTAATGCTGTAGCGGGACAGATTCCGATGGCTGCAGCCTGACACTCACACAAACTCCCTCGAAACGAAAGAATAGAGTAGCACGAGGGCCCCCTATCCTGACCTGCTTGAAACTACCACAAGATAAGTTTCCTACTAGACGGACTATCTAACAGCTATATATACTGAGAAGTATGAGAGGAAGAAGAGATTTTGGTGTGTTTTTAGAATGAAGGGGAGAGGGGTATTTATAGGAGGGGGGAGGGTAGTAGGTGGGGGGGGTTGGTGTGAGGGGCTGGTGATTTTGGAATTATAAGGCAAGCTGCCTAACAATCTCCCCCTATTTCCAAACTCACAACTAATCACTTACACTTCATACCTGCGCCTTGTTTGCACAGCTCCAACTTTTCCCGTGGAACGACCTTCGTCATCATATCAGCCGGATTCTTATCCGTGTGTATCTTCTCTATTTGTATCACCCCATCTTCAACTTGTTCCCGTAGCCAATGGTAACGTATATTAATATGCTTAATACGACTGTGACAAGTAGCATTCTTGCTCAAGTCAATAGCACTCTGACTGTCACAGTATAACTCAAAGTTATCCTGTTTCAGACCCAATTCTTGGAGAAACCGCTTTAACCAAACCAGATCCTTGCCTGCTTCACAAGCAGCAATATACTCTGATTCGGTTGTTGACAACGCAACACACTTTTGCAACTTGGACTGCCATGCTACAGCTCCCCCCCGCAAAAGTGAAAAGCATCCTTGACGTGGACTTCATCTCATCTGGATGTCCTGCCTTCCGTATTAGTACGGCGCGTTATCAAGTAACCACTGCGCACAAAGCACTTTCCTAGACACCAACAATGTGGGCCCCAGCTCTGATACCACCTGTTAGGAATTCCCGTTTCCTGTCTTTGCGTAAATTAAATACGGAGATTATAACAGTCAAAAATAAAGATAGATGAACACCAAGATTTATACGTGGAAAACCTCCTTAAAGTAAAGAGGTAAAAACCACGGGACCAGCTCCGAATGTTTCCACTATAATGATAACAGTGGTAACAATATTCTCTCTCAAGTTTACGAAGTAACACTTGAGGCACAACTGAATAGAAATACAACGATTCCCTACTCCTTCGGTACTTGACCGGATAACCTGGACGAACTCCCTTTGTAGCAACTACAACAGCTGGACGAACTCCTAATGCTGCAGCGGGACAGATTCCGATGGTTGCAGCCTGACACTCACACAAACTCCCTCGAAACGAAAGAATAGAGTAGCACGAGGGCCCCCTATCCTGACCTGCTTGAAACTACCACAAGATAAGTTTCCTACTAGACGGACTATCTAACAGCTATATATACTGAGAAGTATGAGAGGAAGAAGAGATTTTGGTGTGTTTTTAGAATGAAGGGGAGAGGGGTATTTATAGGAGGGGGGAGGGTTGGTGATTTTGGAATTATAAGGCAAGCTGCCTAACAATCTCCCCCTATTTCCAAACTCACAACTAATCACTTACACTTCATACCTGCGCCTTGTTTGCACAGCTCCAACTTTTCCCGTGGAACGACCTTCGTCATCATATCAGCCGGATTCTTATCCGTGTGTATCTTCTCTATTTGTATCACCCCATCTTCAACTTGTTCCCGTAGCCAATGGTAACGTATATTAATATGCTTAATACGACTGTGACAAGTAGCATTCTTGCTCAAGTCAATAGCACTCTGAATATCAGATTTGTGACTCCTGAGGAATTTGAAATCATACAAATATGATAAATGAGCCCAATTTACCGAAAGAGTATATGATATAAATATTCATTCAAAAGTTCAATAATGTGCTTGTGGCATTTTCTTATGTTAATGAACATTAAGTAGTAGTGCAAACAACATTGCAGTGTTTTTAGGAAAATGTTATTTTCAGAACTTTTTTTTTTTCAAAATTATTTATAACATATTGTATCACAATATATAACATTTTATGAATACGTTATAAAAATAAAAAATAAACTCCGGAAGTAACATTTCCCTGTTTTTGTGTACATAAATGATACGTGAACTACCCCTGCTCACTGCAAGCAGCTACAAGATGATGTTCATATGAAACAAAACATCACATATCTTGTAAGATCCTGTCACATCATCTAATATCTCTGGTCTCCGATAGGAGTTCTGTAGAAATAGGACCAATTTATAACAAATCACAGACCTTTTGTGACCCACTACAAAACTTTTTTGTCTTATTTTCATCAATAAAGTCTAGTAGTATTATTATTATTATTATCGAAAGTCCAGTCAAATTCTGTTAATTTTCCATAGGCACGTACCTAAGCTAACCAAATGTTGATTGCCTAACTTAACTTAAAACCGATATTGATTGCCTAACTTCATAAATATTAATTTTAATATTAATTAATTCTAGTATCTTTGATATTTACAGCTACTCACAGCAACAATTTGTTAAGGTACCTAGTTTATAGACACAAAAATTGTTTGCCAATTTTAGCCCTCATTTACAGTTACATAAACGTTTTCTGGTATTTTATAGAGTGAGGCCAAAATTTTACCAAAATAAGAATTATCAAATTTTTTGTTCCGTAATTGTACAATGCTAAATTTGGGAAAAAAAAATTAATTTTACTAAATAAAAGTTAACAGTTTCGGTGTTTATTCGAATTTGACTCTCACTTCAGCCGCGATCCGCTTCCATAATAAATTTTCAAAAAAAAAGCAAAAAATGAAAATTAATGTCCCTTCGTCTCAAAGTACATGTCCCTTTTGACTTTGATCGGTTAAATTGATCAAAATTTGATTGAAATTTATATGTATTATATAATTCAAAAAAATAAAAAAAAAATATTATTATCAAAAAATACATCTAATCTATGTTATAATTCAACTTTCAATTTTTAAAAATAAAATTTAAATAATTTTTAATCTATACTAATATATTAAAGCCGAAAGATTGAAAGTTTGGTCGGTTTGGTTTTAGGTTTGGTTATCCTAATTATTAAAATAAATAATGACATAATATAATTAATGTTAATTAGCCATTGCCATTTTGAGATTTACTTTTAGTTGAAGATATTATCTTTTATAAAAACATCAATCGTACCATATCTTCAAATTATTAATATTTACTTTCTAATTAAAATACGTTACCTTTTTTATTTAAAACTAATCTTATAATGATTAATATATACCCAAAACATAAATTTACAATCATTAATGTATACCCAAAAATATGACACCATATTACCGTTAGATTTTTAATAATTAATAAGAACTGTTAGATGTAATTATAAGCTATATTTAATGATTAAATTACTTTACTAAATATTTAAGGTTCGAATCCCGTCAACGACATATTTAACTTAAAATTTTATTATATAAATTTTAAATCATGCAAATCATTTATTAAATTTACTTCAAAGTTTATTAAATTAATTTTTAAAATTAATGATTATATAAAAACATAATTATAGAATAAAATAAAAATCTATAACATATCAAAAGAAACCCATGCATCGCACGGGTTATAAGCTAGTATTTAATTAAAAATTAGGAACATGTAAAATGGAATAAGAGTATTATATAAGTGATTGATGTCTAAACTAACAGCCTGTTTGGTAAGCTTCTTTAGGTTAAAAATGTTCTGTTTGTGTAATTTGCTTAAAGCTGAGCTTTAAGTTAAAAAATTCTTTTAAGTTATAAGTTCCTTTTAGGTACTTTTGACTTATGACTTATCCAATTTTTTATTTTTTTTTTTTGTTTCAGGACTCTTGTAAAGTTAAAATATTATGAATTTAAAAAGTTTTTAAGTCAAATTTCACTTTAAGTCAAAATTATTAAACTCCCATTTAATTTTAAGTAAAATTACCTAAACACATTCATTTAACTTAAAGTAAACAACTTTACTTTTTCCTTTAAGTTAAAAACATCTCCATTAAATCAAAAGTAACTTATTTTAAGTAAGGAAATGGGTCAGCAGCCACAGTCGGATATTTTGTAATATCCAACCAACCCATCTTGAACCGTTAACACATCCAATCAACGGTCAGGATGAGGGGACTTACACTATATAATATAGCGTATTACGCTATATAATAGAGCGTAAGTTAAAGTTTTCAAAACCCCCATTTAAATTGTGTCGAAATATATCAAATATGGTATGCAAAATGATCGTTGTGAGATGTAGAAAAATACAGTGAAGTCGGATTTCAAAAATATCTCACCAATTGACGGAAAAAATCAAATTAGAAACGGAGGGATTTTGGTATAAACTTACACTATATTATATAGCGTAATACGCTATATAATGTAGCGTAAGCTTTTCAAATCCTAGCCGTGCATTAGCTTACTGGATGGTCACAGATGGGTTGGTTGGATATTAGATTATACTTTAAGTAATGTCAAACACCCTCTAATACTTATGAAGGGCTGTAATGTCCATTGATTTTCCTAGCTCCGATTGGAATTGGAATATTAGAATCCCCAAATTTGACTAATGACTAGTAATAATTTTCTTGCTTCTAATTAATTTACTATGATTAGGATGTGTAACGAACTTGACACTCCAAATTTCACCAAACCACAAATGTATTATGACTTGTCAAGAATTAATTCATGATTATCAACGTGTTTTAGTTACTAATTAACCGACTTAGACAGTTACCAACTTGCGTACTAAGCTTTCAGTACAAAAAAAGATGTTTTTTATTAAATTTCTATAACAAGTTAAAGGTCTATGTCAATACTTTACTGCCCATATCTAAATGCAATGTTGGGCTTAAATAAGAAAAGTAATAATAACTCCTTTGAAGAAAAAAGTAATATTAAAGTTTAGATTGTACTACAAAATTCATATACCATACATGGTATTATAATTACGAATTTCAGATAAATGTCATGTTAATATGTTATTTTACGAACAAGTATCTGTAATTTGTTTTGTCAACCATAACAATCTTTGAAAAACTGATAAAAATATCACTTTTTATGATTAAGTAACAAAAATACCCACTTTCAATTTTTTGTCATTTTTACCCGACAAAAAATCCACTCTTGTATTTGATACTCAAAAAATGCTATTTTTTATTTTCTGGGAAAATATGTATTTTCATAAAAAAAAAAAAATTTTGGACGAAATTTCCAAGCCTTAAATAGGTATTGGGCAAATAACCAATCCTAAAAAAACTTACATTAGGTATCCAATTATGAAAAGCGTATTTCAAATAAAAGAATAGATCAAATACTCAGTTTTGAAAGACGTATTTCAAAATATTTAATCCTTAAAAGCTATCTCGAGTCTTCAAAAAAATAATGATAATCAATTAAAAAAACGTATTTTACTAATAATTTTGATCATATTTTTCAAATATAATAATTTGATCACCAAATTTAAAAATTACGATAATTTTGATCATCGCCCTAATTTTTTTTAAAGCATTGTCAACCTTAGCATATCACTTTCTATATATAATAGAGCAACACAGGTAAAATGAGCCAATAAACCCCCTGTGAAAGTACAGTTATGCCCTTACAATTTATAAAATTACATGATGTAAGAACCCAAATTTTCGGTAGAATTAAAACTTTTATTATTAAGAATAGGTATATACGTGAATAGTGTTGTCATACGTGAATAGTAATTTGGTGGATGAATAATAATTTTGAGGATTAGGAAAAGTTTTCATGTCACCTATGTACGAGACGTAGAATGGATATTCCGAAGTCGTACTAGTGACCCATGGAGTAAATAAGTGTATGTAAAGACGATCGGAATTCAGAGAATCCAAACTTTATTTTATTCCAATTTTGACAGAGGAGTCAGGGATATAATAATTGGATTATTAATTGAGGATATTGGATATGAGAAGTCCAAGGAGGGATATATATTATGAGAGGAAAATGGGATTGAGGATGAAACCCTAGAGGTGAGGAATAGAGAATACTTGAGAAAATCGGGAGGACGTTTCCAGAGATAAAGAGAGAATAAACAAGGAATGTTGGATTTAATATTGGATTATAGATTGAACACATGACAAGATTAAATACCATGCAAGATTATTAAGTGCAACAAATCAATAGAAGTAGTGTGAAACCAAACAAGATGCAAGTGGATTAAGAATAGTACAAGGTGAGGTGTTCTTGTTAAAACCATGCAAATAAAACACCTAAACTCTCCCATTACTTGACACTTGTGTGGAAGGAGAATATGAAGAGTAGCACAGCTGATATACATTACTTACAAGCCTAATAATTCATTTCTAACACCAAAAATATCAACCAAGCAAGCCAAACACTTTTCTCTCTTTCCTTCCCCATTTTCCAGCAGATCAGATTTTTCAGAGCAGGGATCTTTCCGATTTTTTTCACCCAGTTCTACTCATTTAAAAATTATGAAAAAATTCACGAAGCTTCTGCACATCAAGATGAAGTTGTGGATTTAATTTCATAATTTTTGAAGATCGTTTGAGTGGTCAAATAAATTCGAGAAAATCGCTCTGTTTTTCCCCTTGAAGAACCCACTTCGAATTTTTGAAGTTTTGAGATTTCAAAATCCAACTTCCAACCATCATTTGATCTTGAAACTTTTATGGTAAGTCCTATATTTCATATAAATGATCTCCTAAGAGTTTTAGCTTCAAACTCCTTTGTTTCCATTTTCAAATAAATCCTCAAAGTGGAGGGTGAATAGTAACCTTCATAAACTAATCTTGATTTCTTTGATTTCTTTGGTTGATTTAGCAAGCTTAAGACTACCCAAGGCTATTATAAGGTGTACAGAGCTTTGTTAGTGTTGTGAGAGTATCAAGAAAGGTATAAACCTCAACTTTACCTTTTATATATATGAGTTTTGGTGAAGTTTTGATGCTAGTGTAAAGATTAGTTCATGTTAAGAATTTATATGATTGTTTAGCTTTGTCTTGAGGTGTATATGTTGAGTGGTGGTCATTGGACCTTACCACTGCCCTTAGAGGCCTAGTATGAGTGTTGGTGTGTAATATTAGAGTTTGGGTTGCCTTGTATGGCTTGATTGAGGAGTTACAAAAATGGTAATGTTCGATTTAGAGCCGTTATAATGCCCAAATTTCTTGAACAATGTTGACAGTAGCTACCCGAGTCCTTAAACATGTTTAAATTGCAACCACTGACCATATTGGGTAGGTTTTGGATTCTAGTTTATGTGGCCGCAAGAATCGTGTCAAAAGAGTTTACGGTTTGTGAGTAATGACCGTTTTAGTGAAAGCGATTCGAGAAACCATGTCGCAGAAATGTATCAACTTTGAGGTTAAGTTTGAGACCCTTAAAAAATTGAATTAGAGTATGATATTTTGAGGATAAATACTAAGGTCAGTTAGAAAGGTTTGTACGAAGGTTTCGAGTTAAAAAGATTATTTTTCGATTTTATAAAAAGGGCGTAAGCCGAGATTGCGCAAGTGGAAAACCCCTTAGAAAGACCATAAGACTCACTGCATAGCCACTGCCCTGTTTTGAAAATTCCGAAAAATGAGCCTTCTGACCAGAGCCAAGTTTTGAGTTAGTTACCTTCTAGACATTCCCTAGATCGTGTACGCGAAAACGGTGCGTCATTTGGGTTAACGGTTATCGAGTTATGAACATTTTAGTGAAAGAGGTGCAAATAGTAAAACCCGTAGTTGACTGAACTTCAAAAATACAATTCCCCTGCCTAGACCCGTAGATTTGAATCGAAACTTTTATGATAAATATTACAAATACCAAAGGTGATTTTAGAGGTGGTTTCGTATTTAAATACATTCCCGGTGATTTATTAAAAGTGTTGGAGTGCGAGTCACGGAATAGTGAATCTCAGGAAAGTCAACTCTAGAGGTGCTACTTGACCATCCGCTTTGGCTGAGTTAAAAGAGGAATTTCGAGTCGACTAAAACATGAAACTTGTTAAGAATTATCAAGGCAACATATTGGTGTAAAGAACGAGGTTAAAAATGGTTAAGTATAACATGGACTTAGACGAGTCTAGAGGGACCCCTTAGTGCTTTGTTTTGATTGACTTAAGTGTCTAAGTGTTGGACTATTATTGGATTGTATAGGGGATTAATAGCATGTTTTCTTGACTTTATTTAGATTGTCGGACCCCGCTACCAGCCGTTACTGCATCAGGAGTACCAGGCAAGTATACTAACTCTTACTCTATCATTCAGAGTAGAGATGTTTTGTGTTATAAAATGTTCGTAATGGTAGTTATATGTGAATTATTATATTGAGGAGATAAGGGAAGTATGGTTAGGAGTAACTTACGTTTCCCTTTAGATGATGTAACATGAGGAGTAAATAGTGAATACGAAGTAGTGAGGAGTTGGATTTTCTTCAAAAACCCGGACAAAGATTTTAAAGAATTTCGCAATAATGAACCTAAAGGAAACATCACCAATAATCTAGCGTTTATTAATCAAGTAGATACTTGGGTAGCATTTACTGATTAAATGAACCTTATTCGTCTAATTAGATTTATTTAATTAGAAGAATATTATTTTCAAAAAAATGTTTTCTTAAAACAACTTTGTCCGGAGAAATATCAATGTTGATTTACAAATTATTCTATCGAGGTGATTACTTTTAGAGATGTTTTCTTCTTGCAATATATATATATATATATATATATATATATATATATATATTATTTTTGAGCTGTTACTTGAATAATATTATTATGCTAGATGTTCTATTTTAGTTCATGAGATGGTCCGTATTGTGGGACATTTATCGAGTTACTTCATTCGTACTCGAAGAGGAGATAATAAAGGCGTATTAATAATATCTTCATACTATATATTTACTGTTATTTAAGGGTGGAGTTATGTATATATTTATATATACTGACATGGGTCCTTCACTCTGGATTCATAGTCAGAACAATCTTTCATAAATATTTTCCTCCACTCATTCGGAAGGAGAACCAAATTATTGGAGGTGTATATCGTTCATTGTTTCTGAACGATATTGGAGTATTAATTCGTTTCAAAATAAATAAAGGTGCACGTGTTATTTCACCGTGACGCCTAAGCTATTTGTTGTTAAAGGTGATCGAAGATTCCGACACCTAATATCCTGGACTGAAAGTGCGTAAGAGACCGGGACAGGGCCGGCTCAGCACATAAATCGATGAAAGTGCGTACGAGACCGGGACAGGGCCGGCTCGGCACATAAATTGATGAAAGTGACCGGAGTAACGCACCGGCCCAACTAAGGGTGAGGGTCCGAGTCTGTCGACTCATCCTTATGAGGAATATTATTGGATGGTTCGAGACGTCGACTGTCCTTTCTATCGATAGAAAAATTGAGATGTGACAATGGATTGATCATCCATTACTTGATGCAGCGTTCGAGGAAAAGTCCAATCATTGATTCTCTAGCTATTAACCGATGCCTTTGTGGTTCGGATTAACTAGGGTATCGATCTGAGAAATTATTATATTATATTATTATATTGAGGAGTTTGAGCAATTATCATGTTACCGTTGAGTAATATGGAGAAGTTATTGAGATGTATTTATTCCATCATTTGGGTATTAAAATTTCGAGATAAATCTCTTTTCAAAATAAATATATATCCGTATGAGGGGAAAAGTTCTTGTAGAGCGGTTTAGTAATATTTTGTGTGAATTGTTGGGAATAGGGGATAGTTATAACCTTGCTGGGCATTCTTTGGCTCATTCTTGTTATTTTATATATTGTTAAGCAGCGGCATCCAGGGCTAACTCAAGTATGGCCAATCGAGGCAAGGGGAAAGCGACGAACTACTGATTCAGCGCGGTGGCCTTGTAGTATCTAAGTAAGGTGGAAGCTGAAGAGTAGTGGTTTAGTATTTTGTTATCTAGTATTTTGGAATTGTAATAACATTCAGAAATTCTAGTAGATGAACTCGTGTTGTATTAACCTTTGATTTATGGAATGCTTGTTCTAAGACTATAACCCGTGGAGTAATTGTGGAGTCTATTAAGAATATTGTTGTAGATTATATTATGAGCAGGTGATTGTATATTCCGCAAGAGGTGTGACAACCTAGATTCCGGTAGGGAATTTGGGGGTGTTACAGTAATGGTATCAGAGCGATAGGTTATAAACCTTAGAACAAGAGTTTTAGAAACCGAGAGACCGAGATGGAAGTTCGGTAGTAGAACCTTAAGGGGTAGTTAGGGTAGAGGCATGATGGCCCAGACCAGTAGTAGAATCAGTTGGGACGAGAAAAATGTGTATCCATGATTATTGAAGGAGTTAAAAGTTATATGGATCCGTAGATATATATATGTGTAGTTGCAAATGCATTTATATATATTTATGTGCATGTGTATATACTGTTTGCTTCGTAAATAAGTGTTTCATGAGTATGTAGTTTCATCGAACCGACTGATTTATTAAGTTTTCTTTTATTATAGGAGAATGCCGCCTAGAAGGAACGCGAGGGCTAACCCTGATGAAGAATCAATTGGAGGTGGAGGAAATACAGGAGGAGATAACAACCAAGGAGATAACCAGAATAACAACCAGAACCAGCAAGGAATGAACCAACTTTTGGATTTGTTGAGGCAAACCCTAGACCGTGGCCACCAGGATCCTAGACCTAATGTAGGGAACCAGACTGCAGCAGCTTTCAAGGCTTTTAAGTCAATCCAACCACCTGAGTTTAAGGGGTTCGGTGAACCAGTAGAGGCGAGGTCATGGCTGAAAGAGATGGAGAAATCCTTTAAGATTATAGGAGTGGAAGATGCGCAGAAGACGATCTTTGCCACCTATTTGCTGAAAGAGGAGGCAAATTATTGGTGGGAGTCTAAGGAAGCAATGGAACCTGAAGGGGTAGTAACCTGGGCGAGATTCACTGAGTTGTTTTTGGAGAAGTACTTTCCTGAGCAAATGGAGGGCAGGATGGAGATAAAGTTTTTGGAGCTGAAACAGAATAATAAGACAGTAGCTGAGTATGAGAAGGAGTTTACGGAGCTAGCTAGGTTTGTACCACATTTCGTGGATACCGACAAGAAGAAGGCGAGGAGGTTTCAGCATGGGTTGAAACCGTGGATACAAACTAGAGTAGCTGTTTTTGAGCTTACTGAGTATGTTAAGGTGGTGAACAAGGCAGAAGTGGTAGAAGCAGGGAGTAATTTTGATCCCAAGGAGAATGATGGGAAGAAGAGAAAAGCGGAGAGTTGGGGAGGAAGTCAGGCCAGTGGAGCATTTCAGAACCAGTATGGTAGGAGGTCTGGATTTAAGGCTGGGAGGTCCGGGGGGTTTAACCCAGCAGAAAGTATGGCTAGTGTACAAGTGGGACAACAAGGAAATGGGAGCCAGTTTAGGCAGTCAGGACCACCGCTGCCGGACTGTGAGGTGTGTGGAAAGAAGCATCTGGGAGTTTGCAACCAAGTTAAGTGTTATAACTGTGGTCAGGAGGGGCATCAGAAGATGAATTGTCCCAGGAGGGGAGTGGTTTGCTTCAAATGTGGAAAGGAGGGCCACATCGCTAGAGATTGTAGAGTGTCGACAGCGGGACCCGCGACATCGCGACAAAGCAGTGGAGTTAATAGCAACCGACAAACCGCTAGAGTTTTTAATATGACATTGGCCGATGGCTTAAAGGAGAGGAACGAGGCGCCAGGTACACAGTTTCTTAAATTTTGGGAATGCATAGATTAATGATGAGTTAGTGTAAAAATAGAGGCATGTTAAGGAATAAGAGGGTTATCGGAGATGGAATAGCGTTATAATATGAGAATGTATAACTGGAAGTAGAAAGCATAGTACGGGTAAGGCGAATATATTGACTAGTAGAGTACGAGACAATTAACCTTAGTTGTTACCTGCGTTGATTCCGAGGACGGAATCCTTTTAAGGAGGGAAGATTGTAAGAACCCAAATTTTCGGTAGAATTAAAACTTTTATTATTAAGAATGGGTATATACGTGAATAGTGTTGTCATACGTGAATAGTAATTTGGTGGATGAATAATAATTTTGAGGATTAGGAAAAGTTTTCATGTCACCTATGTACGAGACGTAGAATGGATATTCCGAAGTCGTACTAGTGACCCATGGAGTAAATAAGTGTATGTAAAGACGATCGGAATTCAGAGAATCCAAACTTTATTTTATTCCAATTTTGACAGAGGAGTCAGGGATATAATAATTGGATTATTAATTGAGGATATTGGATATGAGAAGTCCAAGGAGGGATATATATTATGAGAGGAAAATGGGATTGAGGATGAAACCCTAGAGGTGAGGAATAGAGAATACTTGAGAAAATCGGGAGGACGTTTCCAGAGATAAAGAGAGAATAAACAAGGAATGTTGGATTTAATATTGGATTATAGATTGAACACATGACAAGATTAAATACCATGCAAGATTATTAAGTGCAACAAATCAATAGAAGTAGTGTGAAACCAAACAAGATGCAAGTGGATTAAGAATAGTACAAGGTGAGGTGTTCTTGTTAAAACCATGCAAATAAAACACCTAAACTCTCCCATTACTTGACACTTGTGTGGAAGGAGAATATGAAGAGTAGCACAGCTGATATACATTACTTACAAGCCTAATAATTCATTTCTAACACCAAAAATATCAACCAAGCAAGCCAAACACTTTTCTCTCTTTCCTTCCCCATTTTCCAGCAGATTAGATTTTTCAGAGCAGGGATCTTTCCGATTTTTTTTCACCCAGTTCTACTCATTTAAAAATTATGAAACAATTCACGAAGCTTCTGCACATCAAGATGAAGTTGTGGATTTAATTTCATAATTTTTGAAGATCGTTTGAGTGGTCAAATAAATTCGAGAAAATCGCTCTGTTTTTCCCCTTGAAGAACCCACTTCGAATTTTTGAAGTTTTGAGATTTCAAAATCCAACTTCCAACCATCATTTGATCTTGAAACTTTTATGGTAAGTCCTATATTTCATATAAATGATCTCCTAAGAGTTTTAGCTTCAAACTCCTTTGTTTCCATTTTCAAATAAATCCTCAAAGTGGAGGGTGAATAGTAACCTTCATAAACTAATCTTGATTTCTTTGATTTCTTTGGTTGATTTAGCAAGCTTAAGACTACCCAAGGCTATTATAAGGTGTACAGAGCTTTGTTAGTGTTGTGAGAGTATCAAGAAAGGTATAAACCTCAACTTTACCTTTTATATATATGAGTTTTGGTGAAGTTTTGATGCTAGTGTAAAGATTAGTTCATGTTAAGAATTTATATGATTGTTTAGCTTTGTCTTGAGGTGTATATGTTGAGTGGTGGTCATTGGACCTTACCACTGCCCTTAGAGGCCTAGTATGAGTGTTGGTGTGTAATATTAGAGTTTGGGTTGCCTTGTATGGCTTGATTGAGGAGTTACAAAAATGGTAATGTTCGATTTAGAGCCGTTATAATGCCCAAATTTCTTGAACAATGTTGACAATAGCTACCCGAGTCCTTAAACATGTTTAAATTGCAACCACTGACCATATTGGGTAGGTTTTGGATTCTAGTTTATGTGGCCGCAAGAATCGTGTCAAAAGAGTTTACGGTTTGTGAGTAATGACCGTTTTAGTGAAAGCGATTCGAGAAACCATGTCGCAGAAATGTATCAACTTTGAGGTTAAGTTTGAGACCCTTAAAAAATTGAATTAGAGTATGATATTTTGAGGATAAATACTAAGGTCAGTTAGAAAGGTTTGTACGAAGGTTTCGAGTTAAAAAGATTATTTTTCGATTTTATAAAAAGGGCGTAAGCCGAGATTGCGCAAGTGGAAAACCCCTTAGAAAGACCATAAGACTCACTGCATAGCCACTGCCCTGTTTTGAAAATTCCGAAAAATGAGCCTTCTGACCAGAGCCAAGTTTTGAGTTAGTTACCTTCTAGACATTCCCTAGATCGTGTACGCGAAAACGGTGCGTCATTTGGGTTAACGGTTATCGAGTTATGAACATTTTAGTGAAAGAGGTGCAAATAGTAAAACCCGTAGTTGACTGAACTTCAAAAATACAATTCCCCTGCCTAGACCCGTAGATTTGAATCGAAACTTTTATGATAAATATTACAAATACCAAAGGTGATTTTAGAGGTGGTTTCGTATTTAAATACATTCCCGGTGATTTATTAAAAGTGTTGGAGTGCGAGTCACGGAATAGTGAATCTCAGAAAAGTCAACTCTAGAGGTGCTACTTGACCATCCGCTTTGGCTGAGTTAAAAGAGGAATTTCGAGTCGACTAAAACATGAAACTTGTTAAGAATTATCAAGGCAACATATTGGTGTAAAGAACGAGGTTAAAAATGGTTAAGTATAACATGGACTTAGACGAGTCTAGAGGGACCCCTTAGTGCTTTGTTTTGATTGACTTAAGTGTCTAAGTGTTGGACTATTATTGGATTGTATAGGGGATTAATAGCATGTTTTCTTGACTTTATTTAGATTGTCGGACCCCGCTACCAGCCGTTACTGCATCAGGAGTACCAGGCAAGTATACTAACTCTTACTCTATCATTCAGAGTAGAGATGTTTTGTGTTATAAAATGTTCGTAATGGTAGTTATATCTGAATTATTATATTGAGGAGATAAGGGAAGTATGGTTAGGAGTAACTTACGTTTCCCTTTAGATGATGTAACATGAGGAGTAAATAGTGAATACGAAGTAGTGAGGAGTTGGATTTTCTTCAAAAACCCGGACAAAGATTTTAAAGAATTTCGCAATAATGAACCTAAAGGAAACATCACCAATAATCTAGCGTTTATTAATCAAGTAGATACTTGGGTAGCATTTACTGATTAAATGAACCTTATTCGTCTAATTAGATTTATTTAATTAGAAGAATATTATTTTCAAAAAAATGTTTTCTTAAAACAACTTTGTCCGGAGAAATATCAATGTTGATTTACAAATTATTCTATCGAGGTGATTACTTTTAGAGATGTTTTCTTCTTGCAATATATATATATATATATATATATATATATATATATATATATATATATATATTATTTTTGAGCTGTTACTTGAATAATATTATTATGCTAGATGTTCTATTTTAGTTCATGAGATGGTCCGTATTGTGGGACATTTATCGAGTTACTTCATTCGTACTCGAAGAGGAGATAATAAAGGCGTATTAATAATATCTTCATACTATATATTTACTGTTATTTAAGGGTGGAGTTATGTATATATTTATATATACTGACATGGGTCCTTCACTCTGGATTCATAGTCAGAACAATCTTTCATAAATATTTTCCTCCACTCATTCGGAAGGAGAACCAAATTATTGGAGGTGTATATCGTTCATTGTTTCTGAACGATATTGGAGTATTAATTCGTTTCAAAATAAATAAAGGTGCACGTGTTATTTCACCGTGACGCCTAAGCTATTTGTTGTTAAAGGTGATCGAAGATTCCGACACCTAATATCCTGGACTGAAAGTGCGTAAGAGACCGGGACAGGGCCGGCTCAGCACATAAATCGATGAAAGTGCGTACGAGACCGGGACAGGGCCGGCTCGGCACATAAATTGATGAAAGTGACCGGAGTAACGCACCGGCCCAACTAAGGGTGAGGGTCCGAGTCTGTCGACTCATCCTTATGAGGAATATTATTGGATGGTTCGAGACGTCGACTGTCCTTTCTATCGATAGAAAAATTGAGATGTGACAATGGATTGATCATCCATTACTTGATGCAGCGTTCGAGGAAAAGTCCAATCATTGATTCTCTAGCTATTAACCGATGCCTTTGTGGTTCGGATTAACTAGGGTATCGATCTGAGAAATTATTATATTATATTATTATATTGAGGAGTTTGAGCAATTATCATGTTACCGTTGAGTAATATGGAGAAGTTATTGAGATGTATTTATTCCATCATTTGGGTATTAAAATTTCGAGATAAATCTCTTTTCAAAATAAATATATATCCGTATGAGGGGAAAAGTTCTTGTAGAGCGGTTTAGTAATATTTTGTGTGAATTGTTGGGAATAGGGGATAGTTATAACCTTGCTGGGCATTCTTTGGCTCATTCTTGTTATTTTATATATTGTTAAGCAGCGGCATCCAGGGCTAACTCAAGTATGGCCAATCGAGGCAAGGGGAAAGCGACGAACTACTGATTCAGCGCGGTGGCCTTGTAGTATCTAAGTAAGGTGGAAGCTGAAGAGTAGTGGTTTAGTATTTTGTTATCTAGTATTTTGGAATTGTAATAACATTCAGAAATTCTAGTAGATGAACTCGTGTTGTATTAACCTTTGATTTATGGAATGCTTGTTCTAAGACTATAACCCGTGGAGTAATTGTGGAGTCTATTAAGAATATTGTTGTAGATTATATTATGAGCAGGTGATTGTATATTCCGCAAGAGGTGTGACAACCTAGATTCCGGTAGGGAATTTGGGGGTGTTACACATGAAATGCCACTCTTTTATCTAAATGGGAAAAAATGAGTTTTTGTGGTGAATCGAACCTAGAACCTCCTCTACACAAGTTATCCTACCAACCACTCTGCTACATGAACTTTTTTGTTTTGAGTTAAAAAATCTTTTACATAAACCCGACCTCGCCATTATCTTATTTTTAATTATTTTAAAAATATTATATTTTAACTTTCACAATATGGTACACATCCATCCATTCTTTCTACATATAATAAGAGAACAAGGGGATTTTTAGGGGTTTTTTGAGCCAATAAATCCTCTATGAAATTACGATTATACCCTTACAAGTTATAAAATTACATGAAATTTCACTCTCTTATTTAAATGGAAAAAATTAGTAAATTTTATTTTTATGGTGAATCGTACCTAGAACCCCCTCTACACAATATATCCTACTAACCTTTGTGCTGCATGGACTTTATTATTTTGAATTAATAAACCTTTTACACAAACCCGACCTCTCCATTATCTTATTTTTACTATTATTTCAATTTTTTAGTAAAAATAACGGTGACTCATATTATTTTAAAAATATTATATTTTAGGTTTCACAATATGGTACACAGTCTATCTATTACTATAAATTAAACCACAACACAAGTGCAAAAAGTGTCATTTTAATGGTTGTGAACTTACGATAATATTTCTATATGTTTAAAAATTACAAAAGCACCATCCCTTTAATATTTATGCAAACAATATATGAAATTATGTTGGTATTGGGAATCCGCCCTCTCGTAATTTCGGATTATAATTCTATGCGACTTATATATCTTGATGAGATATTTAAAGAAATAAATATTAAGGAGCGTATTAATTTTATCTGGAAAGTATTGTATGATGAGTATTATTCACATTGATGATATGTCTTTTTATCATTGTTCTAAAAGAAATTTTGTTATAACCTATACAATATATTTATATGTTATAAAACATCCTTTTTTATGCTCATTTGATCTATACATAAATAAAATAATACATAAATTAAAATATTGATATTATAATATGTAAGAACATAAAAGGTGCAATTATATTCAAAAATATCCTTAAATCGTAAAATTATACAAAATTTATAGCAATTGCTATTATGCTAGTTGTTGTAATGCTGCGTAAGGTTGGTGACTTGTCCTACTCCTACTTTATCATTAGTTTATTTATACACGTTATGGATGAATACTGTGCTTCTTTAACAATTACAGTATCAGAATAATTATTTATAGCGGAAATTTGTTGACTACAAATAAAATTTAAGCATACAAATGCTCGGACGCCAGTCGATTAACATTAAAAATAAACACATAATATGTATCCAAATTAATATATCACATTATGTTTATGTTGTTAGTAAAATGTCATTATAATATTTAAATGTTAAATATTAAATGAATTATTGCTGTTAACAATGTTAAGTCAATATTTTTTTTAAAAATACAATATTTATAATCAGAGACGAAGTCGGCAAGTGTTTGTTTTCGATATGAAAGATGACATTCCAAATTCCAAAACAGACGCAAAAACAAAACCCGGTTGTTTGTTTCATGAAATTTCAAATAACAGACGTGGTGCACCACGAAACTTCATTCTTCCTTCAACATCCCCCCAAAGCCAATTTGTTTTCTTTCTTTCACTTCATATAACACATCAAACACAAAGCCTTTTTGTTCGTATTGATCCCCTGTTTCTGTTTTTTGTTTACATTTGTCCACTTCAATAAACTACTTCTTGTAGCCATTATCAGTAAAAATATTTAAGCCCGTCGTAAGATTTTTCTGGGTTTTGCGTAAAGAATCCAAGGTACTCTTTCTTTTCTTCAAAAAGAGATTATATGTTACGTTGCACAATCTGTGTTTCGAAAATCTGGTCAAGTCTTGATATCGAATCTGAAATAAGCCAAAGTGATCATAATTTGTTGATGCACTTAGTAGCATTACTTTGGCTTTATAAATTGAACAGAAGTCCGAAATCTCCTTGATCTGGGGACTTGGATGTCACAATAATAATAACAGCAGCGAAGTGTAAGCAACTGTAGTTGTTGTTGAGCTAACTCACCGGTGAACTGATTGTTTTTGTACGTTTTGCTTTGTATGTTTAAATACACAAAGAGCAGCTGTTTGTTTACATGTTTGACTATTGCTTTCTTGTTTTTGTTACATTATGTACATGGTAACGTGTGGAATGAGGTTGTGTGGAATCGGAACTGGAATTAGAATTGTCAAAAGTGTGGCACACGATTTTCTGTTTAAGTTGCGTAGGTTATTTTCGAGTTATTTGTGGAGTATTTTTGGGGGTGTATTAGTGCACGTAGAGTTACAAGTCGTTGAATCGGTCGTGTTGGAACTTACAAGTCAATGTTTTTTTTTTGTACTATAAGAATTCCAAGTGTGGAACCATATTCTTAACAACTTGCTAGTGGTTTCTGGTAGGGGAATGCTAAAGTGAGGAGGTTGTGGAAAGTGCATTTAGCAAGTTGTAGACCGATATTCCGGGTTTGGACTTTTCAAGCTTGCTGATTTCTTAAGAGAACTAAGCTCTGACTTGTGATTGCTTGATGAAACAACAGTATGTTCTTGACTGATTTTGCATCTATGTAATTATAACATGATATTTGGGCGATTACGTTTATTTTGTCATATGTTTTTGCCTTGCTCTAGCCTCTTTGGGATTCTTAGTTCCTTGTCTCATAGCACAAGTAGATAAATGCATGTTGCATAGCATAAGTTTAGCAAGAAACAATCTAGGATATCTGTCTTGTTATTATACTATATGTTTTACCAATTAGTGTAGTAGCTAAAAGTTAGAAATAAACAGAATCTTCTTTTTTTGCTAATTAATTATACATAATCTTTTTATGCTTAAAATGTAGATGCTAAGAGATTTGGATTACTGCGGAATCCAGTTTTACCAAAATTTTCTGTTCAACTTGAGAATTTCAACCTTAGCATTCTAATACATTTTGCCGTGTACAATCTATTTTATTTAGTTCCAATACTGCCTTCCTTCCCAGCAGCCTCTATATCTTTCTAAAAAGAACTAAACCTGGCAGCTTATTACACATAGCAGAGCAGCTCTCAGCCTCTCACTCGTTAATTGGGTTAAAAATGAAGTATTTGAAGACTCTAGATTCCATGCGGCACTTGGGTCACAGGTTCGCAACTTTAGGTTTTTCTGTAGTCAAAACAATGTAAATCGTTGTTTTATATGTGAGACTAATACCATAAACTTAACTTTTCCTTGGTACAGTGCTCTTTGTAAAAAACAGAATGAGAATATGAGGCTAATCTTGATTACGTTTGTTGGAGTTGTTATTGGATTCTTCATTGGAGTATCATTCCCTATACTTTTGGCAAATAAGGTATGCAGACATATTATTTTAGTGCTCCTCTTTTACCCTTTAAATCTGAATCATTTTTCTCCTTACTGCTGTTTTGAACCATTTAGCTGCAAATCCAAAAATAAGTTCTGACTTGTCAATTGACAGATGACTCTTTCTACCATTGTTCTTCCTGATAGCACTCACATTGAGGCTACCGCAATCTCTACCCCAATAAAAACTCAAGAGGTCAATGATGTGCGGAAGGTATACTTTGTGTTACTATAATGAGGATTGGTTTTGTAAGTTATTACTAAATGCTGTTATGATATAGTATTATTCTATTCTATGGACAATAAGGAACCAGAGTCTACATTGAAGTAGTTCATTTTAATTATGTTAAATAATAATAATCTGTGCTTTATGTGATTGATTTCTTGCACAACATACTCAGTCTTTTGGAACATTACTTTGAATAATTTGAGCATAATCTAGCTAACATGTAACTCCCGGGTGGTCAGAGGCTTATTTGTATGTATCATACATGCTGCGGTTATTTAATTGAAACATATTACCGTCTCTTATATGGACATCCGCTTTTTGAAAATCTTCATCATTTTGTATATATCTTTAAACATTCCTGGACTTCTGGGAATGTCCTTCATTAATTGTTTTAAACATTCTTGGACTTCTGGGGATGTCCTTCATTAATTGAAGCATCCGAAGAAGATCAGGAAATATGGAGTTGTGAATTTGATGTGAAACGAATGAGAAAAGCCGGGGCAACATGGTTCACTCATATGCAGGCTTTTACCTGTAATAAAATTTTGAACCAATGTTATCCAATTGAAGGTAACAGTAGTTGGACTGTTTACATGATCTGGTAACTGTAATGTTTGTCCTCATGCACTAAGCCTAAAATGTTTGGAATTCAATGTTGCATGGATATGGTACTAAAAAAAGATCAGAATCTCATCTATAGAACTTACAAAAACAAATCCATAATGTAACCAGCTATATCCTGGCATGGAATACGTAGAAGTTGATAATGTGTATCCAGTTGTGCTTTTCTCAATATGGTATAATTTTCTGGTTGTCGTGTACCTATTGCTTTGACACCTGTTATAACTATTTTTCAATATAAATAATTCACACTCATCCATGCCTGCATTTCTAATGAACTTATGCAGATTTGGGTCCCATCGAATCCACGAGGTGCAGAAGGATTAGCGCCTGGTATTGTTGTACCTCACTCAGACCTTTATCTTCGCAGATTATATGGTAACCCCAGTGAGGTAATAATCTTGTATCAGTACACTGATTTATCATAAGAGCCACAAGTTTAAATTTGTATTCATACTATACCTGATATGAATAGCATGGGTAGGTATGATCATTTTGTGGGAGTTGACATTTTTACTAGAAACTTAATAGGATTACATTGGTGAATTGACAGCGTTTTAGAAAGATACATAATTACCCAGAAGCATCAAAAAAGAAAATGAGAAGGTAAAGCTAATGAAAAGTTTCTGATTTTGAGCTTTTATCATAGACACAATAAGTAAATCATCTACTAGAGTGTAAAAGCGAAACTATGCAACTAATTCTTTGTTTATTATAGCTTATTTCCATTGAGTACTTAAAGGGTAGTCCTTCATAAAATAGTGTGAATAAGGAATAATTAGAGTCGTAGTACTGTAAATTCTGTCATTTTATCTTCATTTGGAAGCCTCGATTGCAAGAATGCTAGAACAATTTTTACCTAATAAACAGCATGGAAGTTTGAACAATCTGCCATTTGCAGGACCTCAGTATCAAGCCAAAGTATCTTGTGACGTTTACAGTTGGTTATAATCAGAGGCAGAATATTGATGCTGCTGTTAAGAAGGTCAGCCTCTGCCTCTCTGTCTCCCTCCTTTAAGCACCCCTCCCCCTAAATAAAATAAGATTAAAAAATAACAGTAGTAACATGAAAGCATGTGCCTGTTGCAGTTTTCGGAGAACTTCACTATTCTTCTGTTTCATTATGATAATCGAGCAAGCGAATGGGATGAATATAAATGGTCAAAGAAGGCTATCCATATAAGTGCCCAGAAGCAAACAAAGTGGTGAGTAACTATTAGAATCTTAGCTTGATATTTTCTTCTTTTGCAGTAAGGTGTGTCTTTCATGGTTATATACTGAACTCAATGTCTTTTGTGCAAGGTGGTATGCGAAAAGATTCCTTCACCCTGACGTTGTTGCAGCTTATGACTACATATTTATCTGGGATGAGGATCTTGGTGTTGAAAATTTTACTGCTGAAGAGTAAGTTTTAGTAGCAACAAGTTACGGTTTATGGCACAGCTCTTATTCAACTAATTCACCTTATAACTTGCTTTTGCCAGATACATTAGACTTGTGAAGAAACACGGCTTGGAAATTTCACAGCCTGGTTTGGACCCTCGGAGAGGACTAACATGGCAAATGACAAGGAAAAGAGAAGATCGCGAAGTTCACAAGTAAGGATGATAGCACTTCTACATGAGCAGCCACCACTTACCTTCTTATGTAGATGATAATATTCAAAACTGATTGCATTTTTGGTTCTTTTTGTGTTGTTTTGCTTTGTATTTTAAGGGAAACAGAGGAGAGACCAGGATGGTGCAAGGATCCTCATTTGCCGCCCTGCGCAGCGTATGGATTAACTGTCATTACATTTTACAATAGGATTAGGATACGGTTGTTTCATTAGGTTATGCTTTAGGAGTCTGGAGTTTTTTACTCTCTGAACTCTTCTGATTGCAGGTTTGTGGAAATCATGGCTCCTGTATTTTCTAGAGATGCATGGCGATGTGTGTGGCATATGATTCAGGTATTTATTATAGTTCAAAATGAACTCAAATGTGAGACTGTCCCGGGATCTAACCGTTTTAGCGTTTAGCTTCTAATGTTTACTCGCTTTGATATGGCCTTGTAGAATGACTTAGTCCACGGGTGGGGTCTCGATTTGGCCCTCCAAAAATGTGTTGAGGTCAGCTTTAATCACCATCTACTTTATTTCTCTTGCATGTTTATGAGAAAATAGATGTATCTGATTTCGTAATGTCATAGAATCTAATCCCATTGATGATGGTTCTGTTTGTATAGCCTGCTCACGAGAAAATAGGAGTTGTAGATGCACAGTGGATTGTCCATCAAGGCATTCCATCACTTGGTAGTCAGGTATACTGCACTAGAAAGCATTTTTCATGTACACAGAAACGCGGATTGTGTGTGTACATTTGTAAAGCTTAAGTCTCTGTGTGATAGATCTGATGGATTTTTTAAAAATCTTGTTTCTGGCAGGGGCAATCTGATGAAGGGAAACAACCATGGCAAGGGGTATGCTTATATTAACAGTATCCAAACATACTCCATATCTGCTATAAATTGTTGTCTGTAGATACATAACTCTGTGCATCTAGTAAAGGTATATTTATTGATCATAACACTAATGTTTCTTCTGTCACAGGTGAGGGAGAGGTGTAAACTAGAATGGAAAATGTTCCGACACCGGTTTGCGGATGCAGAAGAAAATTATTACAAATCTATGGGCTTAGATCCTTCCAATACTACGTCGCACTAATCTTTACAAGAAGCTGAGCATCTATAACCAGAGCCCTGCTTCCGGGTAGATTTTATAAATAGAATTGCAAATCCAATGTTTGTATTGTAGATAGAATAAGTGCACCAAAATATCTTTTTGTATAGGTCATTTACAAGTAATTGCATATGGTTCCTTAAATTTTTGTTCAACTCCAGTTTAACATTGCAGTGATTTCTTTCTTTCTTTGTTTTTTTTTTTTTACATTTTGAGAGGAAACTAAAATTGAGAAGAAATTGCAAGTACTGAAATGAAAATACACTAGCTCAAAGGAAGAAGTACACAAATTACCTTTTAGGCACATTAGCTAGTAGCTAAAATTATATGAGAAGGAAAACTAGAAGAAGTTACAAACAGCTTATTTAGTTAGGCACCTTGTACTCCAGCTAGTTGGCCAAGTACTTGACATAGGAAAGCCATGTATACATATATAACAAGATCTAGGCTTGCATATCAATGCATGCCAAAGAACTTTAAGCACCACCTAGAAAATTCTTATGCTTGAGCCTGATAAAGTCCTCAGCTTCAGCATCAATATTATTTTCTACCTTGACTATAGGATGAGCATTTCCGCGATTTGCACATTCATAATTCAGCAGTGGATTCCTTCTTGTAGGCGCCTCAAATCCGTGAGACGTCATGTAAATACTGGAATACGGAGGAGCATCGACCAGTTTGTGTGGCGTTTCTAGCAGTTTGTGATGGCCATTGCCATTGTGGTGGTGGTGCTTGTTGTCAAAGTATGAGGTTATGAATGCCATGTTGCAAGAGTTATGGGCACAAAATAATAGAGTTGATAGATCAGGATTTTGAAGAATGTTGTGATAACTGATGGTTGTTGATGTGCATATTTATAGTACAAAAATAAGGTAGTTTTCATGATTCGAACTTTTTTATTCTTATGATTGAAACTCAGAAGAATCTTCTTTTGGCTTTTATTTAGGCAGCAGGTGCATATGGCGCCTGACTTTTTTGAGTAATCTCCCTTGGATAGAATGCCTAACTCATATTTGACACAACTCTAATGGCTAAGAAGAAGGTTCAATTTGAACAAAGCATCAAATCTTAAACTTAAAAAACCTGAACTTGTATAGCTTATTTATTCGACCACGTTATAAACATTTGAGTTGGATATGGCATCGAAAGAAAAATGTATGATATTGAAACTCTTTTAAGGAAACAAATCCACGCGAATTTCAGTGGAGTCAACATTGAATACAACCCTCTCTGAAAACAGAAAAAAACAAAAAACTTTGAATACAACTACGGGTGGGAATCGGATAATACGGAGCTCATATCCGTATTCGGATTCGACAATCAGTAATGATATCCGAATCCGAATCCGGGAATTGAACCCAAGTGCTGCTCTCTTTGCTTTTCTAAATTCCTAAGAGCAAATCCAACAATGTCCTAGTTGGTGTCTTATAAATATAATAGAAAATAGTGTCCTAGTGATTTAAGACATGATTTTTGTGTATCAATTCCAACAATATGCTTTATACTTATGCCATATAATTAAAATAATAATATATTTGAAATAGAATTGGAGGGAAGGGAAAAAAAAGAGGAAAGAGAAGTGTAGAAAAGGAGGGAAATTAATTTTTTATTGTTAAAAATGATTTAGGACAAGTATAGAAGCCTTAAAAGTAGGGCATGAGATGGATGTCCTAGTGTTTTAAGGCACCACTAGGACATTGTTGTAGCACAAAAATTGACTAAATGTCCTAAATATTGATTTAGAATAATATTTAGGACATTGTTGGACTTGCTCTAATGCTACACTTTTTTTTTTTTTTTTTTTTTTTTTTTTTTTTTTTTGAAACAAAACATGAATTTCCACTTACTCTAATGCTACACTTAAACCACCACTTACACTACATAATTGTTGTGTTACAATGCTTAATAATTAATCATAACTTAGTACAAACATGCTTATATTTGTATTCTTAATAATTAATGATAACTATATTATTATATTATCTTGATAGAATGATAGGCATGCTTATATTTTGTAATTATATATTAAAATATATATTAATAATATATATTACATATAATTCATTTTGGATACGGATATTTTCGAATACGGATGTGCCTATATCCATATCTGCATCCTAAACTCCCGGATTTAAATACGGATAATATCCGATTGACTACGAATACGGATAATATCTGCCTTTTTCCGAATACGAACACAAATATTTCGGACGGATATCGGATTTTCCGGATTTTTTTCCCAGCCCTTACAACCCTCTAAAGTAATAATCTTTCTAAATTAATAAAAAAATTTGGTCCCAAGTTCTCGTGAAAATTAATATTTTTTAAAAAATTTGTAATGTTAAATTCCGGTTTCAAGTTTTGTACAAAGTGATATTTTCGATTAAATTATTTATACATTTCATTTCTAATAATTTTTACATCTTTCTTTATCATTTGAAATTTTGAACTGTTTTCATTGGTTGTCAATATCTTGTATTTATGAAAAATATTCACAAATATATATAAAGTTATCAAATATAGTAATGATTTTTTAACTTGTAAGTGTAAATATCTATATATGCTAGTATATCAATTCATATAAATTAAGGATGTTGTATGTATAATTAATTCAATTTTAATTTTAATTATTTAAAAATTTAAAAATCTAAACTCCTCTAATTTGGTTAAAGTTAAAAAAAAATCGATTCCAAGATGTTCTACTCTAAAAACTAAAATAAAATTGTACTCTTGATCTGGGTTCTAAAAATCTCCGGTTCAGCCGATTAATCCCCGATTAATCCTCTGTATGGTAACTAATCGATTCGATTTTTAAAATCCGATTAATCTTTTGAATTTATTTAAAATAATATGTTTAATTATAAATTAGACTAATATATTAAATATTATTATAATATCCGATTAATACTCCGCTTAATCCCCGATTACCCGATTAATCTTAAATCGATACCTCAACTGATTTATACCGATTACCGATTTTTACAACCACACTCTTGATTGGACATAATGTTTGTTTAAAATCTTCCTTTATTTATTCACTCTATTGCTCTGATTTTGGAGGATCCATACTTTTTTGGAAATTTCAACTATTCTGTTCATTGTTCTTATCTCGTTCACATTATTTATTTTTTCATGATATTTCACTTTTAGTTATTTATTTCTCATTCCACTTTATTGGAGTAAACTTAATTTTAGCAAGTACAAATTCAAAAGTAAGAATCTGGACAAAGAATCGTTGTAGGATATGGAAGAACAAACCTAGAAGGAAGAAGCATGCCAAGTCAAAAAGTTGTGATTTATTCTTTTCTTAGTAATGTAAATTAAATTCTTCATTTTGATCTATACTTGAGAACTTAGAAAAGTTTTAAGGTCGACTGCAAATTCTGGACAAAGTCAATAGTTGTGTATTTCATTTTTTTCTAATATTTATCATTTTTTCAATTTAGATTTTTTAAATTTGTTTAAAAATTATATTTTGCCACGGTTAGTTTTTAAAGAAATTCTGATAAAATTAAATTTATGTCAAAGAAACTCCCTCGGTTCCACTCATTTCTCTACATATTTTCAGCATTCTTTAACACGTATTTTAAGGTGTATATAAAGTATAGTGGCTGTTTGGCCCAGCTTATAAGCAGGCTTATTGGACTTTAAGTCTAGTCCAGCTTATTTACAAGTGTTTGCCTACCAACTTATTTTAATGACTTATGATCTTATAAGTTCATAAGTTGAAAGTTAGAAAGTCCCAATTTCTTTCTAGCTTATTAACTTATTTGTACTATTCCAAAATCCCTTCGTTTTTAATTTGTTTTTTCTCATCAATCGACGATATTTTTTTTCAAATCTAACTTCACCATATTTTTCTCCATCTCTCAACGATCATTTTGCATACCATATGTGCTATATTTCGACATGATTTAGAAAAATTATATTAAAAATATGTGTTCTACAGTAAACTTATAAATTTCCGATTTACCAAACACTTTACTAACTTATAATTTCTGATTTACTTATCACTTATAATCAACTTATTAACTTAAAGCAATAAATTACTTTTTTTAAGGTACCCGAAACGGCCCCATAGTACCATAACTTATTTATAAAATTTTCTTTTTTTGAATAAAAATTTAAACATTAAATTTTTATTCAAAAAAAATAAAAATAAATTATGGAATTATACTTTTTAGGAGTCCTAAAATGCCTCACGTCCCCGTATAAATAATTCTGGGGAATAGAGGGTGCATTGTCAAATTGTTTTAAATTTAAACTAACAAATTTCTCCTTCGGAACTAGATGCACATATAGCCCACCGGGCCGGGCTTTGACCGGGCCTTGAAAAGCCCGGGCTTTTCGATCAAAGCCCAGTCCGGCCGGGTCGGCCTTCGAAAAATATCTAGGCCTTTTTCGGTCCTCAAGACGGGCCGCGACGGGCATTTATTCGGGTCCAAACCGGACCGGGCCGGGCTTTTATTCGGGCCCGAGCTAGATAGAGCCGATTTCTTGCAAATTCGATAAGTTTTTATATATAATTATTATAAATAAATAAATACAAAACTTATATTTTATATAATTGATGAACCACCAACATGAATATTGACAATCTTTCGATCGTTCATTGATTTTTTGATAAATCAACGGATTACATGTATACTTGGTATATATTTTATTCATGTATGATAAATTTAAGTATTCAGATAATATATTTAGTAATGAACATGTTAGTATATATGCGTTTGAAGTGTTTTATATTTGTAATAAGTGTGAATACATAAATATATATGTAAATATATAAGAAAAATCGGATTCTATTCGGACTTAAATCGAGCTTTAATCGGGCTTTTTTCTGGGACGGGCCGAAGCCTGGGCTTTTCAAAAGACCGGGCTTTTACGGGCCGGGCCGGGCCAAGCTTCGCCTAAAAATATAGAGTCCGTTGAAGGCCCTAAGCCCGACCCGAACCGAACCGGGCTTTGACCAAATCGGGCCGGGCCAGATTTTCGGACCCATACTTTTTGTGCATCTCTATTCGGAACTTGACCTAATAGAGGCTGTGTGATCACATTGAATTCATGGAGGCCCGTATTTTTATAATCTATTATGTTTAAGGAAAATGTTAGAGTTTTCAAATTTATTTTCAAATTTATTTTTAATGCTACGTATTTGAATTTTATTGGTACTAATTCAATTAATTATGATGGACTTCATGCATTCACATAAATTTCATCAATTAAAATCTCTCAAAATGTCACGTCAAATTTATTAATTATTAATAATTATAAATAATTAAGTAAAAATAACATGTATTATTAAGTAAGAAATATAAAAGATAATGTATTTTACGTGAAAAAAGAAATTGATCAGTTATTGAAAAATAGAGAAGGTAACATGTTTTACCTAAAAAAAAATTATTAGTTATTAGTAATTTTAAATAATTAAGTAAAAATAAGGATAAATAAGTAACCAAATTTTTAATGTTTCGGCTATTATATAATAGTATATATGTATGTTTAATATCTCTCTCCCTCTCATTTCTTTACACTTTTCTTTTTAGGACGTCCCTCTCAATTTTTTACATTCTAAAACTTACCCAAAATAGTAAAGTTTTATAATATAAAAAGTAGTTACACCCACTACTTTCCTCCACTAAACCCATTTTATTATATAAAATATTAATTGGTCCCACCACTTCACTTATTTTTCTTAATTTTCTCCGTACTTTATACTGATTCTTAATCTCCGTGCCCAACTCATTTGTAAACAAATGAAAGGGACGGAGGGAGTTTTTTTTTTTTTTTTTTTTTGCAATCTACATAGTTTTGTTATGTATTTTTCAAAAAATCAAGAATAAAACCCATTTTATCATATATTTATTCAGTTGTAAACGATTGCACAAGAAATGAGTGTGAGAGATCGATTGGACAAAAAATGAGCGTTTATTTAGACCCACTTTTTATTTATTTTTCGTAATTTTTGGGGATATTAGTTTTATATACTTTTTTGTACAAACATAAACGTATAGGTTATAAAATTAAAATGTGGGAATGAGCCTTCTAAGTTATAGCAATGTACTTGTTTAAAAAAATGTATGATAAAATTTAAAAACAACTTTTCTGAAAAGCACTTTAGATCGAAAAGATGCTATTAGAGAAAGTAAGTTCCCCATGTTTTTGAAAAAAAACTTGCTTTTCAGCTTTTGTGGAAAGTAGTTACTGATTTCAATATCAAATCACACCAAAAATATTATTTTTATTATATTTTTACATCAAAACATGTATATATCAAAAATATTACAAAACAGTTTTCAGTTTTTTGCAATAAGTTTCACATCCCTTTTAAAATATATTTATTTTATTTATTCAAATTTAACATTCTTTTTTGTTTGGGGTTCAAAGAAAAATTTTAAACCGGATCTCGGATTACTCAGAATCGACCCCCTCCCAAACCATACAAAAAAACATGCAATCCCATTTAGCTCTAAAAAGAGCAACGAGAATACTATGTAGAATAAATTTAGGGATTTTTTTCATAAAAGGGAAAAGTAAATTTTTGCACATTTACTTTTGTTAAGAATGACTATTTGCAATTTTACTAAACTAAGTTTCTAAATTGCAAAAATACTAGAAATTAGGGCACCACTTCCCCTGCCCAGCCTGCCCAGTTCGACTTTTTTTTTTTTTAAGGTAAGGTGCTATTTTGGTGGATTTGGGTTGCAAGGCCCCGTAGGGGCATATTCAACTGAATGCAACCACATTCAACTGAATGCAACCACAATCAACTAAATTTCTGATTTCAAGTTCCATTTTTCAGTTGTCATTTTCGACCACTTTTTTGAACTATATATATATGTCATTGCTCCATATTGAACACCCTTATATAACAAACAATAAAGAACACCTTAGATCTAATAGATCCAATGGCCCCGCCAGGGGCACCCAATACAAAAAGTTATTATTTTTTTACCCTCTATCCATCCACCAAAAAATAATTAAAAAAATTAAAAAAAAATACTGTTCATGATGACGTCATGCTGACATCATCAGTGACATCATCACGAACAGTAAATTTTTTTAAATTTTTTTTTTGCGAGGTTAAATAAATAAAGACTTTTTGTATTGGGTGCCATGACGGAACTCTTACATTGTGTTGGGGCTGGTGATGAAGATGAAGTATGCATTGTGTTGGGTCCAGATTTTTAATGTTGTGTTTTCATCCTTATCGAGGAAGTCTTTATAACTGGACCCTTGACCAGGATTGCACAACACGATTGATGGGACCCCTTCTTTAATTTGAACTGGGTTCCCATATTTGCAATTGCTTTGCCAATCGTGTTGGGCCCCAATTAATTCTTTTCAGTCCTTCATTCTTAAATAATTGGGAGCCACATCATCGATGACGTTATAATCCACTTCTTTTGAAAACGTTCTTGGATTAAAGTCGAGGTGCCCACTGATGTAATTATGTCTCCCCAGGGAGCGTGCCCATTGTGTTTTACCCGTTCGATTGGGACCCTCTTTAATCATAGAGGGTCCTAGTCGAACGGGTAAAACACAATGGGCACGCTCCCTGGGGAGACATTATTACATCAGTGGGCACCTCGACTTTAATCCAAGAACGTTTTCAAACGAAGTGGATTATAACGTCATCGATGATGTGGCTCCCAATTATTTAAAAATGAAGCACTGGAAAGAATTAATTGGGGCCCAACACGATTGGCAAAGCAATTGCAAATATGGGAAACCAGTTCAAATTAAAGGAGGGGTCCCATCAATCGTGTTGTGCAATCCTGGTCAAGGGTCCAGTTATAAAGACTTCCTCGATAAGGATTAAAACACAGCATTAAAAATCTGGACCCAACACAATGCATGCTTCATCTTCATCACCAGCCCCCTCTACGATCCCCAACATCAAAGTACAACACAAACGTGCCAAAACCAAGAGGCCCAGGAGACAGAGAATTGATCTCAACTGCGGTTGCTCGTACTACAGGCACATTAATTGTGCTAATTATGGATTATCGCACAGGGGAGTGCATCACTGTAATTCAGTCACAGAATGGCGTGCATACATGGGAGATTTCACATCCCCTCTATTTCAAGATAACAAACCATAGGGAACGAATAGCAGTGTCACACCAACAGGACATAATCGACATCCAGTTACGGTTCAACAGCAACCTGAGGAGAACACTGGATCTCCACAAATGCTATCTCAACTTCCGCATCTGGACGAGCTTACACCCTCAGACTGGTCGTTTCTTGAGGGTCTTCAGGGACCAAGTACTAATGTATCTAGATAATTTAGGAATTATTTCAATTAACACTGTAATTAGATCATTAGATTATGTTTTGCATGATGTGCTCAAGGGCACACAATTTGTAACGGAACTTCATGATATAAAATTCAATATTCGTTAATGATAATATCTAATTCTATTACATGATTCTCCTTGTACATATATTTGACTGTTATCACAATGACCAATTATAAAACTATACAAGGCATTCCGTGTAATTGCACCTAACTCCCCACCAGACATGATCTTATGATACTCCTGATAAAAAGGTTTAAATCCCTTTCTCGGACCAAGATAGAGACGCCCCTGAACATGATCTCTAACAACATTTTCCTTATACGGTTGCTGGAGAATACCGGTTACGGTCCGTAGAATCTTGAACCGGGATAACTGATCGACCTTCACAAATGCATTCAAGTCCGAATCCGTGTCAATATCCATACTGGGCCTAACAAATATATCCCCAAAGAAGTCGAAAATGACAACTGAAAAATGGAACTTGAAATCAGTAACTGAATGCAACAACATGCAACTAAATTTGCAACTACATCCAACTGAATGTAATTTTTGTTTTTCAGTTGCATTCAGTTGAATATGCCCCTGCGGGGCCTTGCAACCCAAATCCACCAAAATCACCCCACCATTTTTTCTTTTAAAAAAGTTGAATGTGGGTACATTCAGTTGAATCTTGCCCCTGGCGGGGCCTTGAAACCCAAATCCACCAATTCAGTTGCATGTGGTTGCATTCAGTTGAATATTGCCCCTGGCGGGGCCTTGAAACCCAAATCCACCAATTCAGTTGCTTGTGGTTGCATGTGGTTGAATATTGCCCCTGGCGGGGCCTTGAAACTCAAATCCACCAATTCAGTTGCATGTGGTTGCATTC
This sequence comes from Saposhnikovia divaricata, assembly GCA_036435485.1. NCBI lineage: Eukaryota > Viridiplantae > Streptophyta > Magnoliopsida > Apiales > Apiaceae > Saposhnikovia > Saposhnikovia divaricata. Next base: position 15,869,379 of record CM071600.1, read on the forward strand.
AGTTGAATATTGCCCCTGGTGGGGACTTGAAACCCAAATCCACCAATTCAGTTGCATGTGGTTGCATTAAGTTGAATATTACCCCTTGCAACCAAAATCCAACGTATCATCCCACCTTAAAAAAAAAAATCGATCAACAGTGCCATCGACAGGTTAATGTTCATCCAAATTATTTTTTAAAAAAAGAAAAAAAAAAGGGATTGGAAAAGAGTATTTTTGCAATTAAGAAACTTGAGATAGTAAATATGCAATGAATTAAAGAAAAAGAAACTTGAAACCTAGTATTTTTGGTAAATTCTCATAAATTTATTAGCTCAATAATAATAATAATAATAATAATAATAATAATAATAATAATAATAATAATACTATTCATAAATTTCGAATTCAAGCACAAAAGTGCAAAATAACATATTTAAGTATCTTATAAATCTAAATAGTTTCAAACCTTTTTTCTTAAAAAAAACAATCAAAATAAACGAAGGGGTGTGTGAGTTTGGGTGTATTCATTTGAGAATCTTTTGGATTGTTAATAATCCATGGATTTTAATGGAATGTGTAAATCCATGGATTGTTTAAAATCTCTACACAGATTATTTTAATTCCCTACAGATTTTGATAGATTTTGATGGATTGTTTTTGATGAATTTTTGTAGAATTACAAAATCCCACAGATTCTACGAGATTGATTTCTTTCATTTTTTTTATTTTATAATATCTATATATCAATTAAAGATAACAATATATAAATAAGTAGTCCAAAATCAATATAGTCCGAAAATTTTAAAATATTGAATGACAGTATTTAAAAAAAAAAAGATTCGAGAACAATATAAAAAATATGCTTATTCATCTAGTCCTCGTCATTCATGTGTTCCTCGTTCTCATCGTATTGATCATCACCTTCTTCTTCATTTTGTTGCGTTACGAGGCCTATCATTCCACATGTCATTAGCAATGTTAGCTCTCCAAGTATTAGCTTCGGCCCTTTGTTGTTGTTGACTTGAAAAATTTGATCCATCATTACCACCATCCTCCGTGTCGGTAGGTTGGTTATCTTCTACTTCGATTGGAAATTCATCAGAACGACACTCTTTTCGAAGAAAATTGTGGAGGCCAGCACAAGCTAGTACCAACTCTGCTTGTATTTGAAGTGAAAATGGAGGTGCAACTTTAAATATCGTAAATCGAGATTTGAAGATACCAAAAATTCTCTCGACCACATTTCTCAAAGACGAATGACGGAGATTAAATAGCTCATTTGCATTTCTTGGGTGACGACCTTGACCATTAAAATCTTTTAGATGGTATCGTACCTTACGAAAAGGAGCTACAAATTGGCGACGATTAGCAAATCCACAATCTACAAGATAATATTTTCCTGAAAATAAAAACATTTTAAAATATTTCTTTGAGTAATAAAATGAGAATTTACAAGATTATACATAAAGCGAAAAAAATAAATACAAGTATAAAAGAAATATTACCTTGAGGAACTTCCAGTCCATATCTCCTTGATAATGCATCATTTAATAATTTTGAGTCATGTGCTGAACATTCCCACCCACTAAGCACATAAATGAATTCCAAATCAAAGTTGCAAGCAACCAAAATATTTTGAGAATTAATTTCATGACGATTACGGTAGCTGCTTACATCTCGACCTTTAACCGTAGCTGGAACATGAGTTCCATCGATAGCACCAACACAATCCTGTTGACTCATAGAAAGATAACATTAGATTAAAGAATTAAACTAGACTCTAGTCAAATTATTATATTTTTAATTCAAAAAATTACCTTAAAGTAAGGATAAAATCTTGTACTTTCAGAAATTTTTGGGGAAATCCCCCAAGGCTTTACCATTAATTTTGGTGCTATAGTATTCAAAGCCTTCAGAACCTTATTAAAATTTCTACTAACGGTGAAGTGTGAACGACCAAACCTCTCCCGAACATTACAGTAACGATCATTGTGTCCCACAATTAGTAGAAATATAGCTATCATTTCTTCAATAAACACATATCTTGTATCTTCCAAATAAGTTCGCTCTCTTATAATACCGCACAACTTGAGAAACACATTTGGATACATTCTATGTAATCCACGAAAATTTTTAGGATCTTCTTTCATCGTCTTATTTATAAAAGAGAACCCCCTTCTCGTTATTGGTCGTCGTTTTAGAGAACGACTAATAGGTTGATGCATCATAGTTAAGTTTTCTTTCAACACATTCATTATCGCCTCAATTATCATCAATAAAATCTGCACTGTATCATAAAATTCATTTTCAGTTTCTTCTTCAATTTCTTCTTCATCTATTTTGTTTTCCAGTACTCTTTCACTATCCATTGAACTAAAACCTGCAACCAAATAAAAACCAAATGGAGTACGTATATTAGTATGGAAATGACATGCAGAGATCAAATATTATTTTCGCACATGAACCTAGGGAAATAACTGATTAAAAAAAAGAATCAAATACTATGGAACAAGAACAACAAATTTTAAAAAGCTGGGGTACTGGGTTACCCTAGTCAATCTCTTGGTGCATGTAATATCTCACTAAAAAAAACATCAGGTAGTCCTCTAAAACGCACCAAACATGTAGGCATATTGTGAGCATACTGTTAGGGTATCGACTATCGATGCATATGCATAATGAGGTTCTGCAGGCACTAACCCCAAAGGCCTAATTAATTTAACAGACGAAGGACCATCCATTATTAATATGCATATGTTCTGGAAGGTGGCTTGACTATAGTGTCGAAACAATTGAACTGGGAGTAGAGGTCGAGCGTAAGATACTGAATTCTTTGCTCAATGAACTCATCTCTGATATTCTGGTACGATGATAAAAAGTAGTTTTGATCTTCCATTGCTCGTCTTTCAGAAAGTATTCTTCTCTGATCTTGTATCAATTTGTTAAGTTAGCTCTATGATTACAAGTACTCATTTCTTGGCAGTTCTTTGTAATTTCTACTGTAAGTAACTTTGAAATCGTAATAAGCGAATCAAATATCTCAATTAGGGGTGTTCATGAAACCGTCACACCGCACAAACCGTCGCACCACACCGCACCAAAATATGCGATTGTATGAGATAGTAAAATAAGATAGAAAAAAGATGTAATTATTGGACATACACATCATGACAAAACTTCAACATCTGAAAAAGTATAGTATATAATAATTCTTGCTGGCAAGCTCTAGCTACAGTCTACATCAACTGTCCAACAAACAACAGAATCCTTGGGTCTACGTGTGTGGACAGGACAATCCCATTTCCTAAACCCCAAAGGTGTTGGGAGGATAAGAATCAAGAAACACAAAATGCCATTGATTTGAAATCTCTCACTCTTTTCCTATGCAAACATCATTCCATGACTCTCAATTATTTTGTGCCTGATTACTAGGTGCACTTCTGTGACTTTCTTTCTGCAAGTATCCTGTTACTGTAGCTTATATATAAATATTTTTAACTTCAAATTGTTTTTAGACCACACTCTATAGCCAATAAAATGTAGATAGATGTTGGGAACTGCTTGTTCTGTCATTGGCAAGAATGAGAAATATGTAATGTATTGCCTGTTTGCATTTTCAAGAGTATAAATAACAGTTATACTTGATTGACAAGTGATCATTGACACCACATATGACATGCTTGGTCTGTATCAGTAGTAAAGCAACAGGTCTCTAGCTATTGGCTGCTAACAGGTCTGTATTATATGTTCTAAAAAGTCTCAGCAAAGCATAATAAATCTAAAAAAGAATTACCTGATAGAACAAGCTAGACAACGAACAAATTTGCAACAATACTCTTGCCAAACTGCAATAATGATAAGTGAAAACAGAACCTTATCTACTGCTACCAGGAATATTATTATCATATTATCGCAAACAATTGCTCTAAAAAAATAGTGTAATAAATATTTTATTGAAGCCAATTTGCAAGAAATTCATACAACCGATCAAATAAAAGTTCCCCCCTCATAAACATCACATAGATTACTAAAATTAATTCGAAACTTGTAATAAATAAAATCCTTTAATTATCATTTTTCCTCATCATTTTGTCTATCCATTTTGCTCGTTCTTCGGGAGTCATTTTCGAGAAACCATCCTTTTTTGTTTTGGTATCGAGCAAGTTAAATGTCTCTAAACGGATATCTTTGCCTAGATTTGGAACCTCCTTGATCGCATCCCATGCGGTATATGTTCTTTCTTGTTCCTTTTTTTCTAACAATCCATAAACTCCTTCGAAAGTTGTCGTAAGTTTAGCAAGTTGCACTAAAATATCACTTTTGGGAGGGTTTCCACTTGAGTCAGAACTTCCCTCATAATCGGCTCTACCTCTTTTCGCTGGAAGTTTTTTTTAGGCACCTCAAAACCTTTAGGAGAACCCAATGGTGATGTGTCGTTTTGCTCGAGCACAAATCCCTCACTATCAACATCATAATTCAAGTCTTCAATGCGCAAGTCCCTCACTTCACCAGCTTCCAGTGTTCTTGCTTCAGTAACACTACCCAATCCAATAGAGTTTTTTCCAACTGTAACACCATTTCCAACAGCAATTTTTAAGTCCTCGTAATCGTCAAATGCCTCATAACGCAAGTAGCTATCCTTTGGGTGAGCCTGTCACAAAAAATATTGTTTTAAATTGTTAGCATAACGAATTTTAATAGAGAAAAAATATTTTTGTGCTTAGATGAATAATAGCATAAAGAGTTAGATATACCTTAATGTACTCATCTCATACTTCATTTGGAGCAGTGAACTTTTTTGACAGAGTTGTATCCAAAACCAGAGCTAAAACCTAAAAGAGTTAAGTAAAAAGTATATCGACTTTTGAACCATTTCAGTCGACTTTGATAATTGCCATAAGTTTTATTGCATTGAAATTTTGCATTAAGAGGGGGAAGAATTCGATCGATCACTATTTGTTTAGGAAGGACACCACTATTATCACGCCATCCTCGATTTGCAGCATCAACCATAAGTTCTAACAATCCATCACTCTCGTCTTTTGACCATTGATCATAACCACTTCTTTTTTTTGCATTTTGTGAATCGGCCATTATAGTGCTAATCATTTCAAAAACATACATATCATAATGATTCATAAAATCGACAATATAATATCATATGTAACAAAAAACATGTTATATAGATATGTATTATATAACAAAAACATACACATGCTCATATAACTTTACCACAATTGATGCAAAAAAACAAGAATGGAAATGATGAAGAAAAAACTACGTACCTTCACAGACCAACCAAGAAGAAGCAGTGAAAGATAAAAGATGTATGTAAGGTTAAATACTTGCATAACGTATCTTTACATATCTTTTACTTTATTTTTTTTGATTGTTTTTTTTTTTTACAAATGTTATACATTTTGAAATCCATCAAAATATTGCCTAGTAACTACAAATTTGACGTTGATAATTTTACATATAAAATCTTCCACAAATATTTCAAAATCCACGATTTTAGCAAATCAGTGGAAAGTTGAATACCTTGAGATTTTAATTGATTGTTTAAAATCTGGATTGAATACCTACAGATTTTAGAAGATTTTTAAAAATCTCAATTGAATACCCACAGATTTAGAAAAATTATTTGAAATCCGAATTGAATACATGCAGATTTTAAAAGATTGTTTGAAATCCCAAATGAATACCTGCTAATTTTGAGAATCCATTAAAATAGAACAGATTCCTAAATGAATACACCCCTCTTAGTCATGTGAATCATGCGTGTTTTGGGATGAAGGTAAATAATATACATCTTTTAATTGAACTTAACCAAAATATTAATTTTGAGAGGCATTGGTGAATTTTATCCATTGGAATATCTAATGGTGTTCGCATTCTTGGTTTGGGTATTAGAATATTTTTTATATATATATATCTATATATAATACGAATTTGAGAATTGGATATTAATATATAATACGCATTTGTCATTTAGATATTACATAGAATACTCAACTCACACTTAGATATCATAAAAAAATAATTTTTTTTTTTAGATATTTTTAAAATGAATATCTTATACAAATGAGATACCTAGTTAAAAACAGACAACACAATTGTTAATTTTGATTAAAAAACTATTATTTTTAAACATTTTTTGTGTGTTTTGTTTTAACAAAGGCACTATTCTATTCCGAGCAACCTGGGAATCGAATTACAATCACTGCATCCCTATTCCGCCCCTTTACCCTAATCCCCCCTTCAACCAGCTGCAATTCCGGCGACTACTTGTGTATGTTTTTTCCTATCTCTTTTTTCTCAATTTCGTAAAATTATGATCATTCTATTTTTACTTTATCAGCATGTAAAATACCTAAATTCTGTTACACACACACACACACTAATTAAAACTTTCTGTGTAATTACAATGCCTGTGAATGCTTGGTACAATTCAGTGTAACGTTTACAAAAATGTTTTTTGCACTATTTGTGATTTTTTTTTTAATTGAGTAGTTTACGAAATTTATAAAGATCCTTAATTAAAAATGTGTTGTTAGCAATGGCGGGTGCATCAACTGAACAAGAACTTAAGAACCTTTTGAAAAGAACTAAGGCTCGTAAGCGTAAATGGACCGAGGGTGAAGATGAGGTGTTGGTTGCTACTCTAATGCAGTTATGTGATTCCGGATGGAAAACAGGGAATAATTCTTTTAGACGTGGTTACACTAGTGTTCTCGAGAAAGAGCTTAGCTCTAAGCTTCCTGGACATGAATTAAAGGCTAATCCTCATATTGAATCGAGGCTTCAAACTTTGAAGAAGCAATGTGATGCAATTACGGATATGAGATGTGCCGGTGGTTTATTTTGGAACAGTGAGGATCATACTATTAGGTGTGAAGATGATGGTATATGGGAGAATTGGGTCAAGGTAAATTCATTCTACGTTCTTTTTGTTATGTGTCAAGTACGCGTTCTTAATTTGTATGATAGGTTGCGAGTATTTATATATTTGATTATTGTTGTTGTAGGATCATCCTGATGCAAAAAGTATGAGAAATAAGCGTTTTCCTCATTATGATGACTTGTGTAGCATATATGGGGAAAAACGAGGCAATCAGAAGGGTAATGGTGCGGACAAAGTGCTGGAGGGCAAAGAGGAGAGTAACAGTCCTGGTCAACTGATGAGAGGTAATGCTTGTAAAGGAATCGAAATTGCCAATGGTAAAGTTGTTAGGACTGAATCCGGTGGCAGGAAGATAGTGTGTGATAAAATAGATAATAATGCTCGGAATTTGCTGGTAGCTGATGGCTCAAATGGGGGATATAAAGGTAGATTGGGGGAAGTGGAGGTTGGACTTCGAGAGCTTGAGGAAGGAAGAAACCTTGCAGACGATGTCATAAATGGATTTGACGATGTTGAACATTCATCTGATGGTGCTGAAGGGTCTCAAATGAATATGGAAGATGGTTCGTCATCCAAAATAAGAACTAACAGAAAGAGGAGACATAGTGATGGATTATATGAATATCAAGAAGTAGCTAGGATCCTTGAGACCTTCCTCAAGAAATATGATGAACAGTTTAATCTCTTATTTAGACATGTAGGACATCAAGCAGCAGTGGATAAGGCTTTAGCTGAAAAAAGAGAAAATCTGAATGGAGAACTGATGAAATTACCAAACCTTGGCTTACAAGAACGGCTTCGAGCAGCTACTAGAATCATCTGTGATCCTCCTAAACTTGACCTCTTTTACAGTCTTACTGGTGATGATAGAAGAGAGTGGGTGTCTATGTTACTTGCTGGGATTCTTTGATACAAAGTAGGTAGACATACCAGTCGTTATACTATTCAGCAGAAAACGTATAATTCTACGCCTGCTTATAATCAACTTATATGTTTTAAATTGCTGACATTTTCTCTACGTTTAATCAAGAGACAATTTTCTTTACTTTTTATCAACATTTCTTTTAAGGAGTTCATGACTGGAATGCTACCTAGAACTTATAATTTAACTGTTTTGACATAAAAAGTAGCTGTACAAAAACTTCGCTCCAGAGACAGTTTTGTTTATGTTGTGATACCAATGCTGAACTGCTTAGCTTTTGATAGAGTTCCCTGTGCAATCTTAATATGTTAAGCTTTTATACACTAATACAGAACTTTCCATTGAGTAAATTTAAGTTTCTACTTCTCTTACTATGGTAGTATTAGACACAGAGTACACAACTGTAGTGTATGACATCTCAAACGACTTGATGCATTGCTAAGTAATTACGTCTGCAAACTTCTGACATGTTGCATTAATTAGGACCATAGCATCTAATTACTGTCATAGCATCTCTAGTCATTGTCTTCAATCGACTTGAGTTTCCATTCTGCTTACTGGTGACCACCATTCATAGGGCTATGGATCATGCTTCATGCTTGGGTGGCCATAATAATAATTGTTATACTCATGCTTCACTGACTTGACCTTTGCTCCCATGGGACTGTGTCTTACCCCGTGGTATGAGCTTCCGTAGCTGCCAGTGGGAATTCAATGGCCGAAAATTCTGCTATGGTAAGAACTTCCAAAGCCAGTGGGCATTCCATTGGTATAATTGCCGCTGGACCCATGGTAAGAACATCCGTAGTTGGCGGTTGGCATTCCATGGCTGAAATACCTGCCAGTGGGAAAAACTGATGACATGTGCCTGTTTGAGCCATTGCTGTAGAAATCAGTAGTGGTGTGGTGGTATGGGCCATGTCTACTAAAATGCATCATCTGAGAAGAACCGGAGGATGGAGTAGGTTCCATGGCCATAGCCTGAGGAGTAGTAACCATCCTGCGAGTAGCTCTCTGAGCTTGCATTTTTCTCCATGATTGTGATTTGTGAGTGCTATTTATAGGGGTTACTTTGTAGTTCTTATTAGATATGGAGCATCACATGGCTGTCTGTTCATGGCTAGAAAGTAGCACTACTAATGGTAGACTGGTAGTCAATCAAATCATATTCATATTCGGACTAGAAGATCCTTCGAACTTAATTCCCTTCTTGGCTTTTAAAAAGAATCTAGAATGCTTATCTTTAAGGCCATTAGGCAACCATACATTGGTATCATGTGACATTTTCTCTTGAGAATCCATAACATTCATCTAGTTTGTGACATTTTCTCCAGAGAATCCATAACCATTCATCTAGTTTTATCTATAACTATCTATGTTACTTTGGTTTATAACTTACTTTTCTTACTTTAATTTTGCTTGCAGAGGCTAAAGCATGGTCAAGAATCTGTCAACCTACCGCATCTTGAAAAGCCCTCGCATCTTGAAAAGCTGTAATTATGCTTTTATATCCAGATTTACATATATCTAGAAATCCTATATGCAGATTGGTGCTAACTAGTGTCCCAAGATAGTCTGCTTAATTTTTCTTGGTACATATATAATCCTATATCATCTCAGCTTTAGTATTAGAATTAAATTTTCATCCTCTCCTCTGCTTTGGCTTAGATCCTAATGTTTTCAGAATCACTATCTAATGATATAGATTGCTATCATGTCTGATGCATTTACATTGTACACACTGGCACTTTACCAGGGTTTTGGGATCATTGCACTATTGCGCTGAGAACATATCTATTGAGATTTCTAGCAGTATTATCTTTTTCCCCATTTAAATTTAGCTCTAAATCAGTTTAAAGATCTTTATTTTACTATATTATCACTTGTCCTTGATGCTAGATTAAGACACCATTTGGTGGATTATATTCTGTTGTAATGTTGTAGCCTCCTTTTTCTTATCTATATACTAGGATTTCTATACTTTCAATATCTTCTAGATGACTACATTGCACCGAGGATAAAACTCTGAATCTTAATCCTCGTTTAGAACATTAAGGTATTATAATAATATTTGTAATTGATGTTCTTAATGCTTGTTTAAGACAACATTTGGTGGGATTATATTCTGTTCTTATGTAGTTATGTAAGTGCAACCTCTTTTTTGCTATCTATATTTAACATCCTTATTTCATGAAAATTGAAATGAGAAAGTACTAAAATGAAAAGAAGAAAAAACAGCACAAGAACATGTGCACATGTTGAACATCTCAAGGCGTAGAATAATTAAGTAATGCCAGGGAGGTAATGGGGCCAAGTTACAAACATCATCATCATCCCATAAGCTACCTTAAACTTTTAATTTTATATTTACAACCTGCTGAAAATAAAAAGTACTAGAAATAAACAAACTTTATTAATCTTTAGCTTCCCTTTTGCACGGTCTTTATGGTTAGCTATGACCACCTTTATAACGGCATCAATCTTGCAGATGCTGAGAATTATGTGTATAGAAAATCTTGCACCGCAGCTTTTAGTTTTTGTTTGAATAAGTTTATTAACCTAATAATTTTTGGGACGAGCCGGTATCAAACTCAAAACATGGAACAATAAAACATAAATTTTTATTATATCATCACGCTTATCCAATACATATCCAAGTTTGTTAATTAATTTGACTAAAATGCAAGGAAATTAACAAATATAACTTGATGAAATTTTCTTTGACAAATTCAAGAGTACTGCAAAACTACTAAACCAGGACTTGACTAGTCATCGGAGTTTGACAAGACTGAAATGGAAAACACGTGGCATCCAAATATCGAACACATCAAAAGACTAACAAGACATGCTTACAACTCCATGGTGTATGTATGCACACTTTAATAATGAGGGCATACATGCTTAATCATTCAGCCTTTTATTCGCAGTTCTTAACTTTATGAATGTACAGTATAAATATGACAATACTATATGCCTATTTGTCCATGTCTGCTAGCTGGCTTGGCCTCATTCATTTGTATAATATTAGTAACAAATTTCACTAGCATATGGAGAATACTGAGACAGTAAAAAGTAAAAACCCACATTTGAAGCAAGTTACCTCAGGAATCAGATAGATAAGAATTGGTCTTCTTACACACTCATGACTCATGACCAATAAAATAAAAAGAATAGTAATTAAGAACAGCCAAAGTACAGATCATGTGAACAGATCAGTCTCAAAATTTCTAGAAAAAAAGTGGGCTGTAAATTATTGTCAATTTCAAGGGTGTATTCTTATGGGGTGTCGAGGAAGTTTCAAGCTGTAGCAGCAGTCACCCCATAGCAATTCAACCATGCCAATAATCACAGGCTCCAGGTTACACGGTGGATGGAGGGAGGGGGCGGGGGGCGGAGATACGCTCATCTCAAAACCAGCTCTCTTGATGTTTATTATATACAAATAGCACTCCAGAAAATTATTCAACCTTCAAAACGTTTCCAAAGAATGAAATGTAATGACGAAATGTAGTGTGAAACGATCACATTGCAGTTATCTGTTGATCGGACCAAAAACCCCCTCACAATCATGTTAGCTGCATCTCCGGTTTTTACAAAAAAGTGGACAACCAAACTCCTGTGAAAAGTTATCAGCCACCGTCTTCTCTTATGCAATTTCCGGGCAAAAGAAACTTGTATTTGTCTGCATTCTCCAAAAGATAAACTGGAAGATAAACAGCAGAGTAGGAATGTGGTATATCACCCATTTTCCCGATGATCTCCTTAAAGGTATACTCTTCAGGAAGCATATCAAATAGGTCGGCACCTTTGCAAATTACTGCCTGAACTCTCTTAGGGTTCAGAAATTTATTAAACCTCACTCTATCAAAATGACTGTATGCTTGCATTTTAAATATAAACTCACTGATACGGCGGAAGCAAAAGCTACAATGCCACCCAGCATCTGCCAAGATGTCATCAGACTGGCGATAATGTGCATATCTTGTCTTCCCGCTCTGATATCTATGAATTGAAGCTCTCCAACTGTTATTATCCATTAGAAACTCAAAAGAATACAGGTAGTTTTTCAACCGAAGATGAAGAACTGGTGGTATGTCTTCACACCACCTCAGTAAATTGATGGTGTGCCTGCTTGGTATCTCATCAACATCAGACATTATTAACAAGTCATCATCTTGGATACCTGCTTTCCTAAGAAGATAATCCAGTGCTAGTCGTTGATATGCTTCCTCAACAAATGGGTTCTCTCCTTTTCTATTCCTGCCTGGAATTTGTCCATAAGTCAAGCGCGACTCAACAAACTGAAACTTATCTCTATGGCTGGCAAAGACCAGCGGCTTTGCTAATCCCGTAAAAGTTGAATTCGACTCAAGAAGAACAAACTCTGTTACATAAGGATGCAATTCTTTCCACCGGACAGTAAGCAAATCTACCTCATTACTGAACAGCACTGCATCAAACACCCGCCTCGGGGTTTCACGTGTGCCCCAACCATGAAGTTTGCACAGATTATTCATTGTCACATTCTCATGATAATAATGAGGAATTTCATGAAATGGTTTAGGTGGAGACTCCCATAATGGCCGCAAGAAGTATGACACTTTTTGACCGTGCAGATATAAACCAAAGACACATATAGGAATCAATATTAGTAGGAAGACATACATTTTCAAATCTAGACCACGCATAATACAACGTAATCTTGTCATGCTCAAAACACGGCCAGAGTCCTGTCATTAGGAGCATACATTTTCTTAGCATACTTGGTGAGGAAAAAGAAACAAAAAAGTAAAGTCGAATTTATGAGCACAAAGTTCAGCAAATCGAAAGACAGCCTATGCCTACCGAAAAGAAAGCATAAACCAAATATGTCAATCTCGTCAAGAACATTACATATGCAGACCTCTAAACACCATTAAAAAACACCAAAATTTTGCAAACAACGATTCGACTACCCCAAACTACAAGGCATCGTATAAGCCTTGTTTTTGGAATAAATTAAGTATAATGAACACTTATTTTAAGTTGTTCGAAGAAGGTATCCAAATTTCTAATTACATAGGACTTGCATACGATATGAAACCCAACATTAGAGCATAAACAAAACCTAGATCAAGAATAAATCACACACACACACACATACAGGTGTGTGGATGGTGAGGATCAAAGCATCAACCTGTTAAACACACGTACTTAATAAAAACACAAAAAAAAAAAAAAAAAAAATCACAAGTGCACTAGAGCAATTATTTCAGATTTCTATTTTGACTTGGCCTAAAATTATATACATAAACCAAGACTTTTACATACTCAA